>CM053266.1:20386354-20424317 GCA_028583415.1 Protea cynaroides
GAGAGAAATGAGGAGAGATAGTGTTTGTGCAAGTGGCAGAGCCGAGGAAGCCTTTGGCATGTTCTACAGTATTCTACAGCTTCTAGAGAGTGATTGAGAAGGTATGCATTGAGTTGACTGGGCAACAGCAGTTTCGAGGTGACAGAATGTGTGTGGGCCCCACTGGTGATGTGGATAGTACCCACATAGACATCATACTGATAGAAAGAGGAGAGAGAAAATGGAGAGAAAGTATGGGTCCCAAAGTGGGTCCCATTCTTGGTTTAGCAAGAAGAGAGAGAGTGTGGACCCCACATGCAAGCTGACAGTGATACAGGCGATGTGACAGTGTTACAGGTGATGTGACAGTGTTAATCACTGTGTTGGACACCTTCTGAAGCATGAAGAATGGAGAGAATCAGAAGAGAGAGAAAGAAGAGAGAGAATCAGAAGAGAGAGAAAGAGGAGAGAGAAAACTTTTGGTGGGACCCACTGTACCTAGGTGGCATGCCACCATGGCAGCCAGCCTGGCCGAGGGCCAAGGCAGCCAGCCAGCAGGCCAGCCACATGGCAAGCACAGCAAGCACAGCCCGCAAGGCAGCAGGCTCGCAAGCCATGCCGCAAGGCAGCAGGCTCGCAAGCCATGCCGCAAGGCAGCAGGCTCGCATGCCATGCCGCAAGGCAGCTGGCCCGTGCGCACACCCCATGGCACATCCCGCATGCACACAAGGTGCTCGAAAAAAGGTCAGGAGAGAGAGAGAGTTCTTCGCCGTTACAGGGGTATTTTGGTCTGATTAAAAGGAAAATATTCAAAATCTGCGTCCAAGGATGAGCCACGATGCTCAGATTCTTATCCGATGGCTTAGAAGAAGGCGGACTGAGGTGTGACGCATAAGTTGCGTCGGGATTCTTGCGCGCATGATCTGATTGGGTAGCCGTAAGTTAAAACCATGGTCCGCAATGCATGGTAATAGAACCGTGATTCTATGTGGCGCACGTACGGTATGACGGCAGCTCAAGATCTCGATCCAGTGGTCGAAATCGATTCTGAAGTTCGCTGACGCGATTTATTCGGATCCGACGGGAATCAGACAATCCCGCCTTTTCTTCTCAGATCCGATGGCCACTTCTTTCAGATTCTCTCTGAACCAATCAGATCTCGACAACGCAAGACACGGTGCCGCTACGGTGCTTCAAAGATTTTATTTTAAATTATTTCATTGGCCGAACTTGTTTTCCTCATAACTTGGTCATCCGGTGGCCAAATCCGACGATCCAAGTTGCACCATGCTAGGTTTTTCATTCTCTTTCAATTGAGAATGGTTAGAGAAGCTGCTAGCCGCGTGAAACAAAGTGGAGGCTAGGGTTTTTGGGGAAAACCTTCTCTTGAAGGTATGTGAGTGTTCAATGCTTGTTTTTTTTATTAGCAACCTTCCATGGATTCAACTGGACTCTATTAAGCTGTATTGAAGATCTTGTATGAGGGTTTGGGAGAAATAATTGTTGGTTGAAGCTTCAATGAGAACTACAATGGTGTTTTCTATGAATGAAAGCTTGGAGTGATTGTATGCAATTAAACAGGAGCTGTGAGAGCTTGAATGTGCCTATGAAAGCCAGAAGGTCATGTTGAGTTTGTGAAAATCCTAAAAGAAAAAAAAAAAGGAAAGGCATGCACTCAAAGTGTTTGTTAAAATGCCAAGGAAGAAAATGGAGACTGCAGTGTGCCGTTGGAAGTACTGAATGGTGTATTGATGTTTTGAAGAAAAGGGGGAAGTGAAATGGAAAGGGAGGCTAGGGTTTGGGGTTAAAATTGTTCATTGAAGATTCCAATAGACCTGAGGACTATGCCAGGCTTTACAGAGACATCCCAGAGTCTTCCGAGAGTATCAGAAAATGTCAGACAAGGGTTGTAAGATTCCTAACCCTGTATGAATTAATTGTTTATTTCTTTTACTCAATGTATGCTAGCTGTAGGTGATAAATCATGAATTCCTAGCTAGTGGGGATTAAATTGTAGGGCATTGATATATGCCCAAAAACTATTATTGTTTGCTTCTCGTAGGTGCGGGTTAAGTGTTGTGTGTGCAGCGAGTGCTGAGCACTGGTACTTCGGTACCTGAATTATTGGCACATCTGTGCCCTCCTAGTTTTATGCTGGGTAAACTGGGTATATGTACTCCCTGCTGTGTAGACAGCTAAAAGTAGAGTATTGAGTATATACGGAGCCCGTAGGGCATTACTCCGTGGACTAGCCATCACACACTGTGGTGGTGAACCACGTATATCATGTGTTGTGGATTGTGCATATGCTATATATTGTGAAGTGCATGGAATGGTCTGCAGGATGGGTGTGCACAACATGGTAGACCTGGCCACTCTGTGGTAGAGAGGTGGTTGTGCATACGACTATGTGTATGATAGTGCTTCAGTGAATGTGTGGTTGTGGTTAGTGAGTAAAGCATCAGCTCAAAGCAGCATCTGTCTTCAAGGAATTATTTGGGAAGAATTTTGAAGACACTGATTCACCCCCCCCCCTCTCAGTGTCAACCTGTGATCAACAATTGGTATCAGAGAACCAGGCTCAGTGACAGCTTAATCAGTAGCTAAGTGATCAGAGGACAGTCATGGCACTAGGTGATGGTTTTTGCAAACCCCCACTTTTTGATGGAAATGAATTTGTGTTCTGGAAGTGGAGGATGGAAAGTTTTTTGGGGTCTCTTGGTTTTGATGTGTGGCAAGCAGTTAGTACTGGGAAGGTGGATACCCAGTATGACTCTACAGCTAAAATGGAAATCACAGATGGATTAGCAGATAGTGTGAGAGTCAGAGTCAGTGGATGCGAGACAGCGATGACACTATGGGACAGATTATAGACTCTATATGGAGATGAGTCTGCCTTTAAGGCTCATGCATCACCAGACATTGATTCCACTTCAAAGGTAGATAGTGAGAGTTTAGATGAGTGCTCTACTGTCGGATTAGAGGATCATGTTCCAGAAGTTGACTTAACTGAAGAGCTAAGAGCAGCTCAGGATGAGTTGAGACTTGAGAGGGAGAGACTTACAGTGGCATCATGTGAACTTCATAGTGCAAATGAAACTATTTCAACTTTGAAGACACAAGTGAAGGACTCCAGCTTTGTCATTACAGCCTTAGAGGCTCAGGTCATTAGCAGAGATGAGATGTGTAGAGCTTTTGAGAGAGAAATCACTACACTTAGAGCACAATTAACAGAGGAACAGATGAGTCAGGTTTGCACCCCACCTGTGGTTGAGGAGATCACCAGATATACAGTTCAGAGTGGAGATTATCAGAGGCCATCCACCATTTGTTCTGCTACTACCTTTGAGCAGGGTGAGTCATTTAGGAGGACTATAGAGGCAAATATGAGTATACCACAAAGACAGAGTCCAAGCAGAGCAGATGTCAAGACCCAAAGTAGAAGACAGAAGAAGAAAGTGCAAAGGCACAATGATGCAAGACATCCAGCACACCAGACACAGTGTAAAGGTGTTCCCCAACAGAGAGCTCAGACATGGAACATAGACAGTATGCAGAGTGATAGGGTTGATGGCATTTACCAACAGAGACCAATTGAGCAGAGCAGATTTAGTAATTCCAGTCACCAGAGGCACAGGCAGCAGGTTCTCCAGCAGAGACAGGGAGTACACACCATGAGGCATGGACCCACACCCAGTTGGCACAGACATTCCCTTATGAGACAGTCACACTTTCATGGATATTGTCACAGATGCAATGGGTATGGGCATAGGAGTGTAAACTGTACATCAAGATTTTGTGATAGTAGTTATGGGAAGAGAACATCCATGTTACCCCAGATAAGGCCAGTTGAGTGCCTCAGATGCCATACACTTGGGCATTGGGCCAAGCGATGCAAGGCAGTGCTCACACCCCAGCTTGCTCAAGCAGAGAGAGACTACCAGTTCTCTAGAACCAGAAAAAGGAGATGTTCAAGAAGCCAGTTCAGAAGGCAGGTTAGGAAGCAGTCTCAATTCAATGGTCAGTCTCATGTGGCCTTACATAGTGTGTGGAGAAAGAAGACAACAGAGAAGTCTTCAGTTACTGTGGATGGATAGAGGCAAAAGACAGTGGTTGAGCTCATTGATAGGCATTCCCAGAAGAGAGCATTTATAGAGAAGCCCAAACAGAGGACCAAGGTAATTGGTCATGTACTATGGAGAGAAAAGCACATTGAGGAGTGTGCAGTCATACCCACCACCCCTACATCACCCAAGTTGGGTGTGAGAGGGAGCACACCTCCTTAGCACTAGGTGCACTGAGGTGCACATGGAAAGGGGGAGCTTACTATATGATTATTTTTGCCCCTCAGATGGACTTTGTTGATGGCAAAATAGTCCTTCATATTAGTGCTTGGAATCATCAGGTAATACTATATTTTCCCTTGTGTTGATGTATTTTGGTTGAGCAGTCCACAAATGAGTAGTGTTATGTCAGTTTGAGGACAGAGTAGTCTGTGATGACACCAGAGTTGTACAGTTGTGTGAGTATGGCAGCTAAAGATATCTCTCTGCCTCAGCATGTTATCAGAGATAGTTGGTATAGTCATGCATGATAGTTTCAAAGTGTGGTTCTCTTTGCACTGATGATATGGGGAGTTGTATTGTTCTTATTTGACTGCAAAGGAGTAGCACCTGATAGCTAATGTGTAATCACAGTTGAGCGTTGTTGATATTTGTTTGGGATTTATCCCTTGAGATATTCATTGTGTAGCATGAGCAATGATGGATGGATGAGGATTAATGGAGCAATTGAGTTTTCAACTCATAGGACTGAGAAGATGCATATTGGCATTTTGTATGCAGTTTGAATACTCACACTTATAGGATTGGGAAGATGCGTATGGGCACTCCTATAGGTGCTTGTATCCCACATTGGGAGAGATTGCTCAAGAGATGAAGCAGTGTGATAAGGAGCATGAAGTGACCTTCTATAGTACAGAATGTGAGATCAGAAAAATTGGCAATGGCAAGTTGGTAGCTTCAATGCAGAGATCCTCAGAAAATGTATAGACTTTGACAGAGTGTTGAAGTTCCTTCATGGTGTTTCTCACCAAACATAGAGATGCTTGTGGTGAGGGGGAGTCCATTATATGTCAAGCCTTAGGTGGACTGCAAATGAGAGGATATTGTTGAGCTAAAGGGAGAGTAAGTTTGATGCATCATACAGTGATGAACCTGGTTGGATACACTGCAACAAGCTATTTTTGTTTGCATCAGAATATCTTGGTTGAGTATGCATTATTTTCTATGATGGTACACCTTATGTCTGAATGCATGGGAAAGAAAGAAAAGTAACTGGTGATGTATGATAAGAACTTATGCAACAGGTATTGCAATGGTTATCTGTTATTCTCTTATGTGATTGATTTGTTAAATCATTTGTTTGAAGAGTGATAGCATGGACTTAGATGGAATTCATGTTACCTTCTTGCTACTATTGTCAAAGAGATGAGATTCATACAAGTGACAGCTTGTGTTCATCAATTGTTATTATTGATTATAGTATTTGTGTTATTGATGCTGGAAAGAAGCTTTGTGATAGGGGGAGATCACAAAAATTATAGATATGTGCACTCTATGGTTGTGGTACACAGGATGATTTTTCATCTTTGGAATGGAGAATGAGTTGAGATGCATGGACTCAGGGGGAGTCATTGGTTGTCTTTCTGCTAAGACGAGATGATATGTTGTGATGTGGTGTAGAGATGGTGTTTGTAGAGAGCCCATAGGATTAGAAAGATGCGGTGGGCACTCCTATGTGGTCAGACCCCTTTGTACTTGTTGTCAAAGGGGGAGAGAGCTTCATTGTGAAAAGTGAGTTGCCAACAATTCCAAAGGGAGAGATTGTTGGCCATGTGTTGTCATTGTTGGCAACTTGGCTGTGTGGGCAGTGTTGACGAGCTTACAGTGAGAGAAATAAGGAGAGATAGTGTTTGTGCAAGTGGCAGAGCCGAGGAAGCCTTTGGCATGTTCTACAGTATTCTACAGCTTCTAGAGAGTGATTGAGAAGGTATGCATTGAGTTGACTGGGCAACAGCAGTTTCGAGGTGACAGAATGTGTGTGGGCCCCACTGGTGATGTGGATAGTACCCACATAGACAACATACTGATAGAAAGAGGAGAGAGAAAATGGAGAGAAAGTATGGGTCCCA
Organism: Protea cynaroides; assembly: GCA_028583415.1. Classification (NCBI taxonomy): domain Eukaryota; kingdom Viridiplantae; phylum Streptophyta; class Magnoliopsida; order Proteales; family Proteaceae; genus Protea; species Protea cynaroides. The sequence goes on from CM053266.1 coordinate 20,392,527, forward strand.
GAGTGGGTCCCATTCTTGGTTTAGCAAGAAGAGAGAGTGTGGACCCCACATGCAAGCTGACAGTGATATAGGCGATGTGACAGTGTTACAGGTGATGTGATAGTGTTAATCACTGTGTTGGACACCTTCTGAAGCATGAAGAATGGAGAGAATCAGAAGAGAGAGAAGGAAGAGAGAGAATCAGAAGAGAGAGAAAGAGGAGTGAGAAAACTATGGGTGGGACCCACTGTACCTAGCTGGCATACCACCATGGCAGCCAGCCTGGCCGAGGGCCAAGGCAGCCAGCCAGCAGGCCAGCCACATGGCAAGCACAGCAAGCACAGCCCGCAAGGCCATGCCGCAAGGCAGCACAACCCGCAAGGCAGCAGGCTCGCAAGCCATGCCGCAAGGCAGCAGGCTCGCAAGCCATGCCGCAAGGCAACAGGCTCGCATGCCATGCCGCAAGGCAGCTGGCCCGCGCGCACACCCCATGGCACATCCCGCACGCACACAAGGTGCTCAACAAAAGGTCAGGAGAGAGAGAGAGTTCTTCGCCGTTACAGGGGTATTTTGGTCCGATTAAAAGGAAAATATTCAAAATCTGCGTCCAAGGATGAGCCACGATGCTCAGATTCTTATCCGACGGCTTAGAAGAAGGCGAACTGAGGTGTGACGCATAAGTTGCGTCGGGATTCTTGCGCGCATGATCTGATTGGGTAGCCGTAAGTTAAAACCATGGTTCGCAATGCATGGTAATAGAACCGTGATTCTATGTGGCGCACGTACGGTACGATGGCAGCTCAAGATCTCGATCCAGTGGTCGAAATCGATTCCGAAGTTCGCTGACGCGATTTATTCGGATCCGACAGGAATCAGACGATCCCGCCTTTTCTTCTCAGATCCGACGGCAACTTCTTTCAGATTCTCTCTGAACCAATCAGATCTCGACAACGCAAGACACGGCGCCACTACGGTGCTTCGCAGGCGCACCAAATCAGCCTCAAAGATTCTATTTTAAATTATTTCATTGGCCGAACTTGTTTTCCTCATAACTTGGCCATCCGGTGGCCAAATCCGACGATCCAAGTTGCACCGAGCTAGGTTTTTCATTCTCTTTCAATTGAGAATGGTTAGAGAAGCTGTTGGCCGTGTGAAATGGAGTGGAGGCTCGAGTTTTTGGGGGAAAACCTTCTCTTGAAGGTATGTGAGTGTTCAATGCTTGTTTTTTTGATTAGCAACCTTCCATGGATTCAACTGGACTCTATTAAGCTGTATTGAAGATCTTGTATGAGGGTTTGGGAGAAATAATTGTTGGTTGAAACTTCAATGAGAACTACAATGGTGTTTTCTATGAATGAAAGCTTGGAGTGATTGTATGCAATTAAACAGGAGCTGTGAGAGCTTGAATGTGCCTATGAAAGCCAGAAGGTCATGTTGAGTTTGTGAAAATCCTAAAAGAAAAAAAAAAGGAAAGGCATGCACTCAAAGTGTTTGTTAAAATGCCAAGGAAGAAAATGGAGACTGCAGTGTGCCGTTGGAAGTACTGAATGGTATATTGATGTTTTGAAGAAAAGGGGGAAGTGAAATGGAAAGGGAGGCTATGGTTTGGGGTTGAAATTATTCATTGAAGATTCCAATAGACCTGAGGACTATGCCAGGCTTTACAGAGACATCCCAGAGTCTTCCGAGAGTATCAGAAAATGTCAGACAAGGGTTGTAAGATTCCTAACCCTGTATGAATTAATTGTTTATTTCTTTTACTCAATGTATGCTAGCTGTAGGTGATAAATCATGAATTCCTAGCTAGTGGGGATTAAATTGTAGGGCATTGATATATGCCCAAAAACTATTATTGTTTGCTTCTCGTAGGTGCGGGTTAAGTGTTGTGTGTGCAGCGAGTGCTGAGCACTGGTACTTCGGTACCTGAATTATTGGCACATCTGTGCCCTCCTAGTTTTATGCTGGGTAAACTGGGTATATGTACTCCCTGCTGTGTAGATAGCTAAAAGTAGAGTATTGAGTATATACGGAGCCCGTAGGGCATTACTCCGTGGAATGGGTTAAGATCCACTTTATTGCGTTGGAGAATTCGGGGCCAGCTTCAACGGGTCTGGTGTGTCATCGGGTTGATGGAGATCCAATTAGTGTTTTGGAGAGTATCTTTGGGTGCACTCAAATTTCAAGGCCGAACTAAGTGCTTTCTTTCATGGTGTTCGATTAGCAAAGCAAAATGAGTTTTGAAAATTTTGAATTGATTCGGATTGTCTGTCGATGGTTCAAGCTCTTCACAATGGCATGGTTCCTTGGCTGTTTTTCCAAGAATGGTGGATGTTATCTGCTGTCTTTGCTTTAGTTTCCTGGAAACTATGGTATTGTTTTAGAGAAGCTAATGTGGTGGCAGACTCACTAGCTAAATACATGGCCCATCAAGGTTTTGTTGGACTTTATGTTGTCATTGTTGGCAATTTGGCTGATGTGACAGTGTTTGTGAGCATTCAGTCAGAAGAATGAGGAGAGAGAATATCAGTGTAGGAGAGAGAGTGTCATTGCAATGGCAAAGATGAAGCAACCTCGCATGTATGTTCAATAGTGTTCTACAGGTGTCTCAGATGACTTGCAACGAGTTAAATTGTATTCTACATCAAGTTTGATGAGAGAGAGTGTCTGTGAACCCCACTGGTGATGTGGCACAGCTTCTCGGGTGATGTGGCCGAGTTTCTGATGATGCGACAGTGTTCATGAAGCTTTTATGATCATGTTCATGTTTCTCATGTTTCTGGTGTTGTGGCATTGAAGAGAGAAATTCAAGAGAGAGAAAGGAGAGAGAGAATCAGAAGAGAGAGAAAGAGGAGAGAGAAAAAATGCGAGTGGGACCCATAGGTGTGGTGGCAAGGAGACATGCCAACATGACAGCCCACGGCACTTGGCATGCATGCACGCAAAGTTTCGGGTTCAAATTCCAAGGTTTGACAGAGTTTTAATTTTGGGGCTATTTTTGGTGGATCCCGCAGCTGGTTCATGGAAATCCGACAGTGGAAATATGTAGAGCGTCGAGTTATCTTTCCAACGCAACTTGAATCACTCAATTCCGACGTCGGATGAGAGAGATATCGTAGTTTTGTCGGATCGCTCGAAAAAGTCATTTCATAAGTTGTTTAGGGGCAATTTCAGCATTTCACAAATTGTATAGGGGCAATTTCGGCATAAAAAGAGGAGAAGATGCAAGATCAGCGGCTGGATTTGAGCCACGATGCTCAGATCCACTTTGAATGGATTAGATCAAGGCGGGCTCGAATGTGGTGCGACGGCAATGTCTAGATGCCATCGTGTGCAATATTATTGGCCACTTGCAACATAATATCTTGAGTCGCAACGCATGAAGAAAGTTTCTAGATTTGGTGTGACGCAAGCGTAGTATCATGGAGGATCAGATCCAGATCGTGCGGTCTCGATTGAAGTAGATCGCGTCTGACGCTATTTATGCTGATCCAGCGGCGAGAAACAAATCCCGCCTTTTTTATGTTAATCCAACAGTTCTGGTTTAGATTCCGTCTCCACCAATCAGGTCGCGACAGCTCATCAGCGGTGTGGCTATGGTGCGGCGCGGGCGCGTGATTATAAAAGGAAGATTCCTTTTTGAATCTTTTGGTTGGCCGAACTTTAAACTGCCATAACTTCTTCATCTGAGCTCCAAATCAGTCCGTTCAAATTGCAGTTTCCATATTTTTTTGATGCTCTATCTATTCGGTACCATTGGGAGTCGTGAAAACCTAGAGAAAAATTGAAAAGAGCATTTTGAAGGCAGAGAGAAGGTTTTCTAGGGTTTCATGCCCTGTGGGAGTGATCAATCACCAACTACCTCTTCTTTGTGCATCAATGGAGTGCTAAATCCCTATGAGAGGTCAGTAGAGCTTTTATTTTCATATTCATGGGGATTATGGGTTGTGTGGAAGAGATTGGAAGCCTGTGGACAAGGTGTGCTCTGTGAATCGATGTCTATCAACATTGAAGGCTGTTGAAGAGTACCTGAGGTCAGTGTGAAGCTCCAGAGAGATTGTTGCCCATTCGAAAGCATTGTTTGTGAGATTCTCAATTCCTTATCTATTTATGCTTTCAATATATTGTATGCTAGCGTAGATGAAAATTATTGAATACCTAGCTAGTGGGGGAAAAATTGTAAGGCATAATGATAAGCCTAAAAAAATATGTTATTTGCTTCCCGTGGATGCGGGTTAAGCGTGGTGTGCAGCGTGTGCTGAGCACTGGTACTTGATACCTGAATTCCTAGCACATGTGTGCCCTCCTAGTTTTTTGCTGGGTAAATTGGGTGTATGTACTACCTGCTGTGTAGACAGCAAAAAGAAGTGTATTGAGTATATACGGAGCCCGTTGGGCATTACTCCGTGGACTAGCCATCACACACTATGTTGGTGAACCACGTATATCTTGTGTTGTGGACTGTCTTTATTTTCCTATATATTTTGGAGTGCGTGGAATGGCTTGCAGGGTGGGTGTGCAAATCTGGTAGACCTGGCCACTGAGTGGTAGCGAGGTAGATTTGCATACGCTTGTGTGTGCGTAAAAGAATATATCTCCATCAGCTCTGGACATCAATAAATAATCAGGAAAATGTTTCAGACACTGATTCACCCCCCTCTCAGTGTCATATCAAGTTCATCAATTGGTATCAAAGCACTAGGTTCAGTGACCGCTTAATCAACAGCTGAGAAGATCAAAATAAAGATATGGCACCAGGAGAAGGTTCTAACAAGCCCCCATTATTTGATGGGACAAAATTTGTATTTTGGAAAAGAAGAATGGAGATCTACATAGGGTCTCTTGGATATGATGTTTGGACTTCTATTGAGAATGGCTACACTCCTTATGATACAAATGCTCCCACTACAGTAGACAAGAATAATTTTGAAAATAAAAGGAAAAACTTTATTTCCAAGAGGAGTAGTGACACTTCAGATGACGACTCATATGATGTTTCAGAGGGTGAGTTTAGTGAGGCTTTGTTCATGGTTTTCCTTGAAGAACGAGAAGAGAACAAAAATAAGGAATTTACCTCAAACAGCATTGAAGAAGATGAGAATGAAGAATCAAACTCAAGCTGTGATGAAGAAGGTGAAATAAATTTTGAGGCAGAGTTTTTAGCAGCTATGAAGGAACTCAACAAGGAACGAAAGAATAACAAGTCTGTCTCAAAAGAAGTTAAAAAGCAAAAGCAGTTGATTCAAGACTTGAGAGTTCAAGATGTAGAGTTCAAGAAAATTATTGACAGTCTCAAGACTCATCTTGAACAGGTATCTATAGACCACTCTAGAGTAATGACTGAGAATGCAGGTTTGAGAGCTCAACTTGAAATACAAGCCCCTGTGATGAGTAAATTTGAAGAGCTTGAGAAAGAATTTATTCTGTTAAAAGCAAAGGTGACTGAGTATGAAAAAGAAGAGCTTGAGAGACGACAAAAATTATCTCAACCAGATGAGCCAAGTATCACTCCAGTGCATCCTAGTAGCAACAAGCTTGATGGCATTATAAATTCTCAAAGACCTTCCAATGTTAAATTTGGTCTTGGTTTTGATAAGGGAGAGACTTTTAATAGTGCAAACTCAAAGAAGAAAGGTCCCATCTCTTTTATGAAAGAGAATGGAAAGGGTAAAGCTCCTATGATCTATGTTCAAGAAGAAAATCAAGTTCCTATTCCACAGATTAATAATGCAATGCAAGGCAAGAGAGTAGAGCAGAGTAACTTCTATGGAAGAAATTATCCCAATGCACCACAGAGACAGATGAGGTACATGACAACTTCTAGGCCTAAATCTTATTTTCAGGGATATTGTTATAAATGCAATGCTTATGGTCACAAGATAGCCACCTGCAAATTCAACATGAGAGAAGTCAGATTTGAAAGTAGAAATCAGTTTGCTTCCCTTGAAGAAAATTTTGTTGAGTGCTACAATTGTCATAACTATGGGCATATTGCAAGAAAATGCATAACAATTTTTTCATTCACGCCACCTCAGCAAAAAGTGACACAACAAAGGGAGAATGGTCAAAGAAAAGTTAAGCAGAGAATGAACAAAAAGACTCCACCAGTTGTCAGAAAAGTGTGAAAAAAGAAAATCATTGCAGATTTTGTAGAAGGAAAAAGTGATGGTGTTACATGCTTCGAGACAATGTTCAAGACACAAGACAAGCCGTCTCCTTGGATACTTGACAGTGGATGCTCTAGTCACATGACAGGTGACAAGAAAATGTTTCAGCAGCTTCAGCAATATGAGGGAGGTACAGTGAAGTTTGGAAACAATGGAGGGGCCAAGGTAACTGGAAAGGGTTCTATCAGCATCAACAATGGAAAGGTGAAACTCCATGATGTGTTTTATGTGTCAGGACTCATGCACAACGTTCTCAGCATCAGTCAGATTTGTGACAGAGGGCATGAAGTGATCTTCAATAAACAGGGATGTGAGATCAAAAGAGTTGACAGTGACAAGATTGTGGCTTCAGTACAGAGAACCTCAAAGAATTTATACACTCTGATAGAGAGTGTCGAAGATTCATGCATGACCATGCTCACCAAGCAGTGAGGTGCTTGGAGTGAGAGGGAGCAGTGTGTATTTGCTATATTCTTTTGCTCCCGATGATAAACTTAGGGGGAGTCCTATGGTATTTATGTGTTGAGTGGTGTATGCATATGTTTGTTATACTTCATCTCCTTATGTTGGACTCAGGGGGAGTCTGGTGATGTTGTTATGTGTTGATATTATTGTTAATTATTTTTTTGGGCCCATAGGATTGGAAAGATGCGGTGGGCACTCCTATGTGGCATGCCCCTTTGTATTTGTTGTCAAAGGGGGAGAAAGATCTTATGTGCAGAATGAGTTGCCAACAATTCCAAAGGGGGAGATTGTTGGACTTTATGTTGTCATTGTTGGCAACTTGGCTGATGTGACAGTGTTTGTGAGCATTCAGTCAGAAGAATGAGGAGAGAGAGTATCAGTGCAGGAGAGAGAGTGTCATTGCAATGGCAAAGATGGAGCAACCTCGCATGCATGTTCTATAGTGTTATACATGTGTCTCAGATGACTTGCAACGAGTTAAATTGTATTCTACATCAAGTTTGATGAGAGAGAGTGTCTGTAGACCCCACTGGTGATGTGGCACAACTTCTCTGGTGATGTGGCCGAGTTTCTGATGATGCGACAGTGTTCATGAAGCTTTTCTGATTATGTTCATGTTTTTCATGTTTCTAGTGTTGTGGCATTGAAGAGAGAAATTCAAGAGAGAGAAAGGAGAGAGAGAATCAGAAGAGAGAGAAAGAGGAGAGAGAAAAAATGTGAGAGGGACCCACAGGTGTGGTGGCAAGGTGACATGCCAGCATGACAGCCCATGGCACTTGGCATGCATGCACGCAAAGTTTCGGGTTCAAATTCCAAGGTTTGACAGAGTTTTAACTTTGGGGCTATTTTTGGTGGATCCCGCAGCAGGTTCATGGAAATCCGACAGTGGAAATATGTAGAGCGTCGAGTTATCTTTCCAACGCAACTTGAATCACTCAATTCCGAAGTCGGATGAGAGAGATATTGTAGTTTCTGTCGGATCGCTCGAAAAAGTCATTTCATAAGTTGTTTAGGGGCAATTTCGGCATTTCACAAATTTTATAGGGGCAATTTCGGCATAAAAAGAGGAGAAGATGCAAGATCAGCGGCTGGATTTGAGCCACGATGCTCAGATCCACTTTGAATGGATTAGATCAAGGCGGGCTCGAATATGGTGCGGCGGCAACGTCTAGATGCCATCGTGTGCAATATTATTGGCCGGTTGCAACATAATATCTTGAGTCGCAACGCATGAAGAAGGTTTCTAGATTTGGTGTGATGCAAGCGTAGTATCATGGAGGATCAGATCCAGATCGTGCGGTCTCGATTGAAGTAGATCGCGTCTGACGCTATTTATGCTGATCCAGCGGCGAGAAACAAATCTCGCCTTTTTGATGTAAATCCAACGGTTCTGGTTTAGATTCCGTCTCTACCAATCAGGTCGCGACAGCGCATCGGCTGCGAGGATACGGTGCGGCGCGGGTGCGTGATTATAAAAGGAAAGATTCCTTTTTGAATCTTTTGGTTGGCCGAACTTCAAACTGCCCTAACTTCTTCTTCCGAGCTCCAAATCAGTCCGTTCAAATTGCAGTTTCCATATTTTTTGATGCTCTATCTATTGGGCACCGTTGGGAGTCGTGAAAACCTAGAGAAAAATTGAAAAGAGTATTTTGAAAGAAGAGAGAAGGTTTTCTAGGGTTTCGTGCCCTGTGGGAGTGATCAATCACCAACTACCTCTTCTTTGTGCATCAATGGAGTGCTAAATCCCTATGAGAGGTCATTAGAGCTTTTATTTTCATATTCATGGTGATTATGGGTTGTGTGGAAGAGATTGGAAGCCTGTGGACAAGGTGTGCTTTGTGAATCGATCTCTATCAATATTGAAGGCTGTTGAAGAGTACCTGAGGTCAATGTGAAGCTCCAGAGAGATTATTGCCCATTCGAAAGCATTGTTTGTGAGATTCTCAATTCCTTATCTATTTATGCTTTCAATATATTGTATGCTAGCGTAGGTGAAAATTATTGAATACCTAGCTAGTGAGGGAAAAGTTGTAAGGCATAATTATAAGCCTAAAAAAATATGTCATTTGCTTCCCGTGGGTGCGGGTTAAGCGTGGTGTGCAGCGTGTGCTGAGCACTGGTACTTGATACCTGAATTCCTAGCACATGTGTGCCCTCCTAGTTTTATGCTGGGTAAATTGGGTGTATGTACTACCTGCTGTGTAGACAGCAAAAAGAAGTGTATTGAGTATATACGGAGCCCGTTGGGCATTACTCCGTGGACTAGCCATCACACACTGTGTTGGTGAACCACGTATATCCTGTGTTGTGGACTGTCTTTATTTTCCTATATATTTTGGAGTGCGTGGAATGGCTTGCAGGGTGGGTGTGCAAATCTGGTAGACCTGGCCACTGAGTGGTAGCGAGGTAGATTTGCATACGCTTGTGTGTGTGTAAAAGAATATATCTCCATCAGCTCTGGACAGCAATAAATAATCAGGAAAAATTTTCAGACACTGATTCACCCCCCTCTCAGTGTCATATCAAGTTCACCAGGTTTGTCTCTTATTTGGACCGATCATCCTTCTTTTGTGTCTCGAGATATTGCATGGGATGTTCAAATGTGTTTTCATTTTCGGTTTCTTCACTCTTTTTAAGTATTCACACTTTCTCAGATGATGGCAATACTAGAGGTGGATGGAAATGTTTTTTATATCTCTCTCTTGGGATAATTGGACATGTAATTAGTAGATATTTTTTTCTTTTTGATAAAGTTTCTTTGCTGATCTTTAGATTGCTAAGTGGCTTGCATGTGATACTTTTAGCATACGGAAGAAAAAATAGGTTTCAAAAATGATTAAAAAAATATATTTAGCCAAACTAATAAAAAATAGCCCTCTTAAATATATGAGGATACACATCTAATTAATGCTCCAATTTGGTACACCTAGAGTGTTGGGTCAACGTCTTGTATTCTGTGGGGTCCACACGATTACGGGGATTGTACTTGTATTAGGGTTTGGGTCTACTACATGTACGGGGATAAATCGATAATTGTGGGGACTAGTGTTTTTAGGTTTGCCTATATATTGTCTCTGTGTGGGAAAAATCGAGGCAAGACTGATAGATGAGGTAAGCCTGTCAGGTGGAGAGTTGTAGAGTTCTCTTGGTAATAAAGATTTCTCTTTTCTTTGGTGGCCGTAGGCATCCCACGATGGGGTGTTGAACCACGTTAAATCTTCTTGTTTGCATCTCCCAATCCTAACATATAAGATCCTAACATATAGGTCCCAATGTTCCTCATTTATCTATAAATTTGCCAAAATTACACAGAAACATGGACCATGCATGGATGCTTCATAGTGTAGGTTTTTATTGATACTGCTAAGAATATATCCAATGGAGGGAAAGAACCCATGCAAAAATTACACAGAAACATGGACCATGCATGGATGCTTCATAGTGTAGGTTTTTATTGATACTGATAAGAATATAACCGATGGAGGAAAAGAACCCACGCATGGCATCTTCAATCATTGTAGGACCATCAGTCCACTTTTATGGTAATAGCATAAAATAGAAATAAACAGAGAAGTTCAAGTCATCATCTTCGATTTGAAAGAGTTGTTACGGAAAAAGCAGTGTGTCCTGTTACAGAAGAAACCCATTGAAGAATTATGGGACACTTAAATGTTAATTAATGATATTGCAGAAAATTCTATTCGTTTCCAATAAATATATACTTTTCCCAAGTAATGTGAAGACCCGATTCAATTCCACTAAACCTAAGCAGTTCAAAAGAAGTCATGCATGGTTTCATCAAGAATTGTGGGACACTCAATCCTCCCTTATGGTGGCAACATAAAACCCTTCCGTAATAGCAAAAACAATTGGTTGGTTTATAAGACAAAGCATCCAAATATAGTGGGACCTAGATCTTCTTTTTTGACTCATCATGATAGATTTGAGAGAAATATTCTATTTCTTCCCAAGCAAAAACATTATATGATAGTTTGGAAACGTAATTTATACCCACTAACTTCCTTAAATGGACTTGAGAATTTTCTTTCTAATCATAATACTATATAATAGTACATGTAGATGAGGTTCATGGTCTATAAAAGCTCACCACCGTGAGAGCTTTGAGATACCTACGCCTGTTTTTTTCTTTAACTTTCTACTTTTGAGTTCAACACAACCCTAGCAAAAGAAACATGGCTCAGCTTCTCAACCAGGAGATGCAATTTTTTCTGCAGAAATTCGACACCGATGGTGACGGTCGTATAAGCATGGATGAGATCGAGAGCTTCCTCAAGCAAAATGGCAATGGGAACACTGCTGGTTCGGGAGCCAACGGTGCCATGACAGCAAATGACTTAGATGGCAATGGGTACATCGATGGGCCAGAAGAGATCGCTGCCTTCATGAAGTATGCAAAAGACACTTGGAAGGGCATCAATGTCTAATGAACTTCACCACCTGAGGTTGATACCTAGGACTGGAGTTCCTTGTGTTATTTAGGGTATGATAATAAAGCTGCATCATGTGTTTTAACCTATCTTACTTTGTAAGATGGGCATATTTTTCTTTGTATGAGGGTGGTGTAGTGACTATGAAGTGTGTCATCTTTTGTAGCACGTTTACATTCTTAATAAATGGATGTCACTTTTGTCATGTAAGTATTAGTATCCCTGATAAGCAAGCAATATTCAAGTACAAGATGTGAACTCTACATATCTCAGCAAGTCCATGGCCGTAGCCCACATTCCTACAGAGAAGTGGTTCGGCTTGCTTCCCTCAAACCTCTAATAATCGAGTACTTCTGCATACAACCCCCAACCCAACAACAAAATTGATGATAATAATAATAATATTAATTTTATTATTATTATTATTATTATTATTATTATTATTATTATTATTATTATTATTATTATTATTATTATTATTTTATTGATATTATATTTTCTTACTGATTCTTTGAAGAGAAAAGGAAAAGAAGTGGTTTTCCTTGGCTAAAGATGAATAATTAAATATATTAAGAGGAAAAAAGATTTACAAAAATAGTGTAGGCATTCCTTGATGATACTAAAACACCAATTTGGAAGTCACTCTACCTTTGAAATTGCCAAGGGCGGAAATAACATCCCAAATGGAACTCCTTAAAAGAATCAAAATATTAATTCAAAGAAACAATCTCTTAATCATTCTTGAGCATCCTAGGATAGATAAATGGTAACAAAATAAAGTTGGCCCGACTAGTTACAACAGATTCTATGAAAGGCAACGTGTTTCTAGAGAATTTGTTACTGTCTTGGCATCCTTATAGTTGTGTGTGATCTTCGAAGAAATTGAACTAAGAGAGTAATTGAAGATGGATACAATCCCAGGGAACTGATTAGTGCTGAATGAAAACAATAACAAAATAAGAATCAATTCAATCCCAGGACATCGAATACCCATCTCCTTTTCTAGGTGGATGCCTGAAATCAAAGTTGAAAACTGTGCATTGAATATCGAGCGAGTATAGTTACCACAGCAGCACATAAGATTTCTGAATTGATAATGAAAAACTCCACCGGCTCCGACGTGGCCGGTATTCTTGAGAGTGTTTCCATCTGTATTAAGCTTTATCCATCTCGGAACTGGTTTGCAACACAACAGTTTTAGAATACATGATGCTTGGGAGGACCGGAAAGAAGAGCCCAAGCTCCTTGAAGCAAGTAACCACCTCTATCAATCTGATAGAGCATAAAGCAGGTGGTGCTAGGGCTATGTGGAAAACAAATAAATTGACCACCTATTTCCATCATGTGGTTAGAAGGTTTGGGATAGAAAATTTGACAATATATTGAACCCAAGATCTACTGTTTTACGTCAAGTTTCCTCCCAAAGGAAGGTGGCTAAATATCCAAATATTGCACTGAAAGATTCAGTATGGCCTAGATGATGCACACAAATGATTGAGCTTCAATTGTTGAGATGGTGCATGCTTATACATGGGCGATGAGAGGTTTAAACCAGCAAATGGCGTAAGGGTTTTCCTTATTTATTGCTGAGATTTTACTATCCTCTTTCTATTTGTTTCTTTAATTGAACCTTTCAAGGCTCTATTGTTGGAACATCCAACAAAGAGGACTCACTACATGAGGTAAGCAATGAAAGGCGACTGTGCATGCCTGCGTGTATATTTTTCTCTCTCATTATCCTTTTTGTTATATTTTTTAGTGAATAAGGTTTATTAAACAAAGAGAAAAGACACCCAATGACATAATATACAAGAAATCGAATACAGTAAAGGTTACTTAAAGTAACCTAATCTGCAATCCTCAAGATGAAACAATGAAATGTTATTTTGCATTATCAGATTTGGAGGAAGGGAGATGATGATTAATCATTGATCCCATCACAGCCTCAATTGAATTCCTGATCTGTTGGAGGTTCTCGATGTGTTGGACCATCTTCTTAGGTTCCTTTCGCACCAAATGTTATAAATTGTTGCACTGAAAATAATTTTAATAACAACATATAGAGTTACCGTTGAAGTCAGACTGAATTCAACACCATTTATCTTCCAAGGAGAGATGAGAATGATGGGTAGGTGAACATTAACGGAGGATCCCTAACCTAATCCAGTGACAAAGAGGATAGTCGAAAAATAGGAGATCAATGTCTTCCCTCTTTTTTGGCAAATGGTTAGAGAAATATAATTAAATGAAAAATATGCTCGAAAAAAAAAAAAACAAGTACATGGTTTGGAACCAACCTCACATTCGGCATTGCCATCAGCAAGGAAGAACCAAAACCGTTGAGAAAAATGAAACCTTTGACGATCCTGAGTGTCCCTAGCTAACTCTTTAAATACACAAGGTGGACATGAATCACAATGGTTTATGGTCTACGATCTAACTACATAATTTGTATTGGCGAAATAAGTCTCCTTTAGAGATCGTATTAACTCAATCGAGATTTGCCGTTATCGGTGACAGCGTGATCTGATAGAGGCCGCTACTTTGATGAATGGTGCTGTCTTTTCGATGTCTCATTTCAATTTAAATCATTGGTTGGGGTTTACATTCCCTGTAATTCGTAGGAAACCTTTGTTAGGGATTTTTTTGGGTTTTGCCACCTGTGGAATGGGTTAAGATCCACTTTAGTGCATTGGAGAATTCGGGGCCGGCTTCAACGGGTCTGGTGTGTCATAGGGTTGATGGAGATCCAATTAGTGTTTTGGAGAGTATCTTTCGGTGCACTCAAATTTCAAGGCCGAACTAAGTGCTTTCTTTCATGGTGTTCGATTAGCAAAGCAAAATGAGTTTTGAAAATTTTGAATTGATTCGGATTGTCTATCGATGGTTCAAGCTCTTCCCAATGGCATGGTTCCTTGGCTGTGTCTCCAAGAATGGTGGGTGTTATCTATTGTCTTTGCTTTAGTTTCATGGAAACTATGGTATTGTTTTAGAGAAGCTAATGTGGTGGCAGACTCACTAGCTAAATACATGGCCCATCAAGGTTGGTCTCTTATTTGGACTGATCATCCTTCTATTGTGTCTCGAGATATTGCATGGCATGTTCAAATGTGTTTTCATTTTTGGTTTCTTCACTCTTTGTAAGTATTCACACTTTCTCAGATGATGGCAATGCTAAAGGTGGATGGAAATGTTTTTTATATCTCTCTCTTGGGATAATTGGACATGTATTTTGTAGATATTTTTTTCTTTTTGATAAAGTTTCTTTGCTGATCTTTAGATTGCTAAGTGGCTTGCATGTGATACTCTTTAGCATACTGAAGAAAAAATAGGTTTCAAGAAATGATTAAAATAATAAATTTAGCCAAACTAATAAAAAATAGCCCTCTTAAATATATGAGGATACACATTTAATTAATGCTCTAATTTGGTACACCTAGAGTGTTGGGTCAGCATCTTGTATTCTGAGGGGTCCACACGATTACAGGGATTGTACTTGTATTAGGGTTTGGGTCTACTACATGTACGGGGATAAATCGATAATTGTGGGGACTAGTGTTTTTAGGTTTGCCTATATGTTGTCTCTGTGTGGGAAAAATCGAGGCAAGACTGATAGATGAGGTTAGCCTGTCAGGTGGAGAGTTGTAGAGTTCTCATGGTAATAAAGATTTCTCTTTTCTTTGGTGGCCGTAGACATCCCACGATGGGGTGTTGAACCACGTTAAATCTTCTTGTTTGCATTTCCCAATCCTAACATATAAGATCCTAACTTATAGGTCCCAATGTTCCTCATTTATCTATAAATGTTTGACCCACTTAGCCAAAATCACACAGAAACATGGACCATGCATGGATGGTTCATAGTGCAGGTTTTTATTGATACTGCTAAGAATATATCCAATGGAGGGAAAGAACCCATGCAAAAATTACACAGAAACATGGAACATGCATGGATGCTTCATAGTGTAGGTTTTTATTGATATTGCTAAGAATATAGCCGATGGAGGAAAAGAACCCATGCATGGCATCTTCAATCATTGTAGGACCATCAGTCCACTTTTATGGTAATAGCATAAAATAGAAATAAACAGAGAAGTTCAAGTCATCATCTTCGATTTGAAAGAGGTGTTACGGAAAAAGCAGTGTGTCCTGTTACAGAAGAAACCCATTGAAGAATTATGGGACACATAAATGTTAATTAATGATATTGCGGAAAATTCTATTCGTTTCCAATAAATATATACATTTCCCAAGTAATGTGAAGACCCGATTCAATTCCACTAAACCTAAGCAGTTCAAAAGAAGTCATGCATGGTTTCATCAAGAATTGTGGGACACTCAATCCTCCCTTATGGTGGCAACATAAAACCCTTCCGTAATAGCAAAAACAATTGGTTGGTTTATAAGACAAAGCATCCAAAACATCAATACACCATTCAGTACTTCCAGTAGCTCACTGCAGTCTCTGTTTTCTTCCTTGGCATTTTAACAAACACCTTGAGTGCATGCCTTTCCTAAGCTTTCACAACCACCATTAATGGCCAACCATTCTTCAAGGTCTTCAATAGACTCAATGGCGTCTCACACAACCCATATAATGTAAATGAGAGAAAATAATCTTTCATATAAAATCAAACCGAAACCCTAGCTTGGTATTTTAGTCAAAACAAGAGAAGCTTCTTTTCCAAGCTCTTATTACCTCCATTAATGGCTCACAATCATCCTTAAGCTTGCAATGGACTCTCAATGACCTCCTTGAAGGTTGGTGTATGTATTCAATGCATTAGAACTCACCGAAGCCTTCCAAGAGAGGTTTTTCGCCCATAACCCAAGCCTCAACGCACTTATTTGTCACAAAAACCTTTCCAATAGGTAGAGCATTCAAAAACAAGTTCGGAGCAACTTGGAACATCTGATTTGGTCTCCGGATGGCAGAGATATGGCCGTTACAATCTCGGCCAATAAAATCATAACAAAGAGCATCTTTTGACGCTGCTCCGTGTACCTGCGCAACACTGAAGCGCCGCCGCCACTGCGTTGTCGATTCGTGATTGGTCCATCATAGAATCTACGTAATTGGCCGTTGGATCAAGGTCAAAAAGGCAGGATTTATCTTAAGCCGCAGGATCAGCATTAATCGCGTCAATCGCGATCGGCCTGATACACAACCGCATGATCTGAATCTGATAAAGAGAATTATTGCACCTGCGACACACGTAATCATGGCGCTGCTCCCGTGTGACGTGGTACCCTGTCTTTAAAATGCCTCCGTCGAATCAGAACACTCGCGGGAGAATCTAACGCATCTGACGCATATACACTCGATCCCGCCTCCATCTGGACCGTTCAATAAGCATCAACCCTTCATAGCTTCATCTGGACCACCGATTTGAGATATTCTCCTTAGTAAAAAGACCACATTGCCCCTGGGAAATCTGACAATGGCCTCTATAACTTTTGCATTTTGTTAAACTTTCTACAGAGTCGATTTTCCAGAAAGGTTTTCTCTCTCCTAGAAAATCGTCGAACAATTGGTGAGGAGGGGCGCGGCATGCGAGAGAAGGGGCCAGCGCGCACACGCGGGCCATGCGGGATGTGCCATGCGGAGGCATGGCTTGCGATGGTGCCATGCGGGCTGGCCTGCTGGGCCTGCCTTGCTGTGGTGCCATGCGGCTGGTCTGCTGGGCCTGCCTTGCTGTGGTGCCATGCGACTGGACTACTGGCTGGCTGCCTTGGTCCTCGGCCAGGCTGGCTGCGTTGGCCCTCGGCCAGGATGGCTGCCATGGTGGCATGCCACCTAGGTACCCACCCATAGTTTTCTCTCTCCTCTTTCTCTCTCCTCTTTCTCTCTCTTCTGATTCTCTTTCTTCGTTCTCTCTCTTCTGATTCTCTCCATTCTTCATGCTTCAGAAGGTGTCCAACACAGTGATAAACACTGTCACATCACCTGTAACACTGTCACATCGCCTGTATCAGTGCCATATCGCTGTATCATTGCCATATCGCCTGTATCACTGTCAGCTTGCATGTGGGGTCTACACTCTCTCTCTTCTTGCTAAACCAAGAATGGGACCCACTCTGGGACCCATACTTTCTCCCCATTTTCTCTCTCCTCTTTCTATTAGTATCTTGTCTATGTGGGTACTGTCTACATCACCAGTGGGGTCCACACACATTCTGTCACCTGTCGGTACTGTCCACATCAGCCAAGTTGCGAACAATGACAACACATGGCCAACAAAGTTCCAAGGGAATCCATGGAGGAAATCATTGTGGGCAATGGAAAGTATATAAAAATTATAGTTTTGAGCCATAGAATAATCATAGGAAGGACCATAATGGTAAGCCAAAGATTCGAACATGAAGGAATGGATTTTAGAGTGAAAAGGTCGACCATAATACGTGTGGTCGCACGTAGGGTCGAATGATATCCAACCCTACAAGACCACATGATCGACCACATGCCCTTGGGAAGTCCCAGGGAGGGTGTAGTCGCACATAGGGTCGAATAGTATCCAACACCACCTGTGACCCTACACCCTAGGGTCGCAGAAACTGCTACCCTAGGTGCTACCCTACCCTGCGACCCTACCCCTGTGGTTGCAGAAATTGCTACCCTAGGTGCTACCCTATCTGTGACCCTACAATTTCTGTTAGTCTAAATATATTAGAATTAATTCTAATTAAAATCTATCAACTTGTTAGGTCTTTCTAAAAGTGATTCATAAAGCTTGAACGAGTATCTACGCTCAATCAAAGGTGAGGGAACAAGACCTAAACTAATTGGCTAATAATAAACTATTTTTGTTTATTGAGTCCAATACCATGAATGATTCTATGCTTGTATGATTTTAATGTGCATATCACATGTCATCCAATATTCCTGTTATTATTGTTCATGCATATTTAATTTTCGTTTATTTATGATATGATGTTGATGATGATGCTAGGAATAGGCATGTGAATGCATGTGTGTGGTTAGTGTGCTTGATGCGAGTGGAGCATCAGGGGGAGGACATGATACTGTGGTTCATCCTGGCCACCAGACTCTCGCTCTATCTCTACTTAAGTCTTGTCCACTAACATCATCGTATCGCCATTACCTTAGCAGAACTATTACGTCGTAGGGCATCAGGGGAGGTGGTCTCGGACCGTGTAGTCTCTGACTCTGCCGGGGGGGCCTTAGCTCTATCTCTATGGGCATATTAAGGGATGCTGGGGTACACTGTTTGACATGAGGATTGATTAGTTGCGAGCCTAGTTTGCAAGCCCTCGCCAACAAGGGCTTACGTGTTGGTATGGGTAGAGCATCAGGGGAAGTGTGATGCGGTGCGGTCCTAAGAACTTTAGCTCATCTCTATTCCATGGTGGGTGCATGTGGGGGCGGCAATGGTGTTTGATCCATTGGGCGGTTCCACACATTCGTGTATAGAGGTGCGGCAGCCACCTATCCTTTTTATTGCACATTGCAAACTTATGAACCAGACCAAAGATATGAATTGAATGCATGCATATGTTTGTTGCATTGTTTTGTTTGCTCACTGAGCCGTGAGGTGTGCTCACCCTTTAGACGTCGAATATTTTTAGTTGACGATGCAGGTACTACAATGGAAGATTATATGAATGCTCCAACGTACGGGCATGCGGCGGCAATGGAGGCAGAAGTTATGATGGAGTCGCATGATTTGTCATGCTAGTGCAACTCTTGCATTTTCGATTAGATTTTGTTTAAGTTATATAAACGATGTAATTGATTTAATTATTTTAATTTATGTCGTAGTTCTTTTGGAGATAATTGGATAATTTATTTACTTTATCACAGCTAGACTCTTAGTTCATTTAATATATAAGACTTCCACTATTGTTTATTTACTCTGATTATGGTTGTGGATGTGTATGGTTTAAGCAAATGGACACAGCCTATTCGAGATCCTGGTTGAACCGTTGGTTTATTAGTGGTTCATCACACCATTCTGAATAGTACGGAATTGGGGTGTGACAACTTGGTATCAGAGCACTCAGGCCCTGTCTATTAAATCGATATACTTCCACAAGAGTTTGTGAACTGAGTTAGGATAAAAAAATTTAAAAGCTGTAATAAGAACACATTATAAGCACCTGTGTTGTATGAGACAAAATTAAGAAAGAGAATAATGCACATATAAAAGGAGAAACAAGCTTTATATACGTCAAATAAAAAGAAATGTTTATACATATCCAAATCAGAGTACAGTCCACAATCCGGACAGTTACTCTGTAATACAAGGAAAAATAAAAGAAAAGGTACATCATGGAGCTGGAGGTGCTGGAGGAAGAGGTGCCTCGTGATCTCTATCGTAGTCCTCAGCATACACTCTAGTAAACCAGGCTACCTGAGTCTGGGTTGTCTGGAGACTAGCTGTCAACTTGGCCATCCACTGATCGGACGTACGCTGAGCATCTAGAAGCTCACCTACTCTCCCATCAGTCGCACGCTGAGCATCTAGAAGCTCTCCTACTCTCAGATCAGTCACGCACTGAGCCTCTCTAATCTCCCACAGTAACCCCATCATATCATCAGATGGTGGGTGTGAAGGACCAGTAGTGTGTGAAGGAGCCCGAGATGGACCAGCTCTACTAGAATGTAGTGGTAATGGTGGATGTATGGCGTCTGCATCCATATACATACGATCATCATCCTCAGCATCACCCCCATGGACCTTTGCTGGTGCTGCTACCGCCTCAGCGTCTGCTACCTCTACTCGAATATGAGGACGCACCAGAGCGTTCCTCTCATCATCACTGACCTGAGCATCCTGCATACCCATCCTACAGATAGCCTCCCAGTCAAGGTCCGATGAGAAGGTATCCTCATGAATCCTCCCATCTAATAAATCAACGTGTAGGCGGGTGAGCAGTGCAGTGATCAGACGTCCGTAGGGCAGGTTGCTTAGCTGACCTGGTAGCGTAGCACGGATCATAGTCCTGATGATGATATATGGTAGGCAGACAGGCTGCCTAGTTCAAATGCAGTACAAAACATACTGGGTCAACTGAGAAATCCTATCATAGTGGCCACTCTGGGGGATCAAGTTGTGCTGGATGATCTTGCAATACACCCGTGGCTTTGGCTCTAGTTTGATCGCTTTCATCTCCCAATGATCACCTCTAAGGAGCTGACTATCAATCTCAGCACACATCGCCAAGGATAGGAACTGGGGTTCCTTAGGAGCACTGTACACCAAAGGACCGTCATTTGATATGCCCAAGAGATCAGCCAACTGCTGGCAGTTAAATGAAACCTCCACCCCTTTTACGTAGCTAGTGATCCTGAGCTCTTACCCCTCTCTATGTCATTGCGATCCCCCACTACCTGGAGGTTGCAATAGAACTGCTTCACCAAAATAGGACAAGTACAAGCCTCATAGGTGATCACAGGAAGCCAGTCCATGTCACCATAAGCATCCTCCATGTTAAACAAGGCTAGACTAGCCAAGTTTACACAGTGACCCCCCTCTACTTTCTTACGCTCATAGCGAGCATACCGAGCTTCTGCCTCGTTGGAGCGGAAACGAACGGGGTCATGAGCCCTAGGAACCTTAGTACGAGCCATACTATCTGCAGAGACACAGAAAAATAAACAAGATATTAGATATGGTGAAAAACTTAAAATTTTGGCATTACAATGGCATGATTTGGCCAAAAACCTCACTTTTCACCCAAACAACTGGGTAGGAGGACTTACATAGGTTCCAAACCATCCTGCAAAGCTCATACAGTTGGAAATTTAATCTAGAAAGATCGAATTTGAAGAAATTTCAATAATTTAGAAAAATTTCAAAAATTAGGTCAAAAATAGAAAATTTCAAGTTTCTCGATAACCAACAGATGAAACTCAAATATTTTTGAGGGCTTTCGTCCATTGGGTGACCAATAGCAAAATCCCCCAATAAAAATTAAATTTTTACGATTAAAAAAATTTTAATTTGAAGAAAACAATTTAAATGGATAAAAACCTAGTTTAAAAAGCTTAAAAATGGGAAACAGTAGAGAGCATACCTGAAGAGAAGGAGCGGGAGTCGTGAACGGAAGAAACAATCACCAAACCCTAGGGGTCGATACTGTAGCAACTCAGGGGAAGCGAGTTGAGTTGGAAGAAAAGAGAAAGAATAGGAAATGAATCCAAAATTAGGTTTAAAAACCTGATTTTGGATCGAAGGGCGCAAAATTCGACAAAATGTGCGACCCTACGACCGACCCTACCAACGACCCTAGGCTCTCGATGATTTGACAGACACCACGGGTCGGACCTAGGGTCGGACATATATCGACCCTACGATCGAACCTAGGCTCTCGGTGAGCTGACAGTGTTACTGGGGTCGCATACCCTAGGTTCGCATAAGGAGCGACCCTACCATCGACCCTACGATGGAAAATTCTGTATTTTCACTATATGTCTTGAAAAATTAGAAATTTATATTGATTAGTTGGAGTTGACTTGGGAACAACTTATATTGATTGCCTCACATGTTCTATGATTGTTTTCAGACACTACCACTACCAGAACAGGAAATGGTTGGGCGAAGAGTGACCAGACGAGGCCGTAACCCAATTCTACCACTACCACCTGTGGAGGAAGACAACCATATAAATCCAGAAGCACAAGAGAATCTGAATATGGCACCGCCAGTAGCTAATGGCCAAGCAAATCCTACAAACTTGCCAGCCCCACCTACGGATTTGGCTATAGCCGTAATGAACTTGGCACAACAGCTGCAGCAAATACAGTAGGTGCAAGCCAATATGCAAGCTGCTATAGGAATGGCTTTTTCAGCTGCCCATACAACACATATGACAGCAAGGCAAGCTAGCACAGTACCAGGGGGAAGCAACATGGTACCCCACGCACCTCAAACACCAGTTATGCAGGCTCCGAAGTGTAGAATCCCCGAGGTAGCTCAAGGTAGTTACCAGTACCAACCACCTATGTATGGGGCCTATGCTCCGTATCAGCTGGACCACTCCCGACTGATCGAGCATTTTTTGAAGATGAATCCTAAAGAATATAATGGTAAATCAGTTGATCCTTTGTGGCCAGCACATTGGATCGATGAAATGGAGAGGAATTTTATGATGATGCCAGTAAATGAGGAGGAGAAAGTACTGTGTGCAACATTCATACTAAAAGGCGATGCACACCACTGGTGGAAGTCCACACAGACTTATCTGTTAACTAAGCATGCCCAATTGACCTGGGCTATCTATAAAGAGGCGTTCTTTGAGAAGTACTTCCCCAGAAGTTTCAGAGATTCTATGGAGAGAGAGTTCCTAAGTTTATATCAGGGGCAAATGACTGTGGATGCATACCAACAACGTTATGAAGAGCTATTTTTCTTTGCACCCGTCAGCATGCAAGAGGAAAACACTAAGACTCGAAGGTTCGTCATGGGACTCAGGGGAAGCATCCGTGAGCATGTTCTGGGTTTGGAAAAGAAAGTTTACAATGAAGCAGTACAAATTGCTCGAGTAATAGAGTCAAGCCAGAAGGAGAGCTACTTTGCTCAAAATAGAGGTATTAAAAGGCCAAATGGAAATTCATACAACGGAGGAAATACAAGGACATTCAAACCCTTCCGTACTCAAGGCTTCAATGCTGCAGCCAAGACTACTCCAGCAGCACAATCGCAACGAAAGAAAAATAACAAAGGAGTAAAATGCTTTAACTGCAACCAAATAAGACACTATTCAAGGGAGTGTCCTAAGCCCAGAAAGCAACTATAGCAAGGAAAGATTTATGCTGTTACATCTGAAGATGCTGCCGCATCGCCTGATGTGGTCACAGGCGTGACCTGAACCTTTCATTTTGTATTACATTGTGTGAGCATGTAGACTAAATTAAAACAAATTATAGGTATCGTACCTATTAATAGCATACCCGCTAGAGTACTCTTTGATTCTGGAGCTACTCATTCTTTTATATCTGTGACATTTGGAAAGAAATTGAATCTACCCCTCAAATCTTTAGACTACAAACTGCTTGTATGATCACCTATGAGATTAGAAGTGGAATTAGAAAAAGGTTATGGACCATGTCCAGTTCTTATTGGCGAGAAGACTTTGGATGCAACCTTGATTCAACTTGAGATGGCAGACTTTGATGTCATCTTGGGAATGGACTGGTTAGCTCAGCATTCTGCAAACCTATTATGTGCAGTAAGGAAGCTGACATTTAAAGACAAGGAAGGAGCAGAGTTTAGTTTTGCGGGAACCAAACTTCCTCGTAAATAGAAATTCATCCTCTCTGAATTAAAGGCTAGAAAATGCCTCGAGAAAGGAGGAGTTGGGTATCTACTATCAGTGGTCGACCTCACCAAGGAAGCACCATGAATGGAGGATATTGATGTTGTGCGTGACTTTTCAGATGTATTTCCTGAAGAACTACCAGGACTACCACCCGACTGAGCGACAGAGTTCGTTATAGATCTGATACTCGGAGCTGCACAAGTATCTAAAGCAGCCTATCGAATGGCTCCTACTGAACTGAAGGATTTAAAGGTACAGTTACAGGAATTATTGGACAAAGGTTATATCAGACCTAGCATATCACTATGGGGAGCACCAGTATTGTTTGTAAAGAAGAAGGACGGTAGCGTTCGACTGTGTAAAGACTACCGAGAATTGAATAAGCTGACAATCAAGAATCGGTACCCGTTGTCTCAGATCGATGACTTGTTCGATCAGTTACAAGGTGCCAAAGTGTTCTCCAAGATCGATCTTCCGTCAGGATACCATCAGTTGAAGATTAAGGACGGTGATATTCCAAAGACAGCATTCAGAACAAGATAAGGACATTACGAATTTTTAGTCATGTCTTTTGGATTGATTAATGCACTTGCAACTTTTATGGAACTCATGAATCGGGTATTCTATGATATATTGGATACGTCAGTCATTGTGTTTATTGATGATATATTGGTCTACTCCAAGGACAAGGAAACTCATGTCATGAATCTAAGAGCCGCTCTGCAGCGATTAAGGAAAGAGAAGCTTTATGCCAAATTTACAAAGTGTGAGTTTTGGCTAAATGAGGTCGCTTTCTTAGGCCATGCCGCTGAAGCAATTAAAGTGAATCCTAGCAATATTGAAGCCATTGTGAAGTGGGAAGCACCTAAGAGTGTTGCAGAAATTAGAAGTTTCCTAGGTTTAACTGGATATTATCGATGATTCGTGGAAGACTATTCCAGAATTACCGTACCCCTCACCAGTTTGACTAAGAAAGGAGAAAAGTTTGTTTGGACCGACAAATGTGAGAAAAGTTTCCAAACATTGAAGGCTAGATTGATATCTGCTCCGATCTTGACTATTCCTATTCCAGGACAGCCATTTACCTTGTACACCGATGCATCTAGATTGAGTTTAGGATGTGTACTTATGCATGGAGAACAAGTTGTTGCGTATGCTTCAAGACAACTGAAAACACATGAGAAGAATTATCCTACTCATGACTTGGAATTAGCAGCAGTAGTATATGCTATCAAGATATGGAGACATTATTTGTATGGAGAGAAATTTCAGAATAAATCAGATCATAAGAGTCTCACTTATCTTTTTAATCAGAAGGAGTTGAACATGAGACAAAGAAGATGGCTGGAATTATTGAAAGATTATGATTGTGATATTCAGTATCATCCAGGAAAGGCTAAGGTAGTTGCTGATGCGCTAAGTACAAAAGCAATGATAAAATCTCAAGGAGAGGTTAACACGACTGCAACAATGTATGCAACAAGAAAAGTATTCAATTATGGTAATGAGCAATTCATGATAGATACACCGGGTGGATGAACCAACCAAGGGTTTATTCATCGGTTTTCAAATATGTTCTTAACATTGAAGATTGTACCTGATATAATTGATGAAGTAAAAGCCGCTATTAAATCATACCCTTATTTGAGAATGGTACAAGAAGACATTGAAAAAGGTAGGATTATTCCTGAGTTCACCTTGGATGATGAAAAGGTACTGAAGTGCAAAGGAAGAGTATGTGTTCCTGAAGCAGAAAACTTGGACATTAGACACCGACTAATGAAGGAAGCTCACACCACCGCTTATTCGGTACATCCTGGAAGTACAAAGATGTATCATGATTTGAAGAAATTATATTGGTGGAGAGGAATGAAAGCGATGTAGCTAAATTCGTGTCTCAATGCCTAAATTGTCAGAGGGTGAAGGCTGAACGACAATGACCTGCAGGATTGTTGTAGCCACTGCCAGAACCAGCATGAAAATGGGACTGCATCACTATGGACTTCATCACCGGGTTACCATTGACTCCTCGAGTAGTTGACGTGGTCTGGGTGATTGTAGATCGTCTGACTAAGACAGCTCGCTTTATAGCTATACGACCACAGTATACCCTGGAGAGGTTAGCCAAGCTATATGTGGATAACATTGTTAGATTATATGGTGTACCTGAAAGCATCGGGTCCGATAGAGACCCACGCTTTACCTCAAAGTTTTGGGAAGGATTGTAAAAGGCTATGGGTACAACGTTGAAGTTTAGTTCTGCATTTCAACCTCAGACAGACTGACAGTTAGAGCGTACTATTCAGATTTTAGAAGACATGCTTCGAGCCTGTGTAATTGATTTCAAAGGCTCATGGGATGAGAAACTACCATTGATCGAGTTTGCTTATAACAATAGCTATCAGGCTACTATACAGATGTCACCCTATGAAGCACTGTATGGTAGGAAGTGTCGAACTCCTCTGTTTTGGAATGAAGTTGGAGAACATAGCATCGTTGGACCAGAGTTTGTTGAAGAGACTTGTCGAGTGGTTGACATTATCAAGGAAAGAGTTAGAACAGCTCAGAATCGTCAAAAATGATATGCAAATACTCGACGTCGAGACCTTGAATTTGTTGTAGGTGATAAGGTATTCTTGAAAGTTTTACCTATGCGAGGTTTAAAACGATTCGGACAGAAAGGGAAGCTAACGATTCGGACAGAAAGGGAAGCTAAGTCTGAGATATGTTGGGCCATATGAGATTCTAGCTAAACGTGGAAAAGTGGCTTACCAGTTAGCACTACCACCATCTATGTCAAGTGTGCATGGCGTATTTCATATCTCATTATTAAAGAAGTACGTCAGAGATCCAACACATGTTTTGACAGTGGATCCATCAGATCTAACTGATGATTGGACATTCGAAGTAGCACCAACTGAAATCACAAGTCGAAAGGTTCAACGACTACACAACCGTGACATATATTATTTAAGATTACCTGGAGGAGCCGAGATATAGAAGAGATCACATGGGAAGAAGAGAATGCTATGCGAAAGCAACATCCTCACCTTTTCGACTCAGAAGGTATGTACAAATTTTGAGGATGAAATTTTAATAAGAGGGGGGGAGTTGTAAAACCCGTATCAAACTAACCGGTCTTACCACATTGTACCAGGTCTACCTATCATGGTCGAGCCAAGTAGACCAAGTGCGTAAAGAAACCACAAGACCAGGTATGAAATTTAACTCAAAAATAGTCAAATATGAGGGTAGGGTTGCATGCCTAAATAGGTATGATCGACCCCACCTCAAAAGAGTCCAACCCATGACCTTTTGGTCGTGGGGTCACATGACTAAAAAAATATAAGGTCGACGGATTCTGTGACCCTACGATAACAGACAGAATCCAGAAATTAGGAAACCTTCCTAATTTAAAGGGGGTATTTCTTAAACTCATTGGGATTTATTATGGAGGGTTTTCCTCTATAAATAGGACGTCCCTTAGCCTCTTTCAATCCTTTAGAACCCTAATTGAAAGTGAGAGAAAGAGAAAGAGAAGGAAGAGAAGAAGAGAAGGAAACTTGAAGAAGAAGACTAAGGAAGAAAAAGAAGTTCATAGAAACCTCTGAATTAAGGTATGAACCTATTTCCCTACCTAAATAAGAGAGCCTAGAATAGTTATGAAGAACATAGGATTAGGAGAAACCCAAATCATCCATCCATGGACAAGTTCCAAGGGAATCCATGGAGAAAATCATTGTGGGCAATGGAAAGTGTGTAAAAATTATAGTTTTGAGCCATAAAACAATCATAGGAAGGACCATAATGGTAAGCCAAAGATTCCAACATGAAGGAATGGATTTTAGAGTGAAAAGGTCGACCATAATACGTGTGGTTGCATGTAGGGTCGAATGATATCCAACCCTACAAGACCACCTGATCGACCACATGCCCTCAGGAATTCCCAGGGAGGGTGTGGTTGCACGTAGGGTCGAATGGTATCTGACCCCACCTGCGACCCTACACCCTAGGGTTACAGAAATTGCTACCCTAGGTGCTACCCTATCTGTGACCCTACAATTTCTGTTAGTTTAAATATATTGGAATTGATTCTAATTAAAATCAATCGACTTGTTTGGTCTTTCTAGTGATTTAAAAGTGATTCATAAAGCTTGAACGATGATCTACGCTCAATCAAAGGTGAGGGAACAAGACCTAAACTAATTGGCTAATAATAAACTGCTTTTGTTTATTGAGTCCAATACCATGAATGATTCTATGCTTGTTTGATTGTAATGTGCATATCACATGTCATCCAATATTCCTGTTATTATTGTTCATGCATATTTAATTTCTGTTTATTTATAATATGATGTTGATGATGATGCTAGGAATAGGCATGTGAATGTATGTGTGTGGTTAGTATGCTTGATGCGAGTGGAGCATCAGGGGGAGGATGTGACACTGTGGTTCATCCTGGTCACCAGACTCTAGCTTTATCTCTACTGAAGTCTTGTCCACTAACATCGTCATATCATCATTACCTTAGTAGAACTATTACGTCGTAGGGCATTAGGGGAGGTGTTCTCGGACCGTGTAGTCTCTGACTCTGTCGGGGGGCCTTAGCTCTATCTCTATGGACGTATTGAGCGATGCTGGAGTGAGGCCTTGGATACACTGTTTGACATTAGGATTGGTTAGTCGCGAGCCCAGTTTGCAAGTCCTCGCCAACAGGGGCTTACGTGTTGGTATGGGTAGAGCATCAGGGGAAGTGTAAAGCGGGGAGATCCTAAGCACTTTAGCTCTATTTCTATTCTATGGTGGGTGCATGTGGGGGCGGCAATGGTGTTTGATCCATTGGGCGGTTCCACACATTCGTATATAGAGGTGCAGCGGCCACCTATCCTTTCTATTGCACATTGCAAACTTATGAACCAGACCAAAGATATAAATTGAATGCATGCATATGTTTGTTGCATTATTTTGTTTGCTCAATGAGCCGTAAGGTGTGCTCACCCTTTCAACGTCAAATATTTTTAATTGATGATGTAGGTACTACAGTGGAAGATTATATGAATGCTCCAATGTATGGGTAAGCGGCGGCAATGGAGGCAGAAGTTATGATGGATTCGCATGATTCGTCATGCGAGTGCAACTCTTGCATTTTCGATTAGATTTTGTTTAAGTTATACAGACGATGTAATTGATTTAATTATTTTAATTTATGTTGTAGTCCTTATGGAGATAATTGGATAATTTATTTACTTTATCACAGCTAGACTCTCAGTTCATTTAATATATAAGACTTTCGCTATTTTTTATTTACTCTGATTATGGTTGTGGATGTGTATGGTCTAAGCAAATGGACACAACCTATTCGAGATCCTAGTTGAACCGTTGATTTATTAGCGGTTCATCACACCATTCTGAATAGTGCGAAATTTGGGTGTGACACTCAATCCTCCCTTATGGTGGCAACATAAAACCCTTCCGTAATAGCGAAAATAATTGGTCGGTTTATAAGACAAAGCATCCAAATGTAGTGGGACCTTGATCTTCTTTTTTGGCTCATCATGATAGATTTGAGAGAAATATTCTATTTATTTCCAAGCAAAAACTGATGAACTTGATATGACACTGAGAGGGGGGGTGAATCAGTGTCTGAAACTTTTTCTTAATTATTTCACTGCTGTCCAGAGCTGATGGAGACCTAACTTTTCACATACACACAAGCGCATGCAAATCTACCTCGCTACCACTCAGTGGCCAGGTCTACCAGATTTGCACACCCATCCTGCAAGCCATTCCACGCACTACCAAATATATAGGAAAATAAAGACAGTCCACAACACAGCATATACGTTGTTCACCAACACAGTAAGTGATGGCTAGTCTACGGAGTAATGCCCAACAGGCTCCGTATTTACTCAACACTCAACTTTTAGTCTTTTACAAGACAAGGATACTAACCCTAGGTTTTCCCAGTACAAAACTGAGAGGGCACACCAACGCCAAGATTCAGGCTTAACAGCTAGTGTCCAGCATCACTGAACACACCATGTTTAACCCGCACCCACGGGAAGCAAATAAAAATTTTTAGGCTTATAATGATGCCTTACAATTTTTCCCCCACTAGCTAGGCATTCAATAATTTTCACCTACGCTTGCATACAATTTATTGAAATCATAAATAGATAGGGAATTGAAAATCTCACAAACAATGCTTTCAAAAGGCCAACAATCTCTCTGAAGCTTCACACTGCTCTCTCCTCTTTCACTCTCCTCTTTCTCTGTTTACATCTTATTTCTTCATGTAATGCTTCAAGATGCTGTAACATTGCCTCATCATTAGAAACTCGACCACATCATCAGGTATGGTGTCACATCACCAGTAGAGTTTACAGACACTCTCTCTCATCAAAATCAGTGTAAAATCTTATTCAACTCATTGCAAGTCATCAAAAACACATGTAGAACACTATAGAACACACAAGTGAAGTTGCCACATCTGTACCACTGCACTGACACTCTCTCCCCTATACTAAGACTCTCTCCTCATTTCTCTGACTGAATGCTCACAAACACTGTCACATCAGCCAAGTTGCCAACAATGACAACATAAAGTCCAACAAAAACATTATATGATAGTTTGGAAACGTAATTTATACCCACTAACTTCCTTAAATGGACTTGAAAATTTTCTTTCTAATCATAATATTATATATTAGTATAAGTAAATGAGGTTCATGCTCTATAAAAGCCCACCACCGAGAGAGCTTTGAGATACCTACGCCTGTTTTTTTCTTTAACTTTCTACTTTTGAGTTCAACACAACCCTAGCAAAAGAAACATGGCTCAGCTTCTCAACCAGGAGATGCAAATTTTTCTGCAGAAATTCGACACCGATGGTGACGGTCGTATAAGCATGGATGAGATCGAGAGCTTCCTCAAGCAAAATGGCAATAGGAACACTGCCGTTTCGGGAGCCAACGGTGCCATGACAGCAATTGACTTAGATGGCAATGGGTACATCGATGGACCAGAAGAGATCGCTGCCTTCATGAAGTATGCAAAAGACACATGGAAGGGCATCAATGTCTAATGAACTTCACCACCTGAGGTTGATACCTAGGACTGGAGTTCCTTGTGTTATTTAGTTTATGATAATAAAGCTGCATCATGTGTTTAACCTATCATACTTTGTAAGATGGGCATATTTTTCTTTGTATGAGGGTGGCGTAGTGACTATGAATTGTGTGCGTGTGTCATCTTTTGTAGCACGTTTACGTTCTTAATAAATGGATGTCACTTTTTTCATGTAAGTATTAGTATCCCTGATAAGCAATGTGCAAGTACAAGATGTGAACTCTACATATCTCAGCAAGTCCATGGCCGTAGCCCACATTCCTAGCGAGAAGTGGCTCGACTTGCTTCCCTCAAACCTCTAATAATCGAGTACTTCTGCATACAACCCCCAACCCAACAACAAAATTGATGATAATAATAATAATAATATTATTATTATTATTAATATTATTAATATTATTATTATTATTATTATTATTATTATTATTATTATTATTATTATTATTATTATTATTATTATTATTATTATTATTATTATTATTTTATTGTTATTATATTTTCTTACTGATTCTTAGAAGAGAAAAAGAAAAGAAGTGGTTTTCCTTGGCTAAAGATGAATAATTAAATATATTAAGAAGAAAAAAGATTTACAAAAATAGTGTAGGCATTCCTTGATGATACTAAAACACCAATTTGGAAGTCACTCTACCTATGAAATTGCCAAGAGAAGAAATAACATCCCCAACGAAACACCTTAAAGGAATCAAAATACTAATTCAAAGAAACAATCTCTTAATCATTCTTGAGCATCCTAGGATAGATAAATGGTAACAAAATCAAGATGGCCCGACTAGTTACAACAGATTCTATGAAAGGCAACGTGTTACTAGAGAATTTGTTACTGTCTTGGCATCCTTATAGTTGTGTGTGATCTTTGAAGAAATTGAACTAAGAGATTAATTGAAGATGGATACAATCTCAGGGAACTGATTAGTGCTGAATGAAAACAATAACAAAATAAGAATCAATTCAATCCCAGGACATCGAATACCCATCCCCTTTGCTAGGTGGATGCATGAAATCAAAGTGGAAAACTGTGCAATGAATATCGAGCGAGAATAGTTACCATGCAGCACATAAGATTTCTGAATTGATAATGGAAAACTCCACCGGCTCCGACGTGGCCTGTATTTTTGAGAGTTTTGCCATCTGTAATAAGCTTTATCCATCTCGGAACTGGTTTGCAACACAACAGTTTTAGAATACATGATGCTTGGTGTTGCACTTTGGATTGTCATTGTCGGCAACTCGGACCAAGTCTGATGAGGGAGATTGATACTGGTTGTAGAATGATACCGGTTGTAGTCTTGTGGTTCGTCATGCAA
>CM053266.1:20424817-20908411 GCA_028583415.1 Protea cynaroides
AAGCATCATGTATTCTAAAACTGTTGTGTTGCAAACCAGTTCCGAGATGGATAAAGCTTATTACAGATGGCAAAACTCTCAAGAATACAGGCCACGTCGGAGCCGGTGGAGTTTTTCATTATCAATTCCGAAATCTTATGTGCTGCTATGGTAACTATTCTCGCTCGATATTCATTGCACAGTTTTCAACTTTGATTTCAGGCATCCACCTAGCAAAGGGGATGGGTATTCGATGTCCTGGGATTGAATTGATTCTTATTTTGTTATTGTTTTCATTCAGCACTAATCAGTTCCCTGGGATTTTATCCATCTTCAATTAATCTCTTAGTTCAATTTCTTCAAAGATCACACACAACTATAAGGATGCCAAGACAGTAACAAATTCTCTAGTAACACGTTGCCTTTCATAGAATCAGTTGTAACTAGTCGGGCTATCTTGATTTTGTTACCTTTTATCTATCCTAGGATGCTCAAGAATGATTAAGAGATTGTTTCTTTGAATTAGTATTTTGATTCCTTTAAGGTGTTTCGTTGGGGATGTTATTTCTGCCCTTGCCAATTTCATAGGTAGAGTGACTTCCAAATTGGTGTTTTAGTATCATCAAGGAATGCCTACACTATTTTTGTAAATCTTTTTTCTTCTTAATATATTTAATTATTCATCTTTAGCCGAGGAAAACCACTTCTTTTCTTTTTCTCTTCTAAGAATCAATAAGAAAATATAATAACAATAAAATAATAATAATAATAATAATAATAATAATAATAATAATAATAATAATAATAATAATAATAATAATAATAATAATAATATTAATAAGAATAAAATTATTATTATTATTATTATCATCAATTTTGTTGTTGGGTTGGGGGTTGTATGCAGAAGTACTCGATTATTAGAGGTTTGAGGGAAGCAAGTCGAGCCACTTCTCGCTAGGAATGTGGGCTACGGCCATGGACTTGCTGAGATATGTAGAGTTCACATCTTGTACTTGCACATTGCTTGCTTATCAGGGATACTAATACTTACATGACAAAAGTGACATCCATTTATTAAGAACGTAAACGTGCTACAAAAGATGACACACGCACACAATTCCTAGTCACTACGCCACCCTCATACAAAGAAAAATATGCCCATCTTACAAAGTATGATAGGTTAAACACATGATGCAGCTTTATTATCATAACCTAAATAACACAAGGAACTCCAGTCCTAGGTATCAACCTCAAGTGGTGAAGTTCATTAGACATTGATGCCCTTCCATGTGTCTTTTGCATACTTCATGAAGGCAGCGATCTCTTCTGGTCCATCGATGTACCCATTGCCATCTAAGTCAATTCTTTGTCATGGCACCGTTGGCTCAAACGGCAGTGTTCCTATTGCCATTTTTCTTGAGGAAGCTCTCGATCTCATCCATGCTTATACGACCGTCACCATCGGTGTCGAATTTCTGCAGAAAAATTTGCATCTCCTGGTTGAGAAGCTGAGCCATGTTTCTTTTGCTAGGGTTGTGTTGAACTCAAAAGTAAAAAGTTAAAGAAAAAAACAGGCGTAGGTATCTCAAAGCTCTCTTAGTGGTGGGCTTTTATAGAGCGTGAACCTCATTTACTTGTACTAATATATAATATTATGATTAGAAAGAAAATTTTCAAGTCCATTTAAGGTAGTTAGTGGGTATAAATTACGTTTCCAAACTATCATATAATGTTTTTGTTGGACTTTATGTTGTCATTGTTGGCAACTTGGCTGATGTGACAGTGTTTGTGAGCATTCAGTCAGAGAAATGAGAAGAGAGTGTTAGTGTAGGAGAGAGAGTGTCAGTGCAGTGGTACAGATGTGGCAACTTCACTTGTGTGTTCTATAGTGTTCTACATGTGTTTTTGATGACTTGGAATGAGTTGAATAGGATTTTACACTGATTTTGATGAGAGAGAGTGTCTGTAAACTCTACTGGTGATGTGACACAGTACCTGATGATGTGGTCGAGTTTCTAATGATGAGGCAATGTTACGGCATCTTGAAGCATTACATGAAGAAAGAAGATGTAAACAGAGAAAGAGGAGAGAGAAAGAGGAGAGAGCAGTGTGAAGCTTCAGAGAGATTGTTGGCCTTTTGAAAGCATTGTTTGTGAGATTTTCAATTCCCTATCTATTTATGATCTCAATAAATTGTATGCTAGCATAGGTGAAAATTATTGAATGCCTAGCTAGTGGGGGAAAAATTGTAAGGCATCATTATAAGCCTAAAAATTTTTATTTGCTACCCGTGGGTGCGGGTTAAGCGTGGTGTGTTCAGTGATGCTGGACACTAGCTGTTAAGCCTGAATCTTGGCGTTGGTGTGCCCTCTCAGTTTTGTACTGGGAAAACCTATGGGTTAGTATCCTTGTCTTGTAAAAGACTAAAAGTTGAGTGTTGAGTAAATACAGAGCCCGTTGGGCATTACTCCGTGGACTAGCCATCACTTACTGTGTTGGTGAACCACGTATATCCTGTGTTGTGGACTGTCTTTATTTTCTTATATATTTTGTAGTGCGTGGAATGGCTTGCAGGATGGGTGTGCAAATCTGGTAGACCTGGCCACTGAGTGGTAGCGAGGTAGATTTGCATGCGCTTGTGTGTATGTAAAAAGTTAGGTCTCCATCAGCTCTGGACAGCAGTGAAATAATTAAGAAAAAGTTTCAGACACTGATTCACCCCCCCTATCAAGTTCATCAGTTTTTGCTTGGAAATAAATAGAATATTTCTCTCAAATCTATCATGATGAGTCAAAAAAGAAGATCAAGGTCCCACTATATTTGGATGTTTTGTCTTATAAACCGACCAATTGTTTTCGCTATTACGGAAGGGTTTTATGTTGCCACCATAAGGGAGGATTGAGTGTCACACCCAAATTTTGCACTATTCAGAATGGTGTGATGAACCGCTAATAAATCAACGGTTCAACTAGGATCTCGAATAGGTTGTGTCCATTTGCTTAGACCATACACATCCACAATCATAATCAGAGTAAATAAAAAATAGCGAAAATCTTATATATTAAATGAACTGAGAGTCTAGCTGTGATAAAGTAAATAAATTATCCAATTATCTCCATAAGGACTACAACATAAATTAAAATAATTAAATCAATTACATCGTCTGTATAACTTAAACAAAATCTAATCGAAAATGCAAGAGTTACACTCGCATGACGAATCATGCGAATCCATCATAACTTCTGCCTCCATTGCCGCCGCTTACCCATACATTGGAGCATTCATATAATCTTCCACTGTAGTACCTACATCATCAATTAAAAATATTTGACGTCGAATGGGTGAGCACACCTTACGGCTCATTGAGCAAACAAAATAATGCAACAAACATATGCATGCATTCAATTTATATCTTTGGTCTGGTTCATAAGTTTGCAATGTGCAATAGAAAGGATAGGTGGCCACTGCACCTCTATATACGAATGTGTGGAACCGCCCAATGGATCAAACACCATTGCCACCCCCACATGCACCCACCATAGAATAGAAATAGAGCTAAAGTGCTTAGGATCTCCCCGCTTCACACTTCCCCTGATGCTCTACCCATACCAACACGTAAGCCCCTGTTGGCGAGGACTTGCAAACTGGGCTCGTGACTAACCAATCCTAATGTCAAACAGTGTATCCAAGGCCTCACTCCAGCATCGCTCAATACATCCATAGAGATAGAGCTAAGGCCCCCCGGCAGAGTCAGAGACTACACGGTCCGAGAACACCTCCCCTAATGCCCTACGACGTAATAGTTCTACTAAGGTAATGATGATATGACGATGTTAGTAGACAAGACTTGAGTAGAGATAGAGCTAGAGTCCGGTGACCTGGATGAACCACAGTGTCACGTCCTCCCCCTGATGCTCCACTCGCATCAAGCATACTAACCACACAAATACATTCACATGCCTATTCCTAGCATCATCATCAACATCATATTATAAATAAACAGAAATTAAATATGCATGAACAATAATAACAGGAATATTGGATGACATGTGATATGCACATTACAATCAAACAAGCATAGAATCATTCATGGTATTGGACTCAATAAACAAAAGCAGTTTATTATTAGCCAATTAGTTTAGGTCTTGTTTCCTCACCTTTGATTGAGCGTAGATCATCGTTCAAGCTTTATGAATCACTTTTAAATCACCAGAAAGACCTAACAAGTCGATAGATTTTAATTAGATCAATTCCAATATATTTAGACTAACAGAAACTGTAGGGTCGCAGATAGGGTAGCACCTAGGGTAGCAATTTCTGTAACCCTAGGGTGTAGGGTCGCAGGTGGGGTCAGATACCATTCGACCCTACGTGCGACCACACCCTCCCTGGGACTTCCCGAGGGCATGTGGTCGATCAGATGGTCTTGTAGGGTTGGATATCATTCGACCCTACATGCAACCACACGTATTATGGTCGACCTTTTCACTCTAAAATCCCTTCCTTCATCTTGGAATCTTTGGCTTACCATTATGGTCCTTCCTATGATTGTTCTATGGCTCAAAACTATAATTTTTACACACTTTCCATTGCCCACAATGATTTTCTCCATGGATTCCCTTGGAACTTGTCCATGGATGGATGATTTGGGTTTCTCCTAATCCTATGTTCTTCATAACTATTCTAGGCTCTCTTATTTAGGTAGGGAAATAGGTTCATACCTTAATTCAGAGGTTTCTCTGAACTTCTTTTTCTTCCTTAGTCTTCTTCTTCAAGTTTCCTTCTCTTCTTCTCTTCCTTCTCTTTCTCTTTCTCTCACTTTCAATTAGGGTTCTAAAGGATTGAAAGAGGCTAAGGGACGTCCTATTTATAGAGGAAAACCCTCCATAATAAGTCCCAATGAGTTTAAGAAATACCCCCTTTGAATTAGGAAGGTTTCCTAATTTCTGAATTCTGTCTGTTATCGTAGGGTCATAGAATCCGTCGACCTTATATTTTTTTAGTCATGTGACCCCACGACCAAAAGGTCATGGGTTGGACTCTTTTGAGGTGGGGTCGATCATACCTATTTAGGCATGCAACCCTACCCTCATATTTGACTATTTTTTAGTTAAATTTCATACCTGGTCTTGTGGTTTCTTCACGCACTTGGTCTACTTGGCTCGACCATGATAGGTAGACCTGGTACAATGTGGTAAGACCGGTTAGTTTGATACGAGTTTTACAACTCCCCCCTCTTATTAAAATTTCATCCTCAAAATTTGTACATACCTTCTGAGTCGAAAAGGTGAGGATGTTGCTTTCGCATAGCATTCTCTTCTTCCCATGTGATCTCTTCTATATCTCGGCTCCTCCAGGTAATCTTAAATAATATATGTCACGGTTGTGTAGTCGTTGAATCTTTCGCCTTGTGATTTCAGTTGGTGCTACTTCGAATGTCCAATCATCAGTTAGATCTGGTGGATCCACTGTCGAAACATGTGTTGGATCTCTGACGTACTTCTTTAATAATGAGATATGAAATACGTCATGCACACTTGACATTGATGGTGGTAGTGCTAATTGGTAAGCCACTTTTCCACGTTTAGCTAGAATCTCATATGGCCCAACATATCTCAGACTTAGCTTCCCTTTCTGTCCGAATCGTTTTAAACCTCGCATAGGTAAAACTTTCAAGAATACCTTATCACCTACAACAAATTCAAGGTCTCGACGTCGAGTATTTGCATATCATTTTTAACGATTCTGAGCTGTTCTAACTCTTTCCTTGATAATGTCAACCACTCGACAAGTCTCTTCAACAAACTCTGGTCCAACGATGCTATGTTCTCCAACTTCATTCCTAAACAGAGGAGTTCGACACTTCCTACCATACAGTGCTTCATAGGGTGATATTTGTATAGTAGCCTGATAGCTGTTGTTATAAGCAAACTCGATCAATGGTAGTTTCTCATCCCATGAGCCTTTGAAATCAATTACACAGGCTCGAAGCATGTCTTCTAAAATCTGAATAGTACGCTCTAACTGTCAGTCTGTCTGAGGTTGAAATGCAGTACTAAACTTCAACGTTGTACCCATAGCCTTTTACAATCCTTCCCAAAACTTTGAGGTAAAGCGTGGGTCTCTATCGGACCCGATGCTTTCAGGTACACCATATAATCTAACAATGTTATCCACATATAGCTTGGCTAACCTCTCGGGGTATCTTGTGTTCGTATAGCTATAAAGCGAGCTGTCTTAGTCGAGGCGATCTACAATCACCCGGGACCACGTCAACTACTCGAGGAGTCAATGGTAACCCGGTGATGAAGTCCATAGTGATGCAGTCCCATTTTCATGCTGGTTCTGGCAGTGGCTACAACAATCCTGCAGGTCATTGTCATTCAGCCTTCACCCTCTGACAATTTAGGCATTGAGACACGAATTTAGCTACATCTGCTTTCATTCCTCTCCACCAATATAATTTCTTCAAATCATGATACATCTTTGTACTTCCAGGATGTACCGAATAAGCGGTGGTGTGAGCTTCCTTCATTAGTCGGTGTCTAATGTCCAAGTTTTCTGTTTCAGGAACACATACTCTTCCTTTGCACTTCAGTACCTTTTCATCATCCAAGGTGAACTCGGGAATAATCCTACCTTTTTCAATGTCTTCTTGTACCATTCTCAAATAAGGGTCTGATTTAATAGCGGCTTTTACTTCATCAATTATATCAGGTACAATCTTCAATGTTAAGAACATATTTGAAAACCGATGAATAAACCCTTGGTTGGTTCATCCACCCGGTGCATCTATCATGAATTGCTCATTACCATAATTGAATACTTTTCTTGTTGCATACATTGTTGCAGTCGTGTTAACCTCTCCTTGAGATTTTATCATTGCTTTTCTGGAATAGTCTTCCACGAATCATCGATAATATCCAGTTAAACCTAGGAAACTTCTAATTTCTGCAACACTCTTAGGTGCTTCCCACTTCACAATGGCTTCAATATTTCTAGGATCCACTTTAATTGCTTTAGCGGCATGGCCTAAGAAAGCTGTAATTTCATTTTAGCCAAAACTCACACTTTGTAAATTTGGCGTGAAAGCTTTCTTTCCATCGCCGCAGTAGCGGCTCTTAGATTCATGACATGAGTTTCTTGTCCTCGAGTAGACCAACATATCATCAATAAACACAATGACTGACGCATCCAGAAGGACCTCATTTTTGCCATCCCAACTAAACAGTTCGCCTCGTGTGGACAACAAAAGGAAGAAAGGTGATCGAGAGTTGACCTTGACTAAGGAATTTATAAAGTTTCAATGGGTCCACAAGAAGGGGTCATGGGTTATACTCTGTATGGCAAAGAGGTCATAGAACTATCTCTCAAACGATACACCGTAATTGCTCAATTTCCTTTACATCAATAGTGCATATGACTATTTTTTAGTCGTGATGATACATAAGGAGGGAGGTTTATGAAATTATTATAGCCAATCCTAGGGCCTTATGCAAATTATCCTAAGTTGGATTGTTTGAATTTCAAATCATCATATCTTGATCATCCGACATCGATTCGTATGATTCCAAGACCATTATTTCATTCATGATGTTCTGCCAAAGTGGACGTAAAAATCCCGGTAGAAGTCACTGGTCCCCGCAGTTTGCATGCAAAATTATCGCCGACTTCAAAGTCGCATATCTTTTCCGTCTCTACACTGATCTGCGGATCTCAGCTCTATATTCCTCATTTTTAATGTTCTACAAATGAACGCAAAAAAATTAGAATAGAGGCCATCGGAAAATTCCATGGATGACAATGAAATGACCCATGAAATGACAAGAGAAAACCCGCTTAATTCCACTAATCCAACCAACTCGCACAGTCGCTTATCCAACTTAGCTCAACCCATATCGCCTTTAACCTACCAACCTAAGCCGGGCCTCAATCCGCTTCAACCGCTCATCCATGTGCATAGTATTTATATATTATATATACACACATATATATGTTATTAAATATATGTGTATATAATATATATTATTATATATAAGAGATAAAAGTCTGAAAAGATCTTGAGAAGAAAAAGGAAAGAGGAGAGAGAGGAGACGTGAAAGAGAAGGAGGCTTTAGGTTTGAGATGAAATCTAAAAGATCTGATAAGAAAAGAAAGAGAGAGAGAGACACTGAAAGAGAAGGAGGCTGAAGCTCAGAGATGGAATTTAAAATATTCTTATAAAGAAAAAGAAAGAGAGAGAGAGAGACGGAAAGAGAAGTAGAGGCTTTAGGGTTGGAGACAAACTCAAAAAGACTGGAGAAGAAAAAGCAAGAGGGAGAGTAGAGACGTATAAAAGAGAAGGGGCTTTCTAGAAGCAAGAATGAGAAAAAGGAAAGAAAGGAAGAAGAAAAATGAGAGAGGGAGAGAAAGAAAAGAAAGAAGGAAAATGAGAGAAAAAGATTTTCTAGAAAAAGAAGAAAGGAAAGAAGGATTCTAGAAAATGAGCGAAAATTATAAATAGGAGAGAGAGGATCCTTTTTCCATAAGAGAGGGGAACGTGGGTGAGAGAGAGAAACGCGGAGGAGAGAGAGAAACGTGAAAGAGGGAGAAAGAAAGAGAGAGAAAAGAGAAAAGAAAGAAAGGAGAAGAAGAAAAGAGAGAAAGAGAAGAGAGAAAGAAGGTAAGAAAGGATAAGGAGGATTCACATTCAAAGGGGGCTGGATACAACCAATCACTCCTTCATCAATGGTTTCACCTAATTTGACTAAGGTTAGTACTCTAAACAAATGAGGTCGTTATAATGCCCAATTAATTTTGCTGAGGCTAATTTTCATGGAGTTCCAACTATAATGTCGGTTATATTGTTAATGTTAGATGCCTATGTCTTATAACATTTTTCATGAATGATAATTTGTCTAAGCTATTCAATGATGAATTTTGATTGATATACAATGATGTTTGATGTTTTTGTAAATTTCATAAAAGTGATTTTTCGATCTGAAAATTCCAGATTTAGGTTCAAACTTAGGACGCATGAACATCATATATATATTTTTCAAGATTTAAACCCAAAATTTATGGAGTCTCTCTGATATTATAACATACTCCTAAAAAATTTCGTTCCATTTGAATTGGGGAAATATATCAAAAATTTGTCTTTTGACATTGCTATTTTTCTCTCGATGTAATGCAATCCCCATCGGAAAGTCTCTAGACAAAGGCCTTATATATAATCAGAAATCCACTAACATGAACTTTTGATATGAACGTCTTTCTTAAAAAATGGCACTGGTTTCATATTTGTTCCATTTTTCGTTGAATTGATATCAATTTTTAAGTGCATAGTGCTTTGATTTCAGATCTGTCATGATGTGCTGATTTGCAGCCAGATTGAAAGAGTCATTTTTCAAGCAAAGAAAATTACTGTTTTATCTCTGTTTTTCTTAATGAAATTTTGTGATCAGACAGTTATCTACATAGATATATGTCTTTATTTAATTTTCGCCAACATAATTTACTTGGAATTTATGAAGCAACTGGTCAAAAATCTGGAACAGACCTGACCAAAGGTATTTGCCTGTACTTGGGGAATATTTCTGACCTGCCTATGGTATCTTTTAGGATTAGCTTCCTTGAGACAAAATGTTGGCCTCTGAGTCTTCTTTTCCAGGGATATCTTTAAGAATTTTTTGAGTAAGCATATGCCTTATATGCCCATTTTGTCCATCCCGACAAAGCCGGCCATCTTGTCGCGTGTTCCATCATGTTTTAATTGGATTCTCATGTATGTTGTTTCTCACATTCCATATTTGATGTTATATTTGTTCACATACTATGTCTCGGATGCTCGATGCATACACTACTATAATTGAATGGTCAAGGTCTCGCATACTCAATGGTCATACTGCTAATTGGAATGATCAATCATTGATAATTTGGAATAACTACATACAAGGATTAGAATGCTACACATGCTTATTGCCATATTTGTCTCAAGTACACTTGCTACATGCTATATTGGATGATTACTGCCATGTTTGGATGCACACTTACTATGTTTGTATTGATTCACATGTCACTTGCCATCTTTTGATTGATTTGTTGCTAAATTTGAATATATTTCCAACATGCTATATTTGGATGCTTACACCGTTATATTTAAGCTCACATTGCTATGTTAGATTGTTTACATTGTACAACAATCTAGGGCAAGATACACCCTAAAATGGAAATAATTGAACAATTAGGGTAAAAACCCTAAAAATGGAAAATAGCAATTAGGGTAGAAACCCTAAAAACAAAATCACAAATGAAAAGGATAGGAATCCCTAAAAACCTAAAAAATGGAAACAATAAAAATAGTAGGAATTTAGGTCTCATCCTAAATCCTATTCACAAAATTAAGAATTAAATACATCCCAAATAAAAAAATGGTAGAATTTAGGTCCCATCCCTAGATCCTATTGACAAAATTAGAAATAATTTGGTACACATCCCAATTAAAAAATGGTAGGAATTTAGGGTCTCATTCTAGATCCTATTAAATGTAATCAGAAAGAATTTAGTATGACATCCCATAAAATAGTAGGAATTTAGGGTCTCATCCCTAGATCCTATTGACAATTCAGCTGATTTGGTACATTCCAACCGACTCTCACAAATTTTTGAACTACTGCCAGATTCGATTTCTAGGGCAATAATTCCTAGAATACGTAGGGCAATTTGGGAATCCCAAATACGGTACAAAGCCACCCATCAACCATACATCCAAGATAAACTTCAACTCGAACAACAAGAATCTAATTGAAGCACATGCATAATCATCTATAATCTTTAATCACACAACCCATTTTCTAAACTACGCTTTTGGACTTGATTTCCGTGGATTGAATACGAGGCAGTTTGAGATGTTTTACACGCTCCCG
Source organism: Protea cynaroides (assembly GCA_028583415.1). Taxonomy (NCBI): domain Eukaryota; kingdom Viridiplantae; phylum Streptophyta; class Magnoliopsida; order Proteales; family Proteaceae; genus Protea; species Protea cynaroides. Next base: position 20,435,704 of record CM053266.1, read on the forward strand.
TATATTCAGTCCAAGACCTAACCATCTTTATCCGGTTCATCAGAGAATATTGTACATTACATTTGCTTGTTTATTTACTTTAAAACATGATTGGCTGAACTCTATGTTAGGAATAACTTAGCAACTTGGTTTAGGCGAGTGCATTAATCAATCCAAAAGACATGACTAAAAATTTGTAATGTCCTTATCTTGTTCTGAATGCTGTCTTTGGAATATCACCGTCCTTAATCTTCAACTGATGGTATCCTGACCGAAGATCGATCTTGGAGAACACTTTGGCACCTTGTAACTGATCAAACAAGTCATCGATCTGAGACAACGGGTTCCGATTCTTGATTGTCAGCTTATTCAATTCTCGTACACAGTCGAACGCTACCGTCCTTCTTCTTTACAAACAATACTGGTGCTCCCCATAGTGATATGCTAGGTCTGATATAACCTTTGTCCAATAATTCCTGTAACTGTACCTTTAAATCCTTCAGTTCAGTAGGAGCCATTCGATAGGCTGCTTTAGATACTGGTGCGGCTCCGAGTATCAGATCTATAACGAACTCTGTCGCTCAGTCGGGTGGTAGTCCTGGTAGTTCTTCAAGAAATACATCTGAAAAGTCACGCACAACATCAATATCCTCCATTCATGGTGCTTCCTTGGTGAGGTCGACCACTGATAGTAGATACCCAACTCCTCCTTTCTCGAGGCATTTTCTAGCCTTTAATTCAGAGAGGTTGAATTTCTATTTACGAGGAAGTTTGGTTCCCGCAAAACTAAACTCTGCTCCTTCCTTGTCTTTAAATGTCAGCTTATTTACTGCACATAATAGGTTTGCAGAATGCTGAGCTAACCAGTCCATTCCCAAGATGACATCAAAGTCTGCCATCTCAAGTTGAATCAAGGTTGCATCCAAAGTCTTCTCGCCAATAAGAACTGGACATGGTCCATAACCTTTTTCTAATTCCACTTCTAATCCCATAGGTGATCATACAAGCAGTTTGTAGTCTAAAGATTTGAGGGGTAGATTCAATTTCTTTCCAAATGTCACAGATATAAAAGAATGAGTAGCTCCAGAATCAAAGAGTACTCTAGCGGGTATGCTATTAATAGGTACGATACCTGTAATTTGTTTTAATTTAGTCTACATGCTCACACAATGTAATACAAAATGAAAGGTTCAGGTCATGCCTGTGACCACATCAGGCGATGCGGCAAGCATCTTCAGATGTAACAAAGATAAATCTTTCCTTGCTATAGCTGCTTTCTGGGCTTAGGACACTCCCTTGAATAGTGTCTTATTTGGTTGCAGTTAAAGCATTTTACTCCTTTGTTATTTTGCTTTCGTTGCGATTGTGCTGCTGGAGTAGTCTTGGCTGCAGCATTGAAGCCTTGAGTACGGAAGGGTTTGAATGTCCTTGTATTTCCTCCATTGTATGAATTTCCGTTTGGCCTTTTAATACCTCTATTTTGAGCAAAGTAGCTCTCCTTCTGGCTTGACTCTATTACTCGAGCAATCTGTACTGCTTCGTTGTAAACTTTCTTTTCCAAACCCAGAACATGCTCACGGATGCTTCCCCTGAGTCCCATGACGAACCTTCGAGTCTTAGTGTTTTCCTCTTGCATGCTGATGGGTGCAAAGAAAAATAGTTCTTCATAATGTTGTTGGTATGCATCCACAGTCATTTGCCCCTGATATAAACTTAGGAACTCTCTCTCCATAGAATCTCTGAAACTTCTGGGGAAGTACTTCTCAAAGAACGCCTCTTTATAGATAGCCAGGTCAATTGGGCATGCTTAGTTAACAGATAAGTCTGTGTGGACTTCCACCAGTGGTGTGCATCGCATTTTAGTATGAATGTTGCACACAGTACTTTCTCCTCCTCATTTACTGTCATCATCATAAAATTCCTCTCCATTTCGTCGATCAAATGTGCTGGCCACAAAGGATCAACTGATTTACCATTATATTCTTTAGGATTCATCTTCAAAAAATGCTCGATCAGTCGGGAGTGGTCCAGCTGATACGGAGCATAGGCCCCATACATAGGTGGTTGGTACTGGTAACTACCTTGAGCTACCTCAGGATTCTACACTGGAGCCTGCATAACTGGTGTTTGAGGTGCGTGGGGTACCATGTTGCTTCCCCCTGGTACTGTGCTAGCTTGCCTTGCTGTCATATGTGTTGTATGGGCAGCTGAAAAATCCATTCCTATAGCAGCTTGCATATTGGCTTGCACCTGCTGTATTTGCTGCAACTGTTGTGCCAAGTTCATTACGACTATAGCCAAATCCGTAGGTGGGGCTGGCAAGTTTGTAGGATTTGCTTGGCCATTAGCTACTGGCGGTGCCATATTCAGATTCTCTTGTGCTTCAGGATTTATATGGTTGTCTTCCTCCACAGGTGGTGGTGGTAGAATTGGGTTACGGCCTCGTCTGGTCACTCTTCGCCCAACCATTTCCTATTCTGGTGGTGGTAGTGTTTGAAAACAATCATAGAACATGTGAGGCAATCAATATAAGTTGTTCCCAAGTCAACTCCAACTAATCAATATAAATTTCCAATTTTTCAAGACATATAGTGAAAATACAGAATTTTCCATCGTAGGGTCGATGGTAGGGTCGCTCCTTATGCGAACCTAGGGTATGCGACCCCAGTAACACTGTCAGCTCACCGATAGCCTAGGGTCGATCGTAGGGTCGATATATGTCCGACCCTAGGTCTGACCCGTGGTGTCTGTCAAATCACCGAGAGCCTAGGGTCGATGGTAGGGTCGGTCGTAGGGTCGCACATTTTGTCGAATTTTGCGCCCTTCGATCCAAAATCAGGTTTTTAAACCTAATTTTGGATTCATTTCCTATTCTTTCTCTTTTCTTCCAACTCAACTCGCTTCCCCTGAGTTGCTACAGTATCGACCCCTAGGGTTTGGTGATTGTTTCTTCCGTTCACGACTCCCGCTCCTTCTCTTCAGGTATGCTCTCTACTGTTTCCCATTTTTAAGCTTTTTAAACTAGGTTTTTATCCATTTAAATCGTTTTCTTCAAATTAAAATTTTTTTAATCGTAAAAATTTAATTTTTATTGGGGGATTTTGCTATTGGTCACCCAATGGACGAAAGCCCTCAAAAATATTTGAGTTTCATCTGTTGGTTATCGAGAAACTTGAAATTTTCTATTTTTGACCTAATTTTTGAGATTTTTCTAAATTATTGAAATTTCTTCAAATTCGATCTTTCTAGATTAAATTTCCAACTGTATGAGCTTTGCAGGATGGTTTGGAACCTATGTAAGTCCTCCTACCCAGTTGTTTGGGTGAAAAGTGAGGTTTTTGGCCAAATCATGCCGTTGTAATGCCAAAATTTTAAGTTTTTCACCATATCTAATATCTTGTTTATTTTTCTGTGTCTCTGCAGATAGTATGGCTCGTACTAAGGTTCCTAGGGCTCATGACCCCGTTCGTTTCCGCTCCAACGAGGCAGAAGCTCGGTATGCTCGCTATGAGCGTAAGAAAGTAGAAGGGGGTCACTGTGTAAACTTGGCTAGTCTAGCCTTGTTTAACGTGGAGGATGCTTATGGTGACATGGACTGGCTTCCTGTGATCACCTATGAGGCTTGTACTTGTCCTATTTTGGTGAAGCAGTTCTATTGCAACCTCCAGGTAGTGGGGGATCGCAATGACACAAAGAGGGGTAAGGAGCTCAGGATCACTAGCTACGTAAAAGGGGTGGAGGTTTCATTTAACTGCCAGCAGTTGGCTGATCTCTTGGGCATATCAAATGACGGTCCTTTGGTGTACTGTGCTCGTAAGGAACCCCAGTTCCTATCCTTGGCGATGTGTGCAGAGATTGATAGTCAGCTCCTTAGAGGTGATCGTTGGGAGATGAAAGCGATCAACCTACAGCCAAAGCCACGGGTGTATTGCAAGATCATCCAGCACAACTTGATCCCCCAGAGTGGCCACTATGATAGGATTTCTCAGTTGACCCAGTATGTTTTGTACTGCATTTGCATTAGGCAGCCTGTCTGCCTACCATATATCATCATCAGGACTATGATCCGTACTACGCTACCAGGTCAGCTAGGCAACCTGCCCTACGGACGTCTGATCACTGCACTGCTCACCCGCCTACAGGTTGATTTATTAGATGGGAGGATTCATGAGGATACCTTCTCATCGGACCTTGACTGGGAGGCTATCTGTAGGATGGGTATGCGGGATGCTCAGGTCAGTGATGATGAGAGGAACGCTCTGGTGCGTCCTCATATTCGAGTAGAGGTAGCAGACGCTGAGGCGGTAGCAGCACCAGCGAAGGTCCATGGGGGTGATGCTGAGGATGATGATCGTATGTATATGGATGCAGACGCCATACATCCACCATCACCACTACATTCTAGTAGAGCTGGTCCATCTCGGGCTCCTTCACACACTACTGGTCCTTCACACCCACCATCTGATGATATGATGGGGTTACTGCGGGAGATTAGAGAGGCTCAGTGCGTGACTGATCTAAGAGTAGGAGAGCTTCTAGATGCTCAGCGTGCGACTGATGGGAGAGTAGGTGAGCTTCTAGATGCTCAGCGTACGTCCGATCAGTGGATGGCCAAGTTGACAGCTAGTCTCCAGACGACCCAGACTCAGGTAGCCTGGTTTACTAGAGTGTATGCTGAGGACTACGATAGAGATCACGAGGCACCTCCTCCTCCAGCACCTCCAGCTCCATGATGTACCTTTTCTTTTATTTTTCCTTGTATTACAGAGTAACTGTCCGGATTGTGGACTGTACTCTGATTTGGATATGTATAAACATTTCTTTTTATTTGACGTATATAAAGCTTGTTTCTCCTTTTATATGTGCATTATTCTCTTTCTTAATTTTGTCTCATACAACACAGGTGCTTATAGTGTGTTCTTATTACAGCTTTTAAATTTTTTTATCCTAACTCAGTTCACAAACTCTTGTGGAAGTATATCGATTTAATAGACAGGGCCTGAGTGCTCTGATACCAAGTTGTCACACCCCAATTCCGTACTATTCAGAATGGTGTGATGAACCGCTAATAAACCAACGGTTCAACCAGGATCTCAAATAGGTTGTGTCCATTTGCTTAAACCATACACATCCACAACCATAATCAGAGTAAATAAACAATAGTGGAAGTCTTATATATTAAATGAACTAAGAGTCTAGCTGTGATAAAGTAAATAAATTATCCAATTATCTCCAAAAGGACTACGACATAAATTAAAATAATTAAATCAATTACATCGTTTATATAACTTAAACAAAATCTAATCGAAAACGCAAGAGTTGCACTAGCATGACAAATCATGCGACTCCATTATAACTTCTGCCTCCATTGCCGCCGCATGCCCGTACGTTGGAGCATTCATATAATCTTCCATTGTAGTACCTGCATCGTCAACTAAAAATATTCGACGTCTAAAGGGTGAGCACACCTCACGGCTCAGTGAGCAAACAAAACAATGCAACAAACATATGCATGCATTCAATTCATATCTTTGGTCTGGTTCATAAGTTTGCAATGTGCAATAAAAAGGATAGGTGGCTGCCGCACCTCTATACACAAATGTATGGAACCGCCCAATGGATCAAACACCATTGCCGCCCCCACATGCACCCACCATGGAATAGAGATGAGCTAAAGTTCTTAGGACCGCACCGCATCACACTTCCCCTGATGCTCTACCCATACCAACACGTAAGCCCTTGTTGGCGAGGGCTTGCAACTAGGCTCGCAACTAATCAATCCTCATGTCAAACAGTGTACCCCAGCATCCCTTAATATGCCCATAGAGATAGAGCTAAGGCCCCCGGCAGAGTCAGAGACTACACGGTCCGAGACCACCTCCCCTGATGCCCTACGACGTAATAGTTCTACTAAGGTAATGGCGATACGATGATGTTAGTGGACAAGACTTAAGTAGAGATAGAGCGAGAGTCTGGTGGCCAGGATGAACCACAGTATCACGTCCTCCCCCTGATGCTCCACTCGCATCAAGCACACTAACCACACACATGCATTCACATGCCTATTCCTAGCATCATCATCAACATCATATCATAAATAAATGAAAATTAAATATGCATGAACAATAATAACAGGAATATTGGATGACATGTGATATGCACATTAAAATCATACAAGCATAGAATCATTCATGGTATTGGACTCAATAAACAAAAATAGTTTATTATTAGCCAATTAGTTTAGGTCTTGTTCCCTCACCTTTGATTGAGCGTAGATCCTCGTTCAAGCTTTATAAATCACTTTTAAATCACTAGAAAGACCTAACAAGTCGATAGATTTTAATTAGAATTAATTCTAATATATTTAGACTAACAGAAATTGTAGGGTCGCAGATAGGGTAGCACCTAGGGTAGCAATTTCTGTAACCACAGGGGTAGGGTCGCAGGGTAGGGTAGCACCTAGGGTAGCAGTTTCTGCGACCCTAGGGAGTAGGGTCACAGGTGGTGTTGGATACCATTCGACCCTATGTGCGACTACACCCTCCCTGGGACTTCCCAAGGGCATGTGGTCGATCATGTGGTCTTGTAGGGTTGGATATCATTTGACCCTACGTGCAACCACACGTATTATGGTCAACCTTTTCACTCTAAAATCCATTCCTTCATGTTGGAATCTTTGGCTTACCATTATGGTCCTTCCTATGATTATTCTATGGCTCAAAACTATAATTTTTATATACTTTCCATTGCCCACAATGATTTCCTCCATGGATTCCCTTGGAACTTTGTTGGCCATGTGTTGTCATTGTTCGCAACTTGGCTGATGTGGACAGTACCGACAGGTGACAGAATGTGTGTGGACCCCACTGGTGATGTGGACAGTACCCACATAGACAACATACTGATAGAAAGAGGAGAGAGAAAATGGGGAGAAAGTATGGGTCCCAGAGTGGGTCCCATTCTTGGTTTAGCAAGAAGAGAGAGAGTGTAGACCCTACATGCAAGCTGACAGTGATACAGGCGATATGGCAATGATACAGCGATATGGCACTGATACAGGCGATGTGACAGTGTTACAGGTGATGTGACAGTGTTTATCACTGTGTTGGACACCTTCTGAAGCATGAAGAATGGAGAGAATCAGAAGAGAGAGAACGAAGAAAGAGAATCAGAAGAGAGAGAAATAGGATAGAGAAAGAGGAGAGAGAAAACTGTGGGTGGGTACCTAGGTGGCATGCCACCATGGCAGCCATCCTGGCCGAGGGCCAACGCAGCCAGCCTGGCCGAGGACCAAGGCAGCCAGCCAGCAGTCCAGCCGCATGGCACCACAGCAAGGCAGGCCCAGCAGGCCAGCCGCATGACACCACAGCAAGGCAGGCCCAGCAGGCCAGCCCGTATGGCACCATCGCAAGCCATGCCTCCGCATGGCACAGCCCGCATGGCCCGCGTGGGCGCGCTGGCCCCTTCTCTCGCATGCCGCGCCCCTCCCCACCAACTGTTCGACGATTTTCTAGGAGAGAGAAAACCTTTCTGGAAAATCGACTCTGTAGAAAGTTTAACAAAATGCAAAAGTCACAGAGGCCATTGTCAGATTTCCCAGAGGCAATGTGGTCTTTTTACTAAGGAGAATATCTCAAATCGGTGGTCCAGATGAAGCTATGAAGGGTTGATGCTTATTGAACGGTCCAGATGGAGGCGGGATCGAGTGTATATGCGTCAGATGCGTTAGATTCTCCCGCGAGTGTTCTGATTCGACGGAGGCATTTTAAAGACAGGGTACCACGTCACACGGGAGCAGCGCCATGATTACGTGTGACGCAGGTGCAATAATTCTCTTTATCAGATTCAGATCATGCGGTTGTGTATCAAGCCGATCGCGATTGACGCGATTAATGCTGATCCTGCGGCTTAAGATAAATCCCGCCTTTTTGACCTTGATCCAACGGCCGATTACGTAGATTCTCTGACGGACCAATCACGACTCAACAACGCAGTGGCGGCGGCGCTTCAGTGTTGCGCAGGTACACGGAGCAGCGTCAAAAGATGCTCTTTGTTATGATTTTATTGGCCGAGATTGTAACGGCCATATCTCGGCCATCCGGAGTCCAAATCGGATGTTCCAAGTTGCTCCGAACTTTTTTTTGAATGCTCTACCTATTGGAAAGGTTTTTGTGACAAATAAGTGCGTTGAGGTTTGGGTTATGGGTGAAAAACCTCTCTTGGAAGGCTTCGGTGAGTTCTAATGCATTGAATACATACACCAACCTTCAAGGAGGTCATTGAGAGTCCATTGCAAGCTTGAGGATGATTGTGAGCCATTAATGGAGGTAATGAGAGCTTGGAAAAGAAGCTTCTCTTGTTTTGACTAAAATACCAAGCTAGGGTTTCGGTTTGATTTTATATGAAAGATTATTTTCTCTCATTTACATTATATGGGTTGTGTGAGACGCCATTGAGTCTATTGAAGACCTTGAAGAATGGTTGGCCATTAATGGTGGTTGTGAAAGCTTAGGAAAGGCATGCACTCAAGGTGTTTGTTAAAATGCCAAGGAAGATAACAGAGACTGCAGTGAGCTGCTGGAAGTACTGAATGGTGTATTGATGTTTTGAAGGAAAGGGGGAAGTGAAATGGAAAGGGAGGCTAGGGTTTGGGGTTGAAATTGTTCATTGAAGATTCCAGTAGACCTGAGGGCTATGCCAGGCTTTACAGAGACATCCCAGAGTCTTCCCAGAGTACCAGAAAATGTCAGACAAGGGTTGTAAGATTCCTAACCCTGTATGTATTGCATTTTTTAATTCTTGTACTCAATATATGTAAGCTGTAGGTGATAAATGATGAATGCCTAGCTAGTGGGGATTAAATTATAGGGCATTGATATAAGCCCAAAAACTATATTGTCTGCTTCCCGTGGATGCGGGTTAAGTGTAGTGTGTGCAGCGAGTGCTGAGCACTGGTACTTCAGTACCTGAATTATTGGCACATCTGTGCCCTCCTGGTTTTATGCTGGGTAAACTGGGTGTATGTACTCCCTGCTATGTAGTAAGCTAAAAGTTGAGTATTGAGTATATACGGAGCCCGTAGGGCATTACTCCGTGGACTAGCCATCACATACTGTGGTGGAGAACCACGTATACCTCTGTGTTGTCGATGACTTATAAATGTGATTATCTGTATATTGTAAAGTGCGTGGAATGGCCTGCAGGATGGGTATGCACAACATGGTAGACCTGGCCACTTTGTGGTAGTGAGGTGGTTGTGCATACGACTGTGTGTGGTAGTGCTTCAGTGATTGTGTGGTCGTGCTTAGTGAGTAAAGCATCAGCTCAAGGCAGCGTCTATCTTCAAAGGATTATTTAGAAGAATTTTTGAAGACACTGATTCACCCCCCCCCCTCTCAGTGTCAACCTATGATCAATAATTGGTATCAGAGCCAGGTTCAGTGACAGCTTAATCAGCAGCTGAGTGATCAGAGGACAGTCATGGCACCAGGTGATGGTTTTTGCAAACCCCCACTTTTTGATGGAAATGAATTTGTGTTCTGGAAGTGGGATGAAAAGTTTTTTGGGGTCTCTTGGTTTTGATGTGTGGCAAGCAGTTAGTACTGGGAAGGTGGATACCCAGTATGACTCTATAGCTAAAATGGCAATCACAGATGGATTAGCAGGTAATGTGAGAGTCAGAGTCAGTGGATGCGAGACAGCGATGACACTATGGGACAGATTACAAACTCTATATGGAGTTGAGTCTGCCTTTAAGGCTCATGCATCACTAGACATTGATTCCACTTCAGAGGTAGATAGTGGGAGTTCAGATGAGTGCTCTATTGTCGGATTAGAGGATCATGTTCCAGAAGTTGACTTGACTGGAGAGCTAAGAGCAGCTCAGGATGAGTTGAGACTTGAGAGGGAGAGACTTACAGTGGCATCATGTGAACTTCATAATACAAATGAAACTATTTCAACTTTGAAGACACAAGTGAAGGACTCTAGATTTGTCATTACAGCCTTAGAGGCTCAGGTCATTAGCAGAGATGAGATGTGTAAAACTTTTGAGAGAGAGATCACTACACTTAGAGCACAATTAACAAAGGAACGGATGAGTCAGGTTTGCACCCCACCTGTGGTTGAGGAGATCACCAGATGTACAGTTCAGAGTGGAGATTATCAGAGGCCATCCACCATTTGTTCTATTATTACCTTTGAGCAGGGTGAGTCATTTAGGAGGACTATAGAGGAAAATATGAGTATACCACAAAGACAAAGTCCAAGCAGAGCAGAGGTAAAGACCCAAAGTAGAAGACAGAAGAAGAAAGTGCAGAGGCACAATGATGCAAGACATCCAGCACACCAGACACAGTATAGAGGTGTTCCCCAACAGAGAGCTCTGACATGGAACATAGACAGTATGCAGAGTGATAGGGTTGATGGCATTTACCAACAGAGACCAATTGAGCAGAGCAAATTTAGTAATTCCAGTCACCAGAGGCATAAACAACAGAAATCCCAACAGAGGCAGATAGCATCTTACATGAGGCATATACCTACACCCAGTTGGCATAGGCATTCACAGTCATATTTTCATGGATATTGTCACAGGTGCAATGGGTATGGGCATAGGAGTATAAACTGCACATCAAGATTTTATGTTAGTGGTTATGCAAAGAAAACATCTATGTTACCCCAGATAAGGCCAGTTGAGTGCCTCAGATGCCATACACTTGGGCATTGGGCCAAGCGATGCAAGGCAATGCTCACCCCCCAGCTTGCTCAAGCAGAGAAAGACTACCAGGTCTCTAGAACCAGAAAAAGGAGATGTTCAAGAACCCAGTTCAGAAGGCAGGTTAAGAAGCAGTCTCAATTCAATGGTCAATCTCATGTGGCCTCGTTTAGTATATGGAGAAAGAAGACAACAGAGAGATCTTCAGTTGGTATGGTTGAACAGAGACAGAGGATTATGGTTGAACTAGTTGACAAGCATTGTCAGAAGAGAGCATCTATGGAGAAGTTCAAATAGAAGACCAAGACAGATGGTCATGCAGTATGGAGAGAGAGGCACAAAGAGACACTTACCTCCCCTTCATCACCCAAGTTGGGTGTGAAAGGGAGCACTCCTCCTAGGCACTAGGTGCACTGAGGTGCACACGAAGAGGGGGAGCTTACTATATGTTTATTTTTTTCCCCCCAGATGGACTTTGTTGATGGAAAAATAGTCATTCATATTAGTGCTTGGAATCATCAGGTAAGACTATATTATCCTTGTGTTGATGTATTTTGGTTGAGCAGTCCACAAATGAGTAGTGTTATGTCAGTTTGAGGACAGAGTAGTCAGTGATGACACCAGTACAGTTGTGTGAGTATGGCAGCTAAAGATATCTCTTTGCCTCAGCATGTTTATCAGAGATAGTTGGTATAGTCATGCATGATAGTTTCAAAGTGTGGTTCTCTTTGCACTGATGATATGGGGAGTTGTATTGTTCTTATTTGACTGCAAAGGAGTAGCACCTGATAGCTAATGTGTAATCACAGTTGAGTGTTGTTGATATTTGTTTGGAACATATCCCTTGAGATATTCATTGTGGAGCATGGGCAATGATGGATGGATGAGGATTAGTGGAGCAATTGAGTTTTCAACTCATAGGACTCAGAAGATGCATATTGGCATTTCTATGTAGTTTGAATACTCACACTTATAGGATTGGGAAGATGCGTATGGGCACTCCTATAGGTGCTTGTATCCCACATTGGGAGAGATTGCTCAAGAGATGAAGCAGTGTGACAAGGAGCATGAAGTGACCTTCTATAGTACAGAATGTGAGATCAGAAAAATTGGCAATGGCAAGTTGGTAGCTTCAATGCAGGGATCCTCAAAAAATGTATAGACTTTGACAGAGTGTTGAAGTTCCTTCATGGTGTTTCTCACCAAGCATAGAGATGCTTGTGGTGAGGGGGAGTCCATTATATGTCAAGCCCTTAGGTGGACTGCAAATGAGAGGATATTGTTGAGCTAAAGGGAGAGTAAGTTTGATGCGTCATACAGTGATGAACCTGATTGGATACACTGCAACAAGCTATTTTTGTTTGCATCAAAATATCTTGGTTAAGTATGCATTATTTTCTATGATGGTACACCTTATGTCTGAATGCATGGGAAAGAAAGAAAATTAACTGGTGATGTGTGGTAAGAACTTATGCAACAGGCATTGCAATGGTTATCTGTTACACTTTTATGTGATTGATTTTTAAATCATCTATCTGAAAAGTGATGGCATGGTCTTAGGTAAAATCTATTTTTGCCTTTTGCTACTGATGTGAAAGTGTTAAGGGTTATATGAGTGACACTATTGAGACAGTATTAGTGATGTTGATGCCGGAGAGAAGCTTTGTGATAGGGGGAGATCACAAAAATTATAGATATGTGCACTCTATGGCTGTGATACTCAAAATGAAAATCTACTTTGGAGCTGAGAATGAGTTGAGATGCATGGACCAAGGGGGAGTCATTGGTTGCTTATCTGATGAGAAGAGATGATGTGTTGTGATCTGGTGTAGAGATGATGTTTGTAGAAGAGCCCATAGGATTGAAAAGATGCGGTGGGCACTCCAATGTGGTCAGACCCCTTTGTACTTGTTGTCAAAGGGGGAGAGAGTTTCATTGTGAAAAGTGAGTTGCCAACAATTCCAAAGGGGGAGATTGTTGGCCATGTGTTGTCATTGTTGGCAACTTGGCTAATGTGGATAGTACCGACAAGTGACAGAATGTGTGTGGACCCCACTGGTGATGTGGACAGTACCCACAAAGACAACATACTGATAGAAAGAGGAGAGAGAAAATAGAGAAAAAGTATGGGTCCTAGAGTGGGTCACATTCTTGGTTTAGCAAGAAGACAGAGAGTGTGGACCCCACATGCAAGCTGACAGTGATACAGGCGATATGGCAATGATACAGCGATATGGTAGTGATACAGGCAATGTGACAGTGTTACAGGTGATGTGACAGTGTTTATCACTGTGTTGGACACCTTCTGAAGCATGAAGAATGGAGAGAATCAGAAAAGAGAGAAGGAAGAGAGAGAATCAGAAGAGAGAGAAAGAGGAGAGAGAAAACTATGGGTGGGACCCACTGTACCTAGGTGGCATGCCACCATGGCAGCCAGCCTGGCCGAGGGCCAAGGCAGCCAGCCTGGCCGAGGACCAAGGCAGCCAGCTAGCAGGCCAGCCGCATGGCACCACAGCAAGGCAGGCCCAGCAGGCCAGCCGCATGGCACCACAGCAAGGCAGGCCCAGCAGGCCAGCCCGCATGGCACCATCGCAAGCCATGCCGCCGCATGGCACAGCCCGCATGGGCCGCGCACGCACGCTGGCCCCTTCTCTCGCATGCCGCGCCCCTCCCCACCAACTGTTCGACGATTTTCCAGGACAGAGAAAACCTCTCTGGAAAATCGACTCTGTAGAAAGCTTAACAAAATGCAAAAGTTACAGAGGCCATTGTCAGATTTCCCAGGGGCAATGTGGTCTTTTTACTAAGGAGAATATCTCAAATCGGCGGTCAGATGAAGCTATGAAGGGTTGATGCTTATTGAACGGTCCAGCTGGAGGCGGGATCGAGTGTATATGCGTCAGATGCGTTAGATTCTCCCGCGAGTGTTCTGATTCGACGGAGGCATTTTAAAGACATGTACCGTGTCACACGGGAGCAGCGCCATGATTACGTGTGACGCAGGTGCAATAATTCTCTTTATCAGATTCAGATCATGCGGTTGCGTATCAGGCCGATCGCGATTGACGCGATTAATGCTGATCCTGCGGCTTAAGATAAATCCCGCCTTTTTGACCTTGATCCAACGGCCGATTACGTAGATTCTCTGACGGACCAATCACGACTCGACAACCCAGTGGCGGCGGCGCTTCAGTGTTGCGCAGGTACACGGAGCAGCGTCAAAAGATGCTCTTTGTTATGATTTTATTGGCCGAGATTGTAACGGCCATATCTCGGCCATCCGGAGTCCAAATCGGATGTTCCAAGTTGCTCCGAAGTTGTTTTTGAATGCTCTACCTATTGGAAAGGTTTTTGTGACGAAGAAGTGCGTTGAGGCTCGGGTTATGGGCGAGAAACCTCTCTTGGAAGGCTTCGTTGAGTTCTAATGCATTGAATACATACACCAACCATCAAGGAGGTCATTGAGAGTCTATTGCAAGCTTGAGTATGATTGTGAGCCATTAATGGAGGTAATAAGAGCTTGGAAAAGAAGCTTCTCTTGTTTTGACTGAAATATCAAGCTAGGGTTTCGGTTTGATTTTATATGAAATATTATTTTCTCTCATTTACATTATATGGGTTGTGTGAGATGCCATTGAGTCTATTGAAGACCTTGAAGAATGGTTGGCCATTAATGGTGGTTGTGAAAGCTTAGGAAAGGCATGCACTCAAGGTTTTTGTTAAAATGCCAAGGAAGAAAACAGTGACTGCAGTGAGCTGCTGGAAGTACTGAATGGTGTATTGATGTTTTGAAGAAAAGGGGGAAGTGAAATGGAAAGGGAGGCTAGGGTTTGGGGTTGAAATTGTTCATTGAAGATTCCAGTAGACCTGAGAGCTATGCCAGGCTTTACAGAGACATCCCAGAGTCTTCCTAGAGTACCAGAAAATGTCAGACAAGGGTTGTAAGATTCCTAACCCTGTATGTATTGCATTGTTTAATTCTTGTACTCAATATATGCTAGCTGTAGGTGATAAATGATGAATGCCTAGCTAGTGGGGATTAAATTGTAGGGCATTGATATAAGCCCAAAAACTATATTGTCTGCTTCCCGTGGGTGCGGGTTAAGTGTAGTGTGTGCAGCGAGTGTTGAGCACTGGTACTTCGGTACCTGAATTATTGGCACATCTGTGCCCTCCTGGTTTTATGCTGGGTAAACTGGGTGTATGTACTCCCTGCTGTATAGTCAGATAAAAGTTGAGTATTGAGTATATACGAAACCCGTAGGGCATTACTCCGTGGACTAGCCATCACATACTGTGGTGGTGAACCACGTATACCTCTGTGTTGTCGATGCCTTGTAAATGTGATTATCTGTATATTGTGAAGTGCGTGGAATGGCCTGCAGGATGGGTATGCACAACATGGTAGACCTAGCCACTTTGTGGTAGTGAGGTGGTTGTGCATACGACTGTGTGTGGTAGTTCTTCAGTGATTGTGTGGTCGTGCTTAGTGAGTAAAGCATCAGCTCAAGGCAGTGTTTGTCTTCAAAGGATTATTTAGAAGAATTTTTTAAGACACTGATTCACCCCCCCCCCTCTCAGTGTCAACCTGTGATCAACAAACTTGTCCATGGATGGATGATTTGGGTTTCTCCTAATCCTATGTTCTTCATAACTATTCTAGGCTCTCTTATTCAGGTAGGGAATTAGGTTTATACCTTAATTCAGAGGTTTCTCTGAACTTCCTCCTCTTCCTTAGTCTTCTTCTTCAAGTTTCCTTCTCTTCTTCTCTTCCTTCTCTTTCTCTTTCTCTCACTTTCAATTAGGGTTCTAAAAGATTGAAAGAGGCTAATGGACGTCCTATTTATAGAGTAAAACCCTCCATAATAAGTCCCAATGAGTTTAGGAAAGACACCCTTTGAATTAAGAAGGTTTCCTAATTTCCAAATTCTGTCTGTTATCGTAGGGTCGCATGTAGGGTCGCACAATCCATCGACCCTACATTTTTAAGTCATGCGACCCCATGGCCAAAAAATTCATGGGTTGGACTCTTTTGAGGTGGTGTTGATCATACCTGTTTAGGCATGCGACCCTACCCTTATATTTGACTATTTTTTAGTTAAATTTCATACCTGGTCTTGTGGTTTCTTCACGCACTTGGTCCACTTGGCTCGACCATGATAGGTAGACCTGGTACAATGTTGTAAGACCGGTTAGTTTGATACGGGTCTTACATTAAGTGTCCCACAATTCTTGATGAAACCATGCATGACTTCTTTTGAACTGCTTAGGTTTAGTGGGACTGAATCAGGTCTTCACATTACCTGGGAAAAGTATATATTTATTGGGAATGAATATAATTTTTTGCAATATCATTAATTAACATTTAAGTATGTCACACCCCAATTCTGAACCAACCAGAATGGTGTGAGTGAACCGTCACTGAACCAACGGTTCACACCAGGATCTCAATAAGACCGTGTCCACTCATACAAACCATTGCACATAACCACAATCAGAATATAATAAATACAGCGGAAGTCTTTAAATAAATGAACTGAGTAATCTATTGATAAATTTAATAAAATATCCAATTATCCGATGACCAAAACTTAAATAAATATTTTTACATCAACTGTATCCCAACAGAAAAATAACTGAAATAAATAAAGTTAAACCCTAAAAGTACACATAGAAAGGGCACTCGCATGAAGCGTCATGCTCCTCCTCTCCTGCTTGCACATCTAAAGCAGCAACACCTCCTTACGTCGAAGCATTCACATAGTCGTCCACCATGTAACCTGCATCAACATCTAAAAATAATGTATACACAAGGGGTGAGCTCACAACTTAGCTCTGTAAGACAATCAGACAGTGAATCAATATTATATGCATAAGTAACAATCATTTTATGCTGTGGTTTGGTTTAAGTTTGCAATGTGCTATAGAAAGGGTTAGCGGCCACCGCACCTCTATACACGAGTGTGTAGCATCGCACAGTAGATCACACCGCTGCCGACCCACATGCACCCATCATGGAATAGAGATAGAGCTAAGGCATCCACTACCTCCCCTGATGCTCTTTCCATACCAATACATAAGCCCCTACTGGCTAGGGCTTGCAAACTGGGCTCGCAACTAACCAATACTATATGTCATCACTGTAGGCTCTATCCCAGCACAGCTCCCTACGGCATAGAGATAGAGCTAGAGCGTGGTGGCCAAGCCAGACACCACAGTGCCACGACCTCCCCCTGATGCCCTACCCGCACCAAGCATACTAAGACAGAACAATACACAAGTAGACTCTATCCCAACATAACTCCCTACGGCATAGAGATAAAGCTAGAGCGTGGTGGCAAGGCCAGAGACCATAGTGCCACAACCTCCCCCTGATGCCCTACCCGCACCAAGCATGCTAAGATAGAATACTACAAAAAGGTACCAGTGTGAAGAATGATTCCAGACCCCAAGCCCTTCCCATTCCACACACCAACGAAAACAATCACATGCCTAGCAATCACATCCTAGTATAGTGAGTATGCATGAACAATAATAATAGCTGAAAGTAAAGGATGACATGCAATATGCACAAACACCAATCCGCACATTCATTGTTATTTACAACAGTTTACTGTCCATTAACTTTTAGGGTTTAGGTCCGATTCCCTTACCTGACGCTCGTTCGATAGCTTGCTCCACGTCGCAAGATCCAAACGTGCTATCACAAAGTCCTACATAATATTTGGGTTCAATTAGAATAGTTTCTTAGGGTTTACGTTGGTTGGAAACCAACGAGGTTACAAAATACACCTCATGGAGCTGACCGATCGCAGGTACCGGTCGCAGCTCTGTGGGGAAAACTGGGGACCGGTTTGGTCAGCCGGTCCCCACAGGCCACTCCCCGAGATGTACCGGTTGCGGTACCGGTCGCATGGGGTGCGACCGGTATGGTCGATCGGTATGTCTCTGGAAGACCATACACTTGGTTTTTCGACTGTCATCGATCATTCTCTATTGATTCCAGGGTTTCTCCTACACATTCTAAGTCTGAGCTTTGAGTTAGAGTTGTTTTCAACTCCATTGAAGTCTAGCTTTGATGGTATTCATCCTAGAACTCGAATCTAGGGTTTAACGATTAAATTAGGGTTTGACGGCAAAGTAGGGTTTAGGTCAATACCTGCTTTGCATGGTATTGATCCAAACAACCCAACCATCCTAGAGTCATTATGTGAGAGGAAGGGTTTAAACACTTACCGTCGACTGGCGTAAGGTGTGCGTTGTCGAACGGCAACGGCGGCTCTTCCCTCTTCTTCCTTGCTCCTTCTCCTTCTCCTCTCTAGGGTTTGTGAGGATCAATGGAAGGGATTCTAGGAGGTTTAAAGGGGTTTAAATAGGCTTGGAACTAGGTTTAGGAAGCCTCTTAGTATTAGGAAAGTACTAGGATTCGGAATTAGGAAAGTGGGACCCGCAGAGATTTAATTTCGGATCTTGGTAGTCTACCGCGCAGACCATACCGGTCGACAGGTACCATAGACCGGTACCATCGACCGGTATGAATAAAATTCATACTTCAGTTGGTCTGTTTGGTCCGATTTCATACCTGATTGTCATCCGCTCGTCCCGTCTGGCCCGGTGATGATCGAAAGACCTGTTACGACATGAAATCAAGGTTTAGATCCGGTTTATAGAGTGCGGGTCTTACAAAGTGTCCCATAATTCTTCAATGGGTTTCTTCTGTAACAGGACACACTGTGTTTTCCGTAACACCTCTTTCAAATCGAAGATGATGACTTGAACTTCTCTGTTTATTTCTATTTTATGCTATTACCAAAGTGGACTGATGGTCCTACAATGATTGAAGATGCCATGCATGGGTTCTTTTCCTCCATCGGTTATATTCTTAGCAGTATCAATAAAAACCTACACTATGAAGCATCCATGCATGGTCCATGTTTCTGTGTAATTTTTGCATGGGTTCTTTCCCTCCATTGGATATATTCTTAGTAGTATCAATAAAAACCTACACTATGAAACATCCATGCATGGTCCATGTTTCTGTGTAATTTTGGCTAAGTGGGTCAAAAATTTATAGATAAATGAGGAACATTGGGACCTATATGTTAGGATCTTATATGTTAGGATTGGGAGATGCAAACAAGAAGATTTAACGTGGTTCAACACCCCATCGTGGGATGCCTACGGCCACCAAAGAAAAGAGAAATCTTTATTACCAAGAGAACTCTACAACTCTCCACCTGACATGCTTACCTCATCTATCAGTCTTGCCTCAATTTTTCCCACACAGAGACAATATATAGGCAAACCTAAAAACACTAGTCCCCACAATTATCGATTTATCCCTGTACATGTAGTAGACCCAAACCCTAATACAAGTACAATCCCCGTAATAGTGTGGATCCCACAGAATACAAGACGCTGACCCAACACTCTAGGTGTACCAAATTGGAGCATTAATTAGATGTGTATCCTCATATATTTAAGAGGGCTGATTTTAATTAGTTTGGCTAACTATTTTTTTTAATCATTTTTTGAAACCTATTTTTTCTTCAATATGCTAAAGAGTATCACATGCAAGCCACTTAGCAATCTAAAGATCTGCAAAGAAACTTTATCAAAAAGAAAAAAAATATCTACAAAATACATGTCCAATTATCCCAAGAGAGAGATATAAAAAACATTTCCATCCACCTTTAGTATTGCCATCATCTGAGAAAGTGTGAATACTTACAAAGAGTGAAGAAACCGAAAATGAAAACACAATTGAACATCCCATGCAATATCTCGAGATACAAAAGAAGGATGATCAGTCCAAATAAGAGACAAACCTTGATGGGCCATGTATTTAGCTAGTGAGTCCGCCACCACATTAGCTTCTCTAAAACAATACCATAGTTTCCACGAAACTAAAGCAAAGACAGCAGATAACACCCACCATTCTTGGAGAAACAGCCAAGGAACCATGCCATTGTGAAGAGCTTGAACCATCGACAGACAATCCGAATCAATTCAAAATTTTCAAAACTCATTTTGCTTTGCTAATCGAACACCATGCAAGAAAGCACTTAGTTCGGCCTTGAAATTTGAGTGCACCCAAAGATACTCTCCAAAACACTAATTGGATCTCCATCAACCCTATGACACACCAAACCCGTTGAAGCCGGCCCCGAATTATCCAACGCACTAAAGTGGATCTTAACCCATTCCACAGGTGGCAAAACCCAAAAAAATCCCTAACAATGGTTTCCTACGAATTACAGGGAATGTAAACCCCAACCAATGATTTAAAATGAAATGAGACATCGAAAAGACACCACCATTCATCAAAGTAGCGGCCTCTATCAGATCACGCTGTCACCGATAACGGCAAATCTCGATTGAGTTAATACGATCTCTAAAGGAGACTTATTTCACCAATACAAATTATGTAGTTAGATCGTAGACCATTAACCATTGTGATTCATGTCCACCTTGTGTATTTAAAGAGTTAGCTAGGGACACTCAGGATCGTCAAAGGTTTCATTTTTCTTAACGGTTTTGGTTCTTCCTTGCTGATGGCATTGCCGAATGTGAGGTTGGTTCCAAACCATGTACTTGTTTTTTTTTTCGTGCATATTTTTCATTTAATTAAATTTCTCTAACCATTTGCCAAAAAAGAGGGAAGACATTGATCTCCTGTTTTTCGACTATCCTTTTTGTCACTGGATTAGGTTAGGGGTCCTCCGTTAATGTTCACCTACCCATCATTCTCATCTCTCCTTGGAAGATGAACGGTGTTGAATTCAGTCTGACTTCAAGGGTAACTCTATATGTTATTATTAAAATTATTTTCAGTGCAACAATTTATAACATTTGGTGGGAAAGGAACCTAAGAAGATGGTCCAACACATCGAGAACCTCCAACAGATCAGGAATTCAATTGAGGCTGTGATGGGATCAATGATTAATCATCATCTCCCTGCCTCCGAATCTGATAATGCAAAATATCATTTCATTGTTTCATCTTGAGGATTGCAGATTAGGTTACTTTAAGTAACCTTTACTGTATTCGATTTCTTGTATATTATGTCATTGGGTGTCTTTTCTCTTTGTTTAATAAACCTTATTCACTAAAAAATATAACAAAAAGGATAATGAGAAAGAAAAATATACACGCAGGCATGCACAGTCGCCTTTCATTGCTTACCTCATGTAGTGAGTCCTCTTTGTTGGATGTTCCAACAATAGAGCCTTGAAAGGTTCAATTAAAGAAACAAATAGAAAGAGGATAGTAAAATCTCAGCAATAAATAAGGAAAACCCTTACGCCATTTGCTGGTTTAAACCTCTCATCGCCCATGTATAAGCATGCACCATCTCAGCAATTGAAGCTCAATCATTTGTGTGCATCTTCTAGGCCGTACTGAATCTTTCATTGCAATATTTGGATATTTAGCCACCTTCCTTTGGGACGAAACTTGACGTGTAACAGTAGATCTTGGGTTCAATCTATTGTCAAATTTTCTATCCCAAACCTTCTAACCACATGATGGAAATAGGTGGTCAATTTATTTGTTTTCCACATAGCCCTAGCACCACCTGCTTTACGCTCTATCAGATTGATAGAGGTGGTTACTTGCTTCAAGGAGCTTGGGCTCTCCTTTCCGGTCCTCCCAAGCATCATGTATTCTAAAACTGTTGTGTTGCAAACCAGTTCCGAGATGGATAAAGCTTAATACAGATGGCAACACTCTCAAGAATACAGGCCACGTCGGAGCCGGTGGAGTTTTTCATTATCAATTCAGAAATCTTATGTGGTGCTATGGTAACTATACTCGCTCGATATTCATTGCGCAGTTCTCAACTTTGATTTCAGGCATCCACCTAGCAAAGGAGATGGGTATTCAATTTCCTGGGATTGAATTGATTCTTATTTTGTTATTGTTTTCATTCAGCACTAATCAGTTCCTTGGGATTGTATCCATCTTCAATTACTCTCTTAGTTCAATTTCTTCGATGATGACACACAACTATTAGGAAGCCAAGACAGTAACAAATTCTCTAGAAACACGTTGCCTTTCATAGAATCTATTGTAACTAGTCAGGCCATCTTGATTTTGTTACCATTTATCTATCCTAGGATGCTCAAGAATGATTAAGAGATTGTTTCTTTGAATTAGTATTTTGATTCCTTTAAGGAGTTCCGTTTGGGATGTTATTTCTGCCCTTGGCAATTTCAAAGGTAGAGTGACTTCCAAATTGGTGATTTAGTATCATCAAGGAATGCCTACACTATTTTTGTAAATCTTTTTTCTTCTTAATATATTTAATTATTCATCTTTAGCCAAGGAAAACCACTTCTTTTCTTTTTCTCTTCTAAGAATCAGTAAGAAAATATAATAACAATAAAATAATAATAATAATAATAATAATAATAATAATAATAATAATAATAATAATAATAATAATAATAATAATAATAATAATAATAATAATAATAATAATAAAATTATTATTATTATTATTATCATCAATTTTGTTGTTGGGTTGGGGGTTGTATCCAGAAGTACTCGATTATTAGAGGTTTGAGGGAAGCAAGCCGAGCCACTTCTCGGTAGGAATGTGGGCTACGGCCATGGACTTGCTGAGATATGTAGAGTTCACATCTTGTACTTGAACATTGCTTGCTTATCAGGGATACTAATACTTACATGACAAAAGTGACATCCATTTATTAAGAACGTAAACGTGCTACAAAAGATGACACACACACACACACACTTCATAGTCACTACGCCACCCTCATACAAAGAAAAATATGCCCATCTTACAAAGTAAGGTAGGTTAAAACACATGATGCAGCTTTATTATCATACCCTAAATAACACAAGGAACTCCAGTCCTAGGTATCAACCTCAGGTGGTGAAGTTCATTAGACATTGATGTCCTTCCATGTGTCTTTTGCATACTTCATGAAGGCAGCGATCTCTTCCGGTCCATCGATGTACCCATTGCCATCTAAGTCATTTGCTGTCATGGCACCATTGGCTCCCGAACTGGCAGTGTTCCCATTGCCATTTTGCTTGAGGAAGCTCTCGATTTCATCCATGCTTATACGACCATCACCATCGGTGTCGAATTTCTGCAGAAAAATTTGCATCTCCTGGTTGAGAAGTTGAGCCATGTTTCTTTTGCTATGGTTGTGTTGAACTCAATAGTAGAAAGTTAAAGAAAAAAACAGGCGTAGGTATCTCAAAGCTCTCTCGGTGGTGAGCTTTTATAGACCATGAACCTCATCTACATGTACTATTATATAGTATTATGATTAGAAAGAAAATTCTCAAGTCCATTTAAGGAAGTTAGTGGGTATAAATTACGTTTCCAAACTATCATATAATGTTTTTGCTTGGAAAGAAATAGAATATTTCTCTCAAATCTATCATGATGAGTCAAAAAAGAAGATCTAGGTCCCACTATATTTGGATGCTTTGTCTTATAAACCAACCAATTGTTTTTGTTATTACGGAAGGGTTTTATGTTTCCACCATAAGGGAGGATTGAGTGTCCCACAATTCTTGATGAAACCATGCATGATTTCTTTTGAACTGCTTTGGTTTAGTGGGATTGAATCAGGTCTTCACATTAGTTGGGAAAAGTATATATTTATTGGAAATGAATAGAATTTTCTGCAATATCATTAATTAACATTTAAGTGTCCCATAATTCTTCAATGGGTTTCTTCTGTAACAGGACACACTGTGTTTTCCGTAACACCTCTTTCAAATCAAAGATGATGACTTGAACTTCTCTGTTTATTTCTATTTTATGCTATTACCATAAAAGTGGACTGATGGTCCTACAATGATTGAAGATGCCATGCATGGGTTCTTTTCCTCCATCGGTTATATTCTTAGCAGTATCAATAAAAATCTACACTATGAAGCATCCATGCATGGTCCATGTTTCTGTGTAATTTTTGCATGGGTTCTTTCCCTCGATCTGATATATTCTTAGCAGTATCAATAAAAACCTACACTATGAAACATCCATGCATGGTCCATGTTTCTGTTTAATTTTGGCTAAGTGGGTCAAAATTTTATAGATAAATGAGAAACATTGGGACCTATATGTTAGGATTGGGAGACACAAACAAGAAGATTTAACGTGATCCAACGCCCCATCGTGGGAGGCCTACGACCACCTGAGAAAAGAGAAATCTTTATTACCAAGAAACCTCTACAACTCTCCACCTGACAGGCTTACCTCATCTGTCAGTCTTTCCCAGGTTTTTCCCACACAGTGATAATATATAGGTAAATCTGAAAACCCTAATCCTCACAATTACTGATTTACCCCCATACATGTAGTAGACCCAAACCCTAATACAAGCACATTCCCAGTAACCGTGTGGATCCCATAGAATACAAGACACTGACCCAACACTATAGGTGTACCAAATTGGAGCATTAATTAGATTTTTATCGTCATATATTTAAGTTGGCAATTTTTAAATAGTTTGGCTAAATATTTTCTTTTTTTTTCCTTTTTAATCATTATTTGAAACCCAATTTTTCTTCAGTATGCTAAAGAGTATCACATGCAAGCCACTTAGCAATCTAAAGATCAGCAAAGGAACTTTATGAAAAAGAAAAAAAAATATCGACAAAATACATGTCCAACCATCCCAAGAGAGAGATATAAAAAACATTTCCAACCACCCTTAGCATTGCCATCAATTGAGAAAGTGTGAATATTTACAAAGAGTGAAGAAACCAAAAATGAAAACAAATTTGAACTTCCCATGCAATATCTCCCGACACAAAAGAATGATGATCGGTCCAAATAAGGGACAAACCTTGATGGGCCATGTATTTAGTTAGTAAGTCCGCCACCACATTAGCTTCTCTAAAACAATACCGTAGTTTCCACGAAACTGAAGCAAAGACAGCAAATAACACCCACCATTCTTGGAGAAACAGCCAAGGAACCATGCCATTGTGAAGAGGTTGAACCATCGATAGACAATCTGAATCAATTTAAATTTTTCAAAACTCATTTTGCTTTGCTAATCGAACACCATGAAAGAAAGCACTTAGTTCAGCCTTGAAATTTAGTGCACCTGAAGATACTCTTCAAAACACTAAATTGGATCTCCATCAACCCCATGACACACCCAACCCGTTGAAGCCGGCCCCGTATTCTCCAACGCACTAAAGTGGATCTTAACCCATTCCACAGGTGGCAAAACCCAAAAAAAATCCCTAACAATGGCTTCCTACGAATTGCAGGGAATGTAAACCCCAACCGATGATTTAAAATGGAATCAGACATCGAAAAGACACCACCATTCATCAAAGTAGCGGCCTCCATTAGATCACACTGTAACTGATAATAGTAGATCACGATTGAGTTAATTCAATCCTTTAAACGAAACTTATTTCACCAATACAAATTATGTAGTTAGATCATAGACCATTAACCATTGCGATTCATGTCCACCTTTTGTATTTAAAGAGGTATCTAGGGACCCTCAGGATCGTCCAAGGTTTCATTTTTCTAACTGTTTTGGTTCTTCCTTGCTGATGGCATTGCCGAAGGTGGGGTTGGTTCCAAACTTTGTACTTTTTTTTTTTTGGTACAAAATTTTCATTTAATGAAATTTCTCTAACCATTTTCCAAAAAAGAGGGAAGACATAGATCTCCTATTTTTTTACTATCCTTTTTGTCACTGAATTTGGTTAGGGGTCCTGCATTAATGTTCGCCCTACCCATCATTCTCATTTCTGCTTGGAAGCTGAACGGGGCTAGATCCTGTCTGACTTCAAGGGTAACTCTATACATTATTATTAAAATTATTTTTAGTGTAACAATTTAACACATTTGGTGGGAAAGGAACCTAAGAAGATGGTCCAACACATTGAGAACCTCCAACAGTTATGGAATTTAATTGAGGCTGTGATGGTATCAATGATTAATCATCATCTCCTTGCCTCAGAATCTGATAATGCAAAATATCATTTCATTGTTTCATCTTGAGGATTGCAGATTAGGTTACTTTAAGTAACCGTTATTGTATTCGGTTTCCGGTATATTATGTCATTGGGTGTCTTTTCTCTTTGTTTAATAAACCTTATTCAATAAAAAAATATAACAAAAAGGAAAATGAGAAAGAAAAATATACACATAGGCATTCACACAGTCGCCTTTCATTGCTCACCTCATGGAGTGAGTCCTCTTTGTTGGATGTTCCTACAATAGAGCCTTGAAATGTTCAAGGCTAACAGAAAAAAGGATAGTAAAATCTTAGCAATAAATTAGGAAAACCATTAAGCCATTTGTTGGTTTAAACCTCTCATCGCCCATGTATAAGCATGCACCATCTCAGCAATTGAAGCTCAATCATTTGTGTGCATCCTCTAGGCCGCATTGAATCTTTCATTGCAATATTTGGATATCTAGCCACCTTCCTTTGGGACGAAACATGACGTGTAACAGTAGATCTCGGGCTCAATCTATTGTCAAATTTTCTATCCCAAACTTTCTTACCCCATGATGGAAATAGGTGGTCTATTCATTTGTTTTCCACATAGCCCTAGCATCACCTGCTTTACGCTCTATCAGATTGATAGAGGTGGTTATTTGCTTCAAGGAGCTTGGACTCACCTTTCTGATCCTCCCAAGCATCATGTATTCTAAAACTGTTGTGTTGAAAACCAGTTCCGAGATGGATAAAGCTTAATACAGATGGCTACACTCTCAAGAATACAGGCCACGTCGGTGCCAGTGGTGTTTTTCTTTATCAATTCAGAAATCTTATATGCTGCTATGGTAACTATGTTCGCTCGATATTCATTGCACAGTTTTCAACATTGATTTCAGGCATCCACCTAGCTAAGGAGATGGGTATTCGATGTCCCTGGATTGAATGTGATTATTATTCTGTTATTCTTTTCACTCAGCACTAATCAGTTCCTTGGGGTTGTATCCATCTTTAATTCCTATCTTAGTTCAATTTCATCGAAGATCACACACTACTGTAAAGAAGCGAAGACAGTGACAAATTCTTTAGAAACACGCTGCCTTTCATAGAATCTATTGTAACTGGTCGGGCCATCTTCATTTTGTTACCATTTATCTATCCTAGGATGCTCAAGAACAATTAAGAGATTGTTTCTTTGAATTTGTATTTTGATTCCTTTAAGGAGTTCCCGTTTGGGATGTTGTGTCTGCCCATGGCAATTTCAAAGGTAGAGTAACTTCCCAATTGGTGTTTTACTATCATCAAGGAATGCCTATACTATTTTTGTAAATCTTTTTTCTTCTTAATATATTTATTTATTCATCTTTAGCCAAGAAAAACCACTTCGTTTCTTTTTCTCTTCTAAGAATCAGTAAGAAAATATAATAACAATAAAATAATGCTAATAATAATAATAATAATAAAATTATTATTATTATTATCATCATCATCAATTTTATTGTTGTTGTTTTTGTTGTTGGGTTGGGGGTTGTATGCAAAAGTACTCGATTATTAGAGGTTTGAGGGAAGCAAGCCGAGCCACTTCTCTCTAGGAATATGGGCTACTGCCATGGACTTGCTGAGATATGTAGAGTTCCCATCTTGTGCTTGCACATTGCTTGCTTAGCAGGGATACTAATACTTACATGACAAAAGTGACATCCATTTATTATAAACATTAACATGCTACAAAAGATGACAGACACACTTCATAGTCACTACGTACCCTCATACAAAGAAAAATATGCCCATCTTACAAAGTAAGACAGGTTAAAACACATGATGTAGCTTTATTATCATACCATAAATAACACAAGGAACTCCAATCCTAGGTATCAACCTCAGGTAGTGAAGTTCTTTAGACGTTTGTAAGACCCACTCCACTGACTTGGTCTAATCGTGTCATGCCAGGTCTTCCCATCATTTCTTGACCAAGTGGACCGAGCGTGTGAAGATAGATCACAAACCAGGTATGAAAATTGAGTTAAAAACACTAAAAACATACCTAAGGTCGCATGCCTGGGTAGGTATGGTCGTCCATAAGGAAGGAAACCAAAAATATCAAATATAGAACCCCACGGTCGATGATTTCAACCCAACTGTCGACAGTTTATGTGACCATATGATCGACCATGAGAACCCAGATCAGACTCCGAGTTTTGGAAACTTTCCTAAACTAAAGGATTGCTTTCCTAATTGAAAAAGGACTCTATATGGAGAGT
This sequence comes from Protea cynaroides, assembly GCA_028583415.1. NCBI lineage: Eukaryota > Viridiplantae > Streptophyta > Magnoliopsida > Proteales > Proteaceae > Protea > Protea cynaroides. The sequence goes on from CM053266.1 coordinate 20,463,619, forward strand.
TTTCTTCTATATAAATGACATCTCTCAGCCCTTTTTCACTCTTTTAAACATTAAAAACTCCTATAGAAAGAGAAGGAAGAGAAGGAAAAGAAGAAAAGCTAAGGAGAAGAGTTTGTTGAGAAGAGATTGGCTCTCTATCAAGGGTAAAGGTATGAAACGAATCTCTAGAGATGTAAACTCTAAGGAATAAAATTTCTATGGAGGATAAGCAATATCAACCTATTATGATCTATGTGATTTCCTTGAGAAAATCCCAAGGAGAACCATGAGGAGTGAATTTGGTGATTAGGATTGATAATAAATTACTAATGATGGTCATAGGATGACCTTAGAATAAACTCCATTGAAGAACAGAAGAATTAACTCTGGAAGAACTCAAATTTCATGTAGACTGTGGCCAGAAATCTCAAGGTCGCAGCTACGATCGACCATAGCATGACCAGCATGACCAGAGGATCGACCATAGGCATTCGGGAAGTTTTCAGAAATCATATGGTAACAGCTGCGGTCGCACCATATGCGACCGTAGGGTATCGATCGTAGACAATAAGGTCGATACAGCATGAGACCATAGGACCAATCAGGCACCTATCAGTGCTCTATTTTGATTTTCGACTACTGTAACATGTCACATATGAACCCTAACTTAAATTCATATAACTATTAGGTTGTTAAATCAATTCAAAGAGAATTTCAAGGCTTAGAAGGACATCGAGAATTGCTAACAGGTGAGGGAACAAAACCTGAACTAATTGGATAATAACAAACTGTTTATTTTTATTGAGTCCAATGCCATGATTGATTCTATGCTTGTATGCTTGTAATGTGCATTTCACATGTCATCCAATATTCTTGCTATTACTGTTCATGCATATTTAATTATGGTTATTTATAACATGATGATGATGATGATGATGCTAGGAATAGGCATGTGAATGTATGTGTATGGTTGGTATGTTAGATGCGAGTTGAGCATCAAGGGGATGATGTGGCATGTTGGTCTTCGACCTCGTCACCAGACTCTAGCTCTATCTCTACTCAAGTCTTGCCCACTAACATTGTCATATCACTATTACCTTAGCAGAACTATTACGTCGTAGGGCATTAGGGGAGGTGGTCTCGGACCGTGTAGTCTCTGACTCTGTCGGGGGGCCTTAGCTCTATCTCTATAGAAGTATTGAGGGATGCTGGGGTGAGGCCTTTGATACACTGTTTGGCATTAGGATTGGTTAGTTGCGAGCCCAGTTTGCAAGCCCTCGCCAATAGGGGTTTACGTGTTGGTATAGGTAGGGCATCAGGGGAAGTGTTGGCGGTGTTTAATCCGGACAGTTTAGCTCTATCTCTATTCCATGGTGGATGCATGTGGGACGGCAATGGTGTTTGATCCATTAGGTGGATTCACACACTCGTGCATAGAGGTGCGGCGGTCACCAAACCTTTCTATATCACATTGCAAACTTATAAACCAGACCAAAGATATGAATTGAATGCATGCATATGTTTGTTGCATTGTTTTGTTTGCTCATTGAGCCGTGATGTGTGCTCACCCTTTCGACGTTGAATATTTTTAGTTGATGATGCAGGTCTTACTGTTGAAGAATATATGAATGCGCCTACGTATGGACATGTTGCTGCGATGGACGTAGAAGCTGAAGAAGATGCGCATGATTCATCATGCGAGTGCAACCAATGTATTTTTGCTTAAGTTTAGTTATAATTTGAACATCGAATATGTAATTGATTATTTATTTTTATGTCTTGTGGTTTGGAGATAATTGGATTAAATATTTATTAATCACTGTTAGACTCTCAGTTCATTATCTATAAAACTTTCGCTTATTTGTTTATTACCTCTGATTATTAATGTAGAATGTATGTGTGATTTGATATGGTGAGTACGACCTATGCGAGATCCTGGGTGAACAGTTGGTATATTGGCGATTCATCACACCATTTTGGTTAGACCAGAATTGGGGTGTGACAACTTGGTATCAAAGCATTTCAGGTTCTACCCATTGACCTAACTACTTCCACATGAGTCATGAACTGAGTTAGGATAAAATTAAAAGTTGTAATAAGAACACACCATAAACACCTGTGTTGTATGAGACATAAACTAAGAAAAAGAATAATACACATATGTAAAGGAAAAACCAATTTTATATATATATGGAAACATGACAAATGTACATCAAATCAGAGTACAGTCTACAATCTGGATAGTTACTCTGTAGTATAAAAGGAAAAAGATATAAAGGGCAATTATGGAGCTAGAGGTGCTGGAGGAAGAGGAGCCTCACGATCTCTATTGTAGTCCTCAGCATATACTCTCACGAGCCCAGCCACCTGAGTTTGAGTCGCTCGGAGACTAGTTGCCAGATCCGTTACCCACTGGTCTGTAGAGCACTGGGCAACTAGAAGCTCTCCTACTCTTCAATCAGTCACGTGCTGAGCCTCTCTAATCTCAAGTAATAGCCCCACAATGTCATCCAGTGGTGGGCTTGAAGGGCCAGATGAATGAGAAGCCCTAGAAGGGCCAGCTCCAGTAGAATGTTGTGGCGATGGAGGAGGGATGGCATCCACATCCATGTACATCCGATCATCCTCCTCCTCATCGCCACCCTCGTGTGCCTCTGTTGTTACCTCTACTGCTGCTGCTGCTGCTGCCACTACATCTGCAGCCGCTACCCAAGTGAGAGGACGTCTCATAGCATTCCTCTCATCATCACTGACCTGTATCTCTTTCATGCCCATCCTACTGATGGCATCCCAATCAAGGTCAGCTGAGAAGGTGTCCTCAACGATCCTCTCATCCACTAAGTCCACCTGTAGACGAGCGAGCAAGGTGGAGATCAGCGGCCCATAGGGCAAGTTACCGCTCGAGTCAGGCAATGTAGCTCGGTGTATAGTCCAGAGAATAATGTGTGGGAGGCAGACGTGTTGCCTAGTATAGATACAGTACAGAAGGTACTGAGTCAGCTGTGAGATCATCTCATAATGTCCACCCTAGGGAATCAGATTATGCTGGATAATCTTGCAATAGACACGTGGCTCTGGACACAGGTTGATTGCTTTTACCTCCTAGCGGTTATCTCAAAGAATCTGACTATCTATTTCTGCACGCATATGTATAGACAGAAACTATGGCTCTCTGGGTGCACAGTAAACCAACTGCCCATCAATGGAGATACCTAGGAGATCAGCCAACTCCTGGCAGTTGAAAGAAATCAAAACCCCTTTCACCCAGCTGGTGATCGGAAGCTCTCTGCCCCTTTCTACATCCTCTAGGTCACCCTCCACCTGAAGGTGACAGTAGAACTGCTTAACCAAGTCTAGCCGAGTGCTAAGTGGGCTAGGTTCACACACCGACCCCCTTCAACCTTCTTTCGGTCAAACCAAGGATATCACACTTCTGCTTCCATAGACCTGAAGCGAAGTGGGTCATGAACTCGAGGAACTTTGGTGCGAACCATGATAGCTGTAAGAAAAGAAAATAAGAAAACAAGTTAGAAAATTTGGAAAAATTTGACAGCATAAGGTCGTAAAATGAGAAAAAACCTCACTTTTCACCCAAACATTTGGGCAGGAGGACTTACATAGGTCCCAAACCATCCTGCAATGCTTATCCAATCGGAAATTTTAACTAGGTAGGTCGAATTTGAAAAATTTTGACAATTGGGCAAAAATCCCCAAAATTTATGTCAAAAATGAGAATTTTCAAGTTTCTACTAAACTAACAGATGAAACTCAAATTTTCTTGAGAGCTTTCATCCATTGGGTGGCCAATAGCAAAAGCCCCCAATAAAAATTAAATTTTTACGGTCAGAAAAATATTAATTAGAAGAAAACCCTACAAATGGCAAAAACACTAGGTATGAAAGCTTAAAAATGAAAGAGAGTAGAGAACATACCTTGTGGAACAGAATGTAGGTCGTAGATCGAAGAAAAAATCACCAAGTTTGTATGATCGACACTGTAGCAACTCATTGGTGGCGAGTTGAGTAGGGACCGTAGGAGGAAGAAGGAGAATGAGAGGGAAAACTCTCGAAAATAGGTTTTTAAAAAAATTGATTTTGAATCTTACGGTTGCACAATTCGACCAAAACCATCGACCATAGGATAGACCGTATGATCGACCATAGGGTCTCGGTAAGTTGCCAGGGATGTGATGGTCGCACCTATGGTCGCACAACATGCGACCGTAGGCCATCAACCGTATGACCTACTGTTGACTGCATTTTGATTCTGCTTACACTTTTGCCTATTAATTTTTATTTTCTCTAGCCTTCCATTGTAAAACTAACTCAATACTACCATCATATCTTGTCTCACATGTACAGCCTTTCCAAGTACCATTTAACCAAGAGTTTAAATGGCTGAACGCAGAGTAAGTAGAAGGAGACAGAATGCAAGCCCATCTCCACCACCTATGGAGACTAATGACAATGAGGGTTAGCAAGGACAGGAAGGAAATATTAGAACTCGAAATGCTGCACCTCAGAATGTGCACACCCAAGCCAACCCAACCAACCTACCTGTACTACCTACAGATTTGACTACTGCGGTGATGAATTTAGCACAACAATTGCAGCAAATACAGCAAGTGCAAGTCAACAAGCAAGCTGCTATGGGAATGGCTTTCCCAACTGCAAACACAACACCTCTACCTGCAGGACAAGCTAGTACTGCACCTGGTGGTAGCAACATTGTACCTCAAGCACCGTAAACACCAGCAGTACAAGGCCAAGTGCAAAACCCTAAAGCACCACAAGGCGGATATAACCAAGGTAATTATCAGTACCAGCTGCCTATGTATGGAGTATATGCACAGTATCATCTTGATCACTCCAGACTGATCGAGCATTTTTTTAATTTGAAGCCGAAAGAATTTACAGGCAAGTCATCAGATCCGTTATGGCCAGCTCATTGGATCGATGAGATGGAAAGAAACTTTATGATGATGACTATAAATGAAGAAGATAAGGTATTATGTGTCACTTTTATGCTGAAAGGTGATGCGCACCATTGGTGGAAATCTACTCGGAGTTATCTATTGACAAAGCAAACCCAACTGACCTGGGCTATCTATAAAGAAGCATTCTTCGAGAAGTATTTTCCCAGGAGTTTCTGAGTCTGTATCAGGGACAGATGACTGTAGACGCATATCAACAGCGTTATGAAGAACTGTTTTTCTTTGCTCCCTCTAGCATACAGGAGGAAAATATCAAAACCCGAAGGTTCATCATGGGACTTAGGGAAAGCATCCGTGAGCATGTATTGGGACTAGAAAAAAAGATTTATAATGAAACCGTACAGATTGCTCGAGTACTGAAATCGAGCCAGAGGAATATTTATTTTGCTCAAAACAGAGGTATTAAAAGGCCTAATGGAAATTCATACAACGGAGGGAACTTAAAGACATTTAAACCCTTGCGTACTCAAGGCTTCAATGCTGCAACCAAGACTACTCTGGCAGCCCAACCTCAACAGAAGCAAAGTAGTGCTGGAGTTAAAGGCTTTAACTATAATCAAGTAGGACATTATTCAAGGGAGTGTCCTAAGCCAAGGAAGTAGCTACAGCAAGGAAAGGTTTATGCAATTACATTTGAGGATGCTATCGCATCGCCCGATGTGGTCACAGGTATGACCTGAACTGTTCATTTTGTACTACCTTGTGTAAGCATGTAGACTAAATTAAATCAAATTACAAGTATCGTACCTATTAATGGCTTACCCGCCAGAGTACTCTTTGATTATGGAGCTACTCATTCTTTTATATCTGTATCGTTTGGAAAGAAATTAAATCTACCCCTCAGACCTTTAGACTACAAACTGCTTGTACGATCACCTATGGGATTAGAAGTGAAACTAGACAAAGGTTATGGACCATGTCCAGTTCTTATAGGCGAGAAGATTTTGGATGCAACCTTAATTCAACTTAAGATGGTAAACTTTGACATTATCTTGGGAATAGATTGGTTAGCTCAGCACTCCGCAAACCTATTATGTGCAGAAAAGTAATTGACATTTAAGGACAAGGAAGGAGCAGAGTTTAGTTTTGCGGGAACCAAACTTTCCCGTAAAACAAAAACTCATTCTCTCTGCATTGAAGGCTAGAAAATGTCTCGAGAAAAGAGGAATTGGGTATCTAGTTTTCGTGGTCGACCTCACCAGGGAAGCACCACGAATGAAGGATATTAAAGTTGTGCGTAAATTTTTGGATGTATTTCCTGAGGAACTACCAGGACTACCACCTGATCGAGCGACAGAATTCGTTATAGATCTTATACCCGGAGCCGTACCAGTTTCGAAAGCACCCTATCGAATGGCTCCTACTGAACTGAAGGAACTGAAGGTACAATTATAAGAATTACTGGACAAGGGTTAGGTCAGATCCAGCATATCACCATGGGGAGCGCCAGTATTGTTCATGAAAAAGAAGGACGGTAGCGTTCGACTGTGTATAGATTATCGAGAATTGAATAAGCTTACAATCAAGAATCGATACCTGGTGCCTCGGATCGATGACTTGTTTGATCAGTTGCAAGGTGCCAAAGTGTTCTCCAAAATTGATCTTCGGTCAGGATACCATCAGTTGAAGATTAAGGAAGGTGATATTCCAAAGACAACATTCAGAACAAGATATGGACATTATGAATTTTTAGTCATGTCTTTTGGATTGACTAATGCACCCACAACTTTTATGGAACTCATGAATCGGGTATTCCATGATATGTTAGATACGTCAGTCATTGTATTTATTGATGACATACTAGTTTACTTCAAGGACAAAGAAACTCATGTCACAAATCTAAGAGCCGCTCTACAGCGACTAAGGAAAGAGAAGCTTTACGCAAAATTTACAAAGTGTGAGTTTTGGCTAAATAAAGTTGCTTTCTTAGGCCATGTTGTATCCGCTGATGGAATTAAAGTGGATCCTAGCAAGATTGAAGCCATTGTGAAATGGGAAGCATCTAAGAATATTACAGAAATCAAAAGTTTCTTAGGTTTAGCTGATTACTATCGACGATTCGTGGAAGATTACTCAAGAATCGCCATACCTCTCACTAGTTTGACAACGAAAGGATAAAAGTTCGTTTGGACCGATAAATGTGAAGAGTGTTTTCAAACATTGAAGGCTAGATTGATATCAGCGCCCATCTTAACTATTTCGATCCCAGGACAACCATTTACCTTGTACACTGATGCGTCTGGGTTAGGTTTAGGATGTGTGCTTATGCAAGGAGAATATGTAAAACCCGCACGCCACGAACCCGGTCTAACCTTACATTCTCGTGTCGTAACCGGTCTTCCTATCATGGTCGGGCCAAGTGGACCAAGTGCGTGAAGAAACCACAAGGCTAGGTATGAAATTGAACCCAAAACTTCTAATTAGGAGTGTGTGGTCGCATACCTAAAAAGGTGTGGTCGGTCGCATACCTAAAAAGGTGTGGTCGACCACACCTCAGAAGAATGCGACCACATGAATCTGGAACGTGTGGTCGCAAGTTTTTGGATGGGTGGTCGACGGGTTCTGCGACCCCACCTGCGACCACACAAAGTCAGACAGACTCCGTGATTAGGAAACCTTCCTAATCCGAAGGGGGTTCTTTTCTAATCTAAGTAGGACTCTATATGGAGGGTTTTCCTCTATATATAGGACATCCCTTAGCCTCTTCCATCCTTTTAGAACTCAAACTGAAAGAGAGAGAAAGAGATGAGGAGGAAGAGAAGGAGAATTGAATAAGAAGACTAAGAAAAGGAAATTCATAGAGAACTCTGAATCTTCAACAAGTATAAGGTATCAAACCATCCCTCACATCAGTTGAATACCTAGAATAGATCATGGAGGAGATAGTGATTCAAAGTGAGACCCAATCATCAAACCATGGACAAATTCTAAGAGATCTATGGAGGGAATCTATTAGGATGATGGACTGTGTAAAATATGAATTTTAAGCCATAGAACAATCATAGGAAGGATCATGATGATAAGCCAAGGAATCAAAACATGAAGAAATTAAGTTGGGAATGGAAAAGTCGACCATCACATATGTGGTCGCATATCATGCGACCACATGAGACACACATATCTGACCACACATCCTAGGGAAAATTTTAGGGAGGGTGTGGTCGCATGTATGGTCGCATGATATGCAACCACACGAGACACACATAACCGACCACACACCCTCAGAAAAATTCCAGGGAGGGTGTGGTCGCATGTATGGTCGCATGATATGCCACCACAAATAGCGACCACACACCCTTGGGGAAGTTTCAGGGAGGGTGTGGTCGCATATATGGTCGCATGATATGTGACCACACATAGCGACCACACGCCCACGGGGAAGTTTCAGGGAGGGTGTGGTCACATGTATGGTCGCATGATATGCGACCACACCTTGCGACCACACACCCTGTGGTCACAGAAACTGAGACTACAGGTGTAGCCGCACCTGCAACCACTCAGCTTCTGGAAGTCTGAATTACTGGAAATAAATTTTAATTTAAAATCTATAAATTTTTTAGGTTTTCAAGTGGTCTAAAAGTGATTTACAAAGCTTGGACGAGGACCAACCATCGACCAATGGTGAGGGAACAAGACCTAAAGTAATTGGCTAATAACAAGCTGTTTTACTTATTGAGTCTAATGCCATGATTGATTCTATGCTTGTATGCTTATAATGTGTATTTCACATGTCATCCAATATTCCTGCTATTACTGCTATTTAATTTTGTTTATTTATAACATGATGATGGTGACGATGCTAGGAATAGGCATGTAAATGTATGTGTGCGGTTAGTGTGCTTGATGCAAGTGGAGCATCAGGGGGAGGACGTGACATTGTGGTTCATTCTGGTCACCAAACTCTAGCTCTATCTCTACTCAAGTCTTTTCCACTGACATCGTTGTATCGCCATTACCCTAGCAGAACTATTACGTCGTAGGGCATCAGGGGAGGTGGTGTCGGACCGTTTAGTCTCTGACTTTGCCAGGGGGCCTTAGCTCTGTCTCTATGGACGTATTGACAGATGCTGGGGTGAGGCCTTGGATACACTGTTTGGCATTAGGATTGGTTAGTTGTGAGTCCAGTTTGCAAGCCATCGCCAATAGGGGCTTACGTGTTGGTATGGGTAGGGCATCAGGGGAAGTGTTATGCGGTGTTTGATCCAGGTACTTTAGCTTTATCTCTATTCCATGATGGGTGCATGTGGGACGGCAATGGTGTTTGATCTATTGGGCGGCTTCACACACTCGTGTATAGAGGTGCGGCGGCCACCAATCCTTTCTATAGCACATTACAAACTTATAAACGAGATCAAAGACATGAATTGAATGCATGCATATGTTTGTTGCATTGTTTTGTTTTCTCACTGAGCTTAAGTTGGAGAGCTGACCCTCGGCGTGCAATTTTTTTGAGTTTCTGATGTTGCAGGTATTACGGTTGAAGATTTTGTCAACACGCCAACATATGAATAGGTGGCAGCTATGGATGAGCAAGTTGTGGAGGATTATTATGATTCGTTAAGTGAGCATTTCAACTATGGATGCGCTTAGTGTTTAACATTCGTATTTGGATATTTGTAATATGTATTAAATTATATTTTGGTTACTTGGAGATAACTGGAATATTAATTATTTATCATGATTAGACCTCAGTTCATTATTAATAAGACTTCTACTATTTACTTTATTATCTTTGATTAATATGGAATGTGTTTTCGTTTAACATGGTTAGCATAGCCTATACGAGATCCTAGTTAAACCGTTGATTTATTGACTGTTCATCACACCATTCTGGTTAGTCCAGAATTGAGGTGTGACAGAATAAGTAGTTGCGTATGCCTCAAGACAACTGAAGACACATGAGAAGAACTATCCCACTCATGACTTGGAATTAGTAGTAATAGTACATGCTGTTAAGATAAGGAGACATTATTTGTATGGAGAGAAATTTTAGATTAAATCAGATCATAAGAGTCTCACTCATCTTTTTAATTAGAAGGAGTTGAACATGAGACAAAGAAGATGACTGGAATTATTGAAAGATTATGATGGTGATATCCAGTATCATCCAGGAAAAGCTAATGTAGTTGCTGACGCACTGAGTAGGAAAGCTATGACAGAATCCCAAGAAGAAGTTAGAGCAAATGTTGTGGCATGTGTCATAGGAAGAGTATTTAATTACGGTAAAGAGCAGTTCGTGATTGATATTCTGAATGAATCAACTGACCAAGGGTTTATTCATCTATTCTCAAACATGTTTGCTACATTGAAGATTGTACCTGATCTATTAGACGAAGTAAAAGCCGCTATTAGATCAGACCCTTATCTGAGAATGGTGCAAGAAGACCTCAAAAAAGGTAGGACTACTCCTGAGTTCACCTTGGACGTTGAAAAGGTACTAAAATACAAAGGAAGGGTATCTGTTCCTGAAAATGAAGACTTGGATATTAGACACAGACTAATGAAGGAAGCTCACACCACCGCTTATTCGGTACATCCTGAAAGTACGAAGATGTATCATGATCTGAAGAAACTATATTGGTGGAGAAGAATGAAAACAGATGTAGCTAAATTTGTGTCTCAAGTTTTAAATTGTCAGCAAGTAAAGGCTGAAAAGACAAAGACCTGCAAGATTATTGCAACCACTACCAGAACCAGCATGGAAATGGGACTTCATCACCGGGTTACCATTGACTCCTTGAGTAGTTGACGTAGTCTGGGTGATTGTGGATCGTTTGACTAAGACGGCTCATTTCATAGCTATACGACCTCAGTATACCCTAGAAAGGTTAGCTAAGCTTTATGTGGATAATATTGTCTGATTACATGGTGTACCTAAAAGCATTGTGTTCGACAGAGACCCACGCTTTACCTCAAAGTTTTGGAAAGGATTACAGAAGGCTATGGGTACAACATTGAAGCTTAGTACTGCATTCCATCCTCAGACAGACGAACAGTCGGAGCGTACTATTCAGATTTTAGAAGACATGCTTTGAGCTTGTGTTATTGATTTCAAAGGATCATGGGATGAGAAATTACCATTGATTGAGTTCGCTTATAACAACAGCTATCAAGCGACTATACAGATGTCACCCTATGAAGCAGTGTATGGTAGGAAATGTTGAACTCCTTTGTTTTAGAATGAAGTTGGAGAACGGAGTATTCTTGGATCAGAGTTTGTTGAAGAGACTTGTCGAGTAGTCAACATTATCAAGGAAAGAATCTGAATAACTCAGAACCGTCAGAAGCAATATGCAGATAATCGATGCAGAGATCTCGAATTCACCATAGGTGATAAGGTATTTCTGAAAATATCTCCTATGCGTGGTTTGAAAAGGTTTGGACAGAAGGGAAAGTTGTGTCCCAGATATATTGGACCTTGTAAAGTTCTAGATAGACGTAAAAAAGTAGCATATCAGTTAGCACTACCACCGTCCATGTCAAGTGTGCATGATGTATTTCATATTTCATTACTGAAGAAGTACGTCAGAGATCTAACACACGTGTTAACAACGGATCCATCGGATTTGACTGAAGATTTGACGTTTGAAGTAATACCTTTTGAGATCACCAACCGGAAGGTGCAACGTCTTCACAACCGTGACATTTACTACGTTAAGATTACTTGGAGAAGCCAAAATGTTAAAGAAGTTACATGGGAAGAAGAGAACGCTATGTGGAAGCTATCTTCACCTATTCGTTTCGGAAGGTATGTGCAAATTTTGAGGATGAAATTTATATAAGAAGGGGGGAGTTGTAAGACCCGCACTCCACTAACTTGGTCTAACTGTGTCGTGCAAGGTCTTTCCATCATTTCTGGACCAAGTAGACTGAGCGTGTGAAGATAGATCACAAACTAGGTATGAGAATTGAGTTAAAAACACTAAAAACATACCTAAGGTTGCATGCCTAGGTAGGAATGGTTAACCATAAGGAAGGGAATCAAAAATATCAAATCCAGAACCCCATGGTTGATGATTTTGACCCTATGGTCGATGGTTTATGCGACCGTATGATCGACCGTGAGAACCCAGATCAGACTCTGAGTTTTGGAAACTTTCCTAAACTAAGGGATTGCTTTCTTAATTGAAAGAGGACTCTATATGGAGAGTTTTCCTCTATATAAAGGACGTTCCTCAGCTCTTTTTCACACTTTTAGGACATTAGAAAACCCTAGAGAAAGAGAAGGAAGAGAAGGAGAAGAAGAAAAGATAAAGAGAAGAGTTTGCTGAGAAGAGATTGGCTCTCTATCACGGGCAAAGGTATGAAACGAATCTCTGGAGATGTAAACTCTAAGGAATAAGACTTCTATGGAGGATAGGCAATATGAACCTATTATGTTCTATGTGATTTCCTTGAGAAAATCCCAAGGAGAACCATGAGGAGTGAATTTGATGATTAGGGTTGATAAGAAATTACTAATGATGGTCATAGGATGACCTTAGAATAAACCCCATTGAAGAATAGAAAAATTAACTCAGGAAGAACTCGAATTTCATCTAGACTGTGACCAAAAATCTCAACGTCGCAGTTACGGTCGACCATAGCATGACCAGCATGACCAGAGGATTGACCATAGGCATTCGAAAAGATTTTAGAAATCATATGGTCGTAGCTACGGTCGCACCATATGCGACCATAGGGTATCGAACGTAGACAGTAAGGTCGATACAGCATGAGACCATAGGACCAATCAGGCACCTATCAGTGCTCTGTTTTAATTATCGACTACGGTAACATGTCACATATGAACCCTAACTTAAATTCATGTAACTTTTAGGTTGTTAAATCAATTCAAAAAGAATTTCAAGGCTTGGAAGGACATCGAGAATTGCTAACAGGTAAGGGAATAAGACCTAAACTAATTGGATAACAACAAACTGTTTATTTTTATTGAGTCCAATGCCATGATTGATTCTATGCTTGTATACTTGTAATATGCATCTCACATGTCATCCAATATTCTTGCTATTACTGTTCATGCATATTTAATTATAGTTACTTATAACATGATGATGATGATGATGCTAGGAATAGGCATGTGAATGTATGTGTATAGTTGGTGTGTAGGATGCGAGTTGAGCATCAAGGGGAGGACGTGGCATGGTGGTCTTCGACCTCGTCACCAAACTCTAGCTCTATCTCTACTCAAGTCTTGCCCACTAACATTGTCATATCACTATTACCTTAGTAGAACTATTACGTCATAGGGCATCAGGGGAGGTGGTCTCGGACCGTGTAGTCTCTGACTCTGTCGGGGGGCCTTAGCTCTATCTCTATGGAAGTATTGAGGGATGCTGGGGTAAGGCCTTGGATACACTGTTTGGCATTAGGATTGGTTAGTTGCGTGTCACACCCCAATTCCACACTGTTCAGAATGGTGTGATGAACCGCTAACAAACAACGGCTCAACCAGGACCTCTAATAGGCTATCCTCGCATTATCCAAACTTTACACGCATCCACAATCATAATCAGAGTAATACACAATAGCGGAAAATTTATAAATAATATGAACTGAGTACTAGAATGATACCCATAAATAATATCAAATTATTCTGTGTTTAACTAAGACATAAATAATTAAGTATCAAATACATGTCATATAAATCCAATAAAGAAAACTGTAAAAATATCTAATCGAATACACACGAGTTGCACTCGCAAGAGGAGTCGTGTGTATCGTCTTCAGCTCCAACATCCATAGCTGCTACAGTTCCATACGCTGACAGGTTCATATAATCTTCAACAGTATATCCTGCATCATCAACTAAAAATATTCGACGTCGAGGGGTGAGCACACAACACGGCTCAGTGAGTAGCCAAAACAATGCAACATTACATATGCATGCAAAAAAAATCAATTCATATCTTTGGTCTTGGTTTATAGTTTGCAATGTACAATAGAAAGATTGGGTGATCAAAGGTTAACTTTTATTGATACCGCCTCTATACACAGGGTGTGGAAGCCCGCCCGAAGGTTAACGTTTATCGTCGTCCCCATCCACCCTACCATAACATTATACAACAAAGGTTAACGTTTATTGCTATATAATGCTATACCAACATGTAAGCCCCTATTAGCGAGGGCTTGCAAACTGGGCTCGCTACTAACCAATCCTAATGCCAAACAGTGTATCCAAGGCCTCACCCCAAAGATCCCTCGGAACATCCATAGAGATAGAGCTAAGGCCCCCCGGTAGAGTCAGAGACTACAAGGACCGAGACCACCTCCCCTGATACTCTACGACATAATAGTTCTGCTAAGGTAATGGCGATACGACGATGTCAATGCACAAAACTTGAGTTAGAGATAGAGCTAAAGTGCTGAGACCCGCCAAAGGTTAACGTTTATTGACGTTCTCATCACACCTCCCCTGATACTCTCTCGCATCAAGCACACCAACCACACACATACAATCACATGCCTATTCCTATCATCAACATCATCATCATGTTATAAACCATAAAGTAAATATGCATGAACAAGTAATAGAAATATTGGATGGCATGCTGTATGCACATTACAAACATATTCGCATAGAATCAAACATGGCATAGGACTCAAGAAATAGAAAACAGTTTATTATTAACCAATTTAGTTTGGGGTTAAGGTTCCTCACCTTAGCTTGCTAATAGATATTTTCCAAGCTTTCGATTCACTGTTATAACGGTACTATATTGCTAGCAAATCTAACAAAGTCGATAGAATTTAATTAGAATTAATTCAGAATTTAAAAACCATTCTGTCAACTGAGGGTCGATGCTAGGGTCGATGCTAGGGTCGATGGGTCTATCGACCCTCCCAAAGATTCTGAACTTCCCGAATGCTGAGGGTCGATGGTCTGAAACATCTAGGGTCGGATGGTCTATCGACCCTCGGTGCGACCCTTGGTGCACTCTGGTCCAATTTCCACTTTTTAATCCATTCTTCGTGTTTGGGGTCCTATGGCTGGTTTCCTACGTTCACTCAACATTCATTCCATGGTCTAGAACCATGTATGATTCATCTAGATAGCTTTCGTGCATCCTCCCATGGTTTTCCATGAAAACCTAACCATGGATGGATGGTTTGGGTTTCTCTGAAATCCTACACTCAGTCATATCTAACCTAAGGTCTGTAGAAACTCATGGAATTAGTATCCATACCTGAGAAGATTACTTTTCTCTGCAATTTCTTCTCCTTTTTGCTAAGCCTTCTTCCTAGCCTCCTTTCTTCCTCTTTTCCTTCTTCTCTCTTTCTCTCAATTCAATTAGGGTTGTGAAAGGAGTGAATGTGGCTTAGGAACGTCCTTTAAATAGACTAGGAATGTCCTATAATAATCCCATTGAGATTTGGAAAGAATCCCAACCGAAAATTAGGAAATTTCCTAATTTCAGTTTTCGTCAGAAACCGAGGGTCGATGGGAGGGTCGATGATCCCGTCGACCCTAGGGTCTTAAGCTGTCCAACCCTCCCTCAAAAACTGAGGGTCGATCTTTCTGGTTTGGGAGGTCCGACCCTGCTTAGCTGGGTGTGCGACCCTCCCCTAGAATTAAGTGTTTTTGGGTCGATTTCATACCTGGGATCTCGATCTCCTTCATGCCCTTGGTCCACTTGACTCGACCATGATGGGTAGACCTGGTTCAAGGTGGTAAGACCGGGTTAGATTGACACGGGTCTTACATTGCGAGCCCAGTTTGCAAGCCCTCGCCAATAGAGATTTACATGTTGGTATAGGTAGGACATCAGAGGAAGTGTTGGCGGTGTTTGATCCGGACACTTTAGCTCTATCTCTATTCCATGGTGGATGCATGTGGGACGGCAATGGTGTTTGATCGATTGGGCAGATTCACACACTCGTGTATAGAGGTGCGGCGGCCACCAAACCTTTCTATATCACATTGCAAACTTATAAACCAGACCAAAGATATGAATTGAATGCATGCATATGTTTGTTGCATTGTTTTGTTTGCTCATTGAGCCGTGATGTGTGCTCACCCTTTCGACGTCGAATATTTTTAGTTGATGATGCAGGTCCTACTGTTGAAGAATATATGAATGCACCTACGTATGGTTACGTTGTTGCGATGGACGTAGAAGCTGAAGAAGATGCGCATGATTCATCATGCGAGTGCAACCAATGTGTTTTTGCTTAAGTTTAGTTATAATTTGATCATCGAATATGTAATTGATTATTTATTTTTATGTCTTGTGGTTTGGAGATAATTGGATTAAATATTTATTTATCACTGTTAGACTCTCAGTTCATTATCTGTAAGATTTTCGCTTATTTGTTTATTACCTCTGATTATTAATGTGGAATGTGTGATATGGTGAGTACGACCTATGCGAGATCCTGGGAGAACAGTTGGTGTATTGGCGATTCATCACACCATTCTGGTTAGACCAGAATTGGGGTGTGACAACATTGATGCCCTTCCATGTGTATTTTGCATACTTCATGAAGGCAGCGATCTCTTCTAGTCCATCGATGTACCCATTGCCATCTAAGTCATTTGCTGTCATGGCACCATTGGCTCCAGAACCGGTAGTATTTCCTTTGCCATTTTGCTTGAGGAAGCCCACGATCTCATCCATGCTTATACGACCGTCACCATCGGTGTCAAATTTCTACAGAAAAATTTGCATCTCCTGGTTGAGAAGCTGAGCCATGTTTCTTTTGCTAGGGTTGTGTTGAACTCAAAATTAGAAAGTTAGAAGAAAAACAGACGTAGGTATCTCAAAGCTCTCTCAGTGGTGGGCTTTTATAGAGCATGAACCTCATCTACATGTACTATTATATAATATTATGATTAGAAATAAAATTCTCAAGTCCATTTAAGGAACTTCGTAGGTGTAAATTACGTTTCCACACTATCATATAATGTTTTTGCTTAGAAAGGAATAAAATATTTCTCTTATATCTATCATGATGAGTCAAAAAAGAAGATCAAGGTCCCACTATTATTGGATGCTTTGTCTTATAAACCAACCAATTATTTTTGCTATTATGGAAAGTGTGAAATCAACATGCAAATTTTGGGGACGAAATTTATTTTAAGGGTGGGGGAGTTGTAAGACCCGCACTCCATGAACCTGATCTAAACCTTTAATTCATGTCGTAACAGATCTTCCTATCATCACCGGGCCGGATGGGACGAGCGGATGACAACCAGGTATGAAAATGGACCTAAATTATGATATTTTTTCATACCGTTCTATGGTACAGGTCGATGGTACCGGTCGACCGGTATGTCTGTGCGGGCAGACTGGTTAGATCAGGAAACGAATCTCTACAGGTCCCGCTTTCAAAATCTTGAGCATAAGGACTTTCCTAACGTAGGAAAACTTTCTAAATTCTATCCTAGTCTATTTAAGGACCCTTAAACCTCCTTAAAACTCCTTGATTGATCCTCACAAACCTTAGAGAGGAGAAAGAGATCGAAGAAGGAGAAGGAGCTAAGAAAGGTGGGAGAGGAGCCGCCGTTGGACGAAGAACACCATAATTGTGAACCAACGGTAAGTGCTTGAACTTTCCTCTAAGTTAAGCATTATAGATGATTAATCATGAATTGATCAATACCATGCAAGGCGAGGTATTGATCTAAAACCCTTAGATTTGCTGTCAAACCCTAATACAGTCGATGAGCCCTAAATTCGCATTCTAGGCTAAGGATCATCGGAACTAGAACTTGAATGGAATATGAAACAACTTTAACTCCTTGCTCAGGCCTAGAATGCATAGGAGAAATCCTAGAACCAATAGGGGGTGTTCGATGGAAGGCGAACACCAAGTTGGTGGTCTTCTGGAGGCATACCGATCGACCAAATCGGTAGCAACATATGCGACCGGTACTGCGACCGGTACCTCTTGGGAGCTCATCTATGGGGGACCAATCGACCATACCGGTCGCACCTTTCCCCACACTGCAGTGATCGGTACCTGTGATCGGTATGCACTGTGAGGGGTATATTTTGATCCAATTGGTTCCGACCAATGTAAACCCTAAGAAACTAATTCTAATTTAACCCTAACATCGTGTAGGACCTTGTGATAGCGAGTTTGGATTTTGTGATGCGGAGCGAGCTAGCAATCAAGCGTCAGGTAAGGGAATCGAACCTAAACCCTAATAACTTAATAATAGTAAAACGTTGTTAATAATTATGATTCTGTAGAATGGTGTTTGTGCATACTCGTATGTCATCTTTACTTTCAGTTATTATATTGTTCATGCATACTCGCTATGCTAGGATGTGATTGTTAGGCAAGTGATTATTTTTGTTAGTGTGTGGAATGGGAAGGGTCTGGGGTCTTGGATCATTCCTCATACTAGCATCTTTTTGTATCGCTTCTGTCTTAGCATGCTTGGTGCTGGTAGGGTATCAGGGGAGAAAGTGGCACTGTGGTCTCCAGCCTGGCCACTAGAATCGAGCCCTATCTCTATGCCATAGGGAGCTGTGCTGGGATAGGGCCTACTGTAATGACATATAGGATTGGTTAGTTGTGAGCTCAGTTTGCAAGTCCTCGCCAATAGGGCTTACGTATTGGTATGGGTAGGGCATCAGGGGAAGTGTTGGCGGTGTTTGATCCAGACACTTTAGCTCTATCTCTATTCCATGGTGGGTGCATGTGGGACGACAGTGGTGTTTAATCCATTGGACAGATTCACACACTCGTGTATAGAGGTGCGGTGGCCGCCAATCCTTTCTATAGCACATTGCAAACTTAAACCAGACCATAATGTGAATGTTATTCATGCATATTGTTTGTTGCATTGTCTGATTTTCTTACTGAGCTAAGTTGTGAGCTCACCCTTGTGTACACACTATTTTTAAATGTTGAAGCAGGTTACACTGTGGAGGACTACGTGGAGGCTCTAGTATATGGAAGAGTTGCTGCCCTGGAAGTGTAAGCAGGGAAGGACGAGTATGATGCTTCACGCGAGTGCCCTTACTGTGTGTACCTCTAGGATGGTCTTAATTTATTTTATTTTATTTCAGTTGGATTCATAAATTGTGTAAAGTTATTTTATTTACGTTTTGGTGTGGAGAATAATTGGTTACTATACTTACAATGTAGAACTCAATTCATTTAATTTAAGACTTCCGCTATATTTAATATTGTGGTTATGTGCAATGGTTTGTATTAGTGGACATGGGCTTATTGAGATCCAGGTGTGAACCGTTAGTTTAGTGGCGGTTCACTCACACTTCTGGTTCAGTTGGAATTGGGGTGTAACAACTTGGTATCAGAGCTCTTAGGCTCTGTCCAACAGATCATACATGCACTTGACTGAGTCAATGAACTGAGATAGGAAAAATTAAAAGCTTTAA
This sequence comes from Protea cynaroides, assembly GCA_028583415.1. Lineage (NCBI taxonomy): Eukaryota > Viridiplantae > Streptophyta > Magnoliopsida > Proteales > Proteaceae > Protea > Protea cynaroides. Next base: position 20,482,945 of record CM053266.1, read on the forward strand.
TAAAAACGTACCTTAAGCACCTGTGTTGGTTGAGACAGAACTTAAACAAGACAATAATATACAGATAAAATGTGGAACCATATGTATACACAGACAGAGAAAGAAAATCTAAATGTATCATGATAAACAATATAGGGTACGATCTATAAGTCTGGCCGTTGTCTAAGTATACAAAGGATATAGTACAGTAGCACGAAGGGAACATCTATAAAGCAAAAAATTAGAATACCGAGTTGGTACTCACAAGATGTGAAACTCGATGTATGACAGAGGAAGAAGAAAAATGGCTAGTAATGCTTAAATCCCTGTAGAGGTAAAGGGAAAGATCTTGGGCTAAATCCAATAGAGATAGGAGAACAATGGTCATACACCAACAATGAGAGTAACTATAAAAGAAGATAAAGCTATACTCCTGGGTGACGTGGAAACTCAGAGTAAGATCCACCACACGCTGATCCATTACCCGATGATCATTAAGAAGAGGTTGCAATTTGACCCCACCACTATCTGGGTCGAGAACGGGTAGTGAAAACTCATCTGATTAGATGTTAAATAATAATAATCTGATTGGAGCAAATCAAAGGAGGTAAACAACCAGGCCACTCCAGCCAATCTACCTGGACTACCAAGTGCCTTGGCTACGATTGTAATAAACTTGGCTTGACAAAATACAAAAACAACAACAGATGATACCAGCTATGTGAGTTTCCATGGAAATCATCATCCAAGTTGCCAATGCTACACCAACACCTTCGGGTCAAACCAAGTACGATACCGATTGGTAGTAATACCTGATTTATTGATGTACCAAAACTTCTCCATATTTACTCCTGTAGTGCCTTGACCAATGGCACTATATACTCGATAGAACCTGTAACCACGAGGTTAAGAACTGTAAAACCTCTATTTCATATATTTGGACCATCGGGCAACTTAACGACCTTTGGATGATGGTTGGATTACCATAGATTTACTCCTGAACCTTTAAACCTAAATTCACTAGATAAAACAAGTGTTCGTCATTATACTGAATTCGAAAGAAGGAAATGAATCACTGTTGGATAAGCATTATGATTCTTACATTTCTCGACATCCATTGATATGATGTTTAGTTAATAAGGGAATTATTGGAAGGAAGATGATTAAATTCAGATTAGATTCTATAGCTAAGGAACCTCATATTAAGTAATGGAGGATCTGTTTCGAGATTGCTGAATGGATAGATATGAGTCATGTCTATAAAAGAGTGCATGAGAAAAAAGTGAAAACTGTCAAGAGTAGCTAGTAAAGAAATAGGTAGCACTCAAGTAGAGTTAAAGACGGCTATATCGGTATGAATTTTGACAAGACAGAAGATTTCTAAAAGCAGATCTAAGAGTGGATACAAGGATGAAGTAAAAAATTATGGCATCGATAGTATTCGGATTAGTACAAGTAATATTGAGTTATGCCCAATGTTGAATGAGATGATTAAGTAAAGACCAAAAGAGTTTGGCTGAATTAATGAATTTATAAGCATATACCCTAATGCTTATAGATAGACTTGAGATATGTAATGATTAAATAGTCAGAAGATGTTTTTTGAGATATACGAAAGAGAGATCAGGGTAGAACATCAGTGATAAAAGAGATGTAAGCTACTGAGTGCAATATGAGATTTTTGACGATATCTTTGAAAAATCATAAGAGATGAAGGAACTAGACAAGCTCTTAAGACCTTTATACCAGATTTTGCTAGTTTAAGCTCTTTTAAAGTAGATGTTGTAGTGGGTAAGAGTTATGAATATTGTCTGAATCATATGGATGGACAAAATTTGGATGCAACCTAAATCGACTTGTGATGGTAGACTTTGACGTCATCTTGGGAATAGACTGATTGTCTCAACACTCTACAAGTGATTATGTGCATAGAAGAGGTTATCATTTAAGAACAAAGATGGCACATAATTTGGTTTTATTGGAAGCATTTTCCTTAGGAAGCGAAAGCTCATCCTCTCTGCACGAAAGGCGAAGAGATGTCTTGAAAAGAAAGGAGTTGGATATATGGTATCTGTGGTAAATGCTACTAAAGAAGCACTACAGATGGAAGATACTGATGTGATGCATAAATTCTTTGATGTATTTCCAAGAGGCTTACCTGGGTTGCTACCTAATCATGCAACCGAGTTCGTTATCGACTTATAACCTGGGATGGCACCTGTGCCAAAGGCACCCTATAGAGTAGCTCCTATGGTGTTGAAAGAATTGAGACTCAACTACATGAGTTATTAGACAAAGGTTCTAATCGGCTAAGTTGCATCACGGGGAGCGCCAATGCAATTCGTGAAGAAGAAGGACGGTAGTGTCAGATTATGTATAGACTACCAGGAACTAGACAAGCTCACAATCAAGAATCGATATCTACTACCTCAGATCAATGACTTGTTTAATCAGCTACAAGGAGCAAAGGTATTCCCTAAGATTGACCTTGGATGGAGTATCATTAAATGAAGAATTTGGACAGAGATATTCCAAAGACTGCTTTCAGGATGAGGTATAGACATTATGAGTTCCTTGTAATGTTGTTCGGATAGACCAACGCCCCAGCGTCGTTCATGGAACTGATGAACCGAGTGTTTCATGACATGTTGGACACTTCGGTCATCGTATTCATTGACGACATCCTGGTCTACTCAAAGGACAAGGAGGTTCATGCAACACACTTGAGAGCAGCCCTACAACGCTGAGAAGGGAGAAGCTTTATGCCAAGTTCATGAAATGTGAATTTTGGCTGAAGGAAGTGGCCTTCTTGGGTCACGTAGTATCTGCAGACGGTATCAAGGTAGATCCAAGCAAGATCATAGCTATAGTAGGATGGGATGCACCAAAATCTGTTGCAGAGATTTGTAGCTTTCTTGGATTAGCTGGTTACTATAGAAGATTCGTGGAAGACTATTCAAGAATCACCGTTCCACTTACCAGACTAACCAAGAAAGGAAAAAAGTTTATATGGACAGATGAGTGTGAGAAGTGCTTTCAGACTCTGAAGTCAAGACTAGTCTCTGCACCTATCTTGACCAACCCAGCACCAAACTTGACGTTCACCCTATATACGGATGCCTCAGGGTTGGGTCTTGGATGTGTGTTGATGCAAGGAGAACAGGTGATTGCCTACGCATAAAGACAGTTGAAAGAGCATGAGAAGAACTATCCTACGCATGATTTGGAGTTAGCAGCGGTCATTCATGCAATCAAGACTTGGAGGCACTACCTTTATGGTGAAAAGTTTCAGATCAAGTAAGATCATAAGAGTTTAACTTACCTTTTTACTTAGAAGGACCTGAATATGAGACAGATGAGATGGCTGGAGCTATTAAAAGATTATGATTGTGACATCCAGTACCATCTGGGTAAGGCAAGCGTCGTGGCTGATGCCTTAAGCAGAAAGTGGGCATTGAAACCTAAGGCAGGACTTAGTACAAATGTTGTATTGTGTGCTGCAGCCTCAGGCTCAATAGAGAATGATGAAGAGCATATATTAGAGACTATAGAAGATCCAGTAGAACAGGGCTTAATTCATAACTTCACATTGATATTCATAGCTTTGAAGATCTCATTGAAACTAATAGATGAGGTAAAAGTAGCAATCCTACAGGATCCACACCTCAAAACTGTGCAAGAAGATTTAAAGAAGGGTAAAAGCAACATTGACTTTACCTTGGATTCAGACAAGGTACTCAGGTATCATGGATGATTATGTATACCTGAGAGTGAGAACTCAAATATTAGAGATAGAATTATGACAGAAGCTCATTATACCCCATATTCGGTACATCCAGGAAGTACCAAGATGTATCATGATTTAAGAAGACTATATTGGTGAGGGGTATGAAAGCGGATGTAGCTTGATTCGTATTCTAATGTCTAAACTACCAGCAAGTGAAAGCAGAAAGACAGAGACCCGCAGGTTTGTTACAACTACTACCGAAGCCAACATGGAAGTGGGATTGTATCACAATGGAATTTGTCACTGGCCTACCCTTGACACCAAGGTCCGTAGATGCCGTGTGGGTTATAGTCAATCGACTTATCAAGACAGCTTGCTTCATCGCTGTCAGACCTCAGTATACCATGGACAAGCTAACCAAGCTATATGTGGATAATATAGTCAGACTTCACGGCATCCAAGAGAGTATAGTTTCTGACAGAGATCCCCGTTTTACATCAAAGTTCTGGGAAGGATTACAGAAAGCCATGGGAACCAAGTTGAAGTTTAGTATAGCTTTTCATCCTCAGACAGACGAGTAGTCAGAAAGAACTATTCAAATCTTAGAGGATATGCTCCGAACGTGCGCCCTATATTTTAAAGGAGCTTGGGACGAGAAGCTATCGCTTATCAAGTTTGCTTATAACAATAGTTACCAGGCTACGATCCAGATGGCTCCATATGAGGCACTCTATGGGAAGAAATGTCGTATACCTCTATTATGGAATGAGGTGGGAGAGAGAAGGATTGTAGGACCGGAGTTCGTAGAAGAAACTTGTTGAGCAATTGATCAAATTAAGGAAAGAGTGAAGACAGCTCAAGTTAGACAAAAGCACTACGCAGACAACTGACGTCGAGATCTGGAGTTTGCAATGGGTGACAAGGTGTTCTTGAAGATATCACCTATGCGAGGTCTGAAACGGTTCGATAAGAAGGGAAAGCTATGTCCTAGGTATGTGGGACCATACGAGATTTTGATCAGACATGGTAATGTGGCATATCAACTGGCTCTACCACCATCCATGTCAAGCATTCATGATGTGTTCCATGTTTCTTTATTGAAGAAGTATGTCAGGGATCCATCGCACATCTTGACAACAGACCCACTAGACTTGACAGAGGACTTGACATTTGAAGTACTACCTGTGAGGACAATGGAAAATCGATGGTCCTCCTCGGGATGAAATGTGGATCCATATCGATGAAGAACGATTGTTCTGTTGGAGTCGCCACCTAGATTAAGGTCTCGGACCTCTAAAAATGTAGCCTCACCCTAAGGTAAGACTTCTATTAACTCGTGACCCAATGTATCAGTTCTTTGGTCTGCAAGAGATCGGGTAAGTATTCAGGGTACGGTTATGGGAAGGTGTTAGGCTCCCAAACCGCCCGATCAATATCGGCCTCCTAAACTTTCCTTAAATTCTAATTTTGATTGTGCTTGGTCAACTGGATGACTAGGGTTCAATGGGGGATGTCCTAAACCAAGTTGCTAAGTTATTCTAACCTAGGGTTCAGCCAATCATGTTTTAAAGCAAATAAACAAGCAAATATAATGTACAATATTATACAGTGAACCAGACCAAAGATGGTTCGGTCTTGGACTGAATCTAAGACGTGTAAGACATTTCAAACTGCCTACGTATTCCAATCCTAGAAATCAAGTCCAAAAACGTAGTTCGAAAGGGGTTTTGTGATTAAAGATTATGAAAGTGATTTATGCATGTGCTTCAATTAGATTTTTTTGTTCAAGTTGAAGTTTATGCTGGATGTATGGTTGATGGGTGGCTTTGTACCGTATTTGGGATTCCCAAATTGCCTACGTATTCTAGGGTGTGCCCTAGAAATCAGGTACGACGTAGTTCAAAATTTGTGAGAATCGAATTTGGAATGTGTATCAAATTCCTTCCATTTTTGTCAATAGGATCTAGGGATGAGACCTAAATTTCTACCATTTTTATTTGGGATGTGTACCAAATTCTTTCTATTTTTGTTAATAGGATCTAGGGATGAGACCTAAATTCCTACCATTTTTATTTGGGATGTGTACCAAATTCTTTCTATTTTTGTCAATAGGATCTAAGGATGAGACCTAAATTCCTACCATTTTTATTTGTGATGTGTACCAAATTCTTTCTATTTTTGTCAATAGGATCTAGGGATGAGACCTAAATTCCTACCATTTTTATTTGGGATGTGTACCAAATTCTTCTATTTTTGTCAATAGGATCTAGGGATGAGACCTAAATTCCTACCATTTTTATTTGGGATGTGTACCAAATTCTTTCTATTTTTAGGGTTTTCAACCCTAATTGCTATTTTCTTTCTATTTTTAGGGTTTTCTACCCTAATTGCTATTTTTTTTCAATTTTTAGGGTTTTCTACCCTAATTGTTATTTTTTCAATTTATCTCTTTCCAAGACAAATATGGCAAATGAAAACATTCCAACTATAGCAGTGGTAGTAATCCAAACATAGCAGTATGCATTCAAACATGGCAGTAAGCATCTAAATATGACAATAAGCATGTGTCAGACAAATATGGCAATGAGCATGTGTAGCATTCCAAAATAACAAGAATCATGTAAGCATCAAGATGGTAGACATATCAACATGGAATCCAATGGTTTAGATTTAATATCATCACATAATTAGAAATCAATTGATCATCCAGTGGATCAGATTTATCAATAAATGGCTCAAGACCAAAGGTCATAATTAAATCATGTGAAATAACTTAACATCAAATGGCCATATTAAAGTTCACATTAAAAATTCCTCATCAATCCATTTAATTCACAAAGAAATTCCAAGCTACTTTCCAAATTCCGAACCCTAGGACTTTCCTAATCCTAGAAGGCTTCCTAAACCTAATTCTAGCTTATATAAACACCTCTAAACCTCCTGGAATCCCTTCCATTAGTCCTCACAAACCCTAGAGAGGAGAAGGAGCTAGGAAGAAGAACGAAGAGCCGCCATTGCTGTTCGACGAAGAACACCTTACGCCAATCACGGTAAGTGTTTAAACCCTCTCTCTCACATTATGACTCTAGGATGGTTGGGTTGCTTGGATCAATACCATGCAAAGCAGGTATTGACCAAAACCCTACTTTGCCGTCAAACCCTAATTTAGTCGTTAAACCCTAGATTCGAGTTCTAGGATGAATACCATCAAAACTAGACTTGAATGGAGTTGGAAACAACTCTAACTCAAAGCTCAGACTTAAAATGTGTAGGAGAAACCCCAGAATCAATAGAGAGTGATCGACGGCAGTCGAAAAATCAAGTATATGGTCTTCTAAAGAGATACCGGTCGACCATACCGGTCGCACCCCATGCGACCGGTACCTCTCGGGGAGTGGCCTGTGGGGACCGGCTGACCATACCGGTCGTAGGTTTTCCCACAGTGCTGCGACCGGTACATGCGACCAGTCAGCTCTGTGAGTGTATTTTTGTAACCTCATTGGTTTTCGACCAATGTAAACCCTAAGAAACTATTCTAATTGAACCCTAATATCATGTAGGACTTTGTGATAGCACGTTTGGATCTTACGACGTGGAGCAAGCTATTAAACGAGCGTCAGGTAAGGGAATCGGACCTGAACCCTAATAATTAATCGACAGTAAACCGTTGCTAATAACCCTGAACCTTTGGTTTGATGTTTGTGCATTCTCACATGTCATCTGTTATTTCCAGTTATTATATTTGCTCATGCATATTCCATATGCTAGGATGTGATTGTTAGACATGTGATTGTTTTCGTTAGTGTGTGGAATGGGAAGGGCCTGGGGTCTGGGATCATTCCTCACACTAGCACCTTTTTGTAGTATTCTATCTTAGCATGCTTGGTGCGGGTAGGGCATCAGGGGGAGGACGTGGTACTGTGGTCTCCGACCTGGCCACCAGACTCTAGCTCTATCTCTATGCCGTAGGGAGTTATGTTGGGATAGAGTCTACTTGTGTATTGTTCTATCTTAGTATGCTTGGTGCGGGTAGGGCATCAGGGGGAGGTCGTGGCACTGTGGTCTCTGGCCTGGCCACCACGCTCTAGCTCTATCTCTATGCCGTAGGGAGCTGTACTGGGATAGAGCCTACAGTGATGACATATAGGATTGGTTAGTTGCGAGCCCAGTTTGCAAGCCCTAGTCAGTAGGGGCTTATGTATTGGTATGGGTAGAGCATCAGGGGAGGTAGTGGATGCCTTAGCTCTATCTTTATTCCATGATGGGTGCATGTGGGTCGGCCGTGGTGTGATCTACTGTGCGATGCTACACACTCGTGTATAGAGGTGCGGTGGCCGCCAATCCTTTCTATAGCACATTGCAAACTTAAACCAGACCATAGCATAAAATGATTGTTACTCATGCATATAATATTGATACAGTGTCTGATTGTCTTACTGAGCTAAGTTGTGAGCTCACCCTTTGTATATACACTGTTTTTAGATGTTGATGCAGGTTACACGGTGGACGATTATATGAACACTCCGGCGTATGGAGGTGTTGCTGCTCTGGATGTACAGGCAGGAGAGGACGAGCATGACGCTTCATGCGAGTGCCCTTTCTGCGTGTATCTTTGATTTTATTTTATTTGTTTTAGTTATTTTTTTAAGTGATGTAAAGATATTTAATTACGTTTGGAATTTGGATAATTGAATACTTATTTACACTTATCAATAGAATACTCAGTTCATTTATTTAAAGACTCCCGCTGTATTTATTATATTCTGATTGTGGTTATGTGCAATGGTTTGTATGAGTGGACACGGTCTTATTGAGATCCTGGTGTGAACCGTTGGTTCAGTGACGGTTCACCCACACCATTCTGGTTGGTTCAGAATTGGGGTGTGACAGTTAGACTTTCATTCGCCTTGGAGAAGACGCATCTCACCTTGATGGCGCTGTCCCGGGTCTTCTCGAAGGAGCGAGCGTGCTCTAGGTCACTATTCCTTTTTAGTGCCAAGCGGCGGACTTTGTTGCTGACGTTATCTTCACCTTGCCTTAGTGTGTTGAGGGCGTGGGCACTCTACAAAGCTATGACACACCAGAAATTAGAACTTTTAATACAATAAGCAAAATCGAAGGGCATTAAGGGTGAGAGGAATTGTGACTTACCCGAACGAGACTGGTTTCCAGAATGCGATAGAGCTTAGCTCACTAAGATCGCAGATAAAATTCTTCAGCTGATGGGAGATAGATCCTAACCACCAATTGCCTCGTCACCTCTGGATCAAGTGGGTTTGACTCTTTCCCTATTGACCAGTGCAGCCACGACGCCCTGCGAGGGCTGGGGGAAGTTCGTTGGGCCTTCCCTCCCTCATGGCGAGTCTCTGATGGCCCTGTCGAGGGCAACTGCGTCGGCAATTCTCTAACCCACATACTCCTTGGCACGAGAATCTCTTCCCTCCTTGTTAAGTCCCCACTGTGTGGAGGCAGATTCGGTGACATCTCGCCTTGGGATAGTTTTCCTTCGTCCCCTTTCTCTCCCAAGACTCTGGAAGGCTGACGCAATGTGGGAGGCGGGATCTCCACCAAGTCCTCTTGCCCTTCTGTGGCCCTCTCATCTATAGGGGTAGCCTCGTCAGGAATCTCGTGAGGGGGAAGTGATTCTAAATTCCCCTCGGGTAGTGTCTCAAAGGCCCATCTAGCCGACGGAGACTTGTTCGCGGTCACCATAGTCACCCGTGTCTTTTTTGTACCCTTGCTGGTGCCCGTTGCAGGCCGTTTCCTCTGTCTTGGACCCTGGCTCTGGGCCACGAGCATGCTCGCAATCTCGTTTGCATCCAGCTCTTCTCTTACCACTGCAGAACAAGGAATACATTAAATTAATTGTGATCGAACTAAAAGGCACAACCTGACGGTAAGGGCGAAACCTACCAGAGCCTCCATCCCCAGCGTCATCCACTGCTTTATTAGAGGCTATCAAGGGGTTGTCATGGGTACCTAGGGATTCACGCGCGACTTGTTCTTTGTCGCTACCATCAGGATCATCCAGGTCCATTTGTGTGAGTTTTGAATAGGGGATGGAATCCCACAACCCCATCATGACACGGCACTCTTTGTCTTATGTGGTTAAAATAGGCGACAAGTTCTTCTCGTCCACCTCTGGAAGTTGTCACACATTAGTGGGCGACATGGGTTTTCCATCTCGCCTACAGACGAAGAAGAATTTCCCCTGCCAGTTGTGAACTTTGTTTCGCGTAACTGCCACTTTGGGTGCCCCTGGCCTCGCTTTAAAGAAATACCAGCCTCTGGGAGGCTGGCTCTTCGGGACATCTTTATTTAAGACAAATAGGCTCCGAAACAATGACACCGTCGTAGGCATCTTAAGATCCTGAAGCATGGCTACGAAACCTATAACTGATGTCCAAGAATTGACATGGAGTTACGCGGGAGCTAAGTCGTAATATGTCAAGATATCTCTTGCCGCTCGGGGTATGGGAATTTTGAACCCATAATTGAAGTACTCCAAATACGCACATGTTTCAATGGTATTAGTGGAACAGAATCTCTCGTCATCCTTGGGTATCCAGAAATCGTAGAGTTCTGGAAGGTCGTCGAGGATTCGCTCGAAATCAAGATCGAACAAGTTGAGTTTGTTTTTGAACCTCGCGGCTATGACATTCAAGGTTTGTGGGATAGGCCCGGGTTCTCTCAAAGATGATGGGGTGCCTAGGCCTAGCTCTGTGGTTTTCTTTCGGGAATGCATCTTGTTCTTACGAGTAGGATGGCAAAGGGGAGCTAGCTATCGTAGACTTGAACTATTAAAGAAAATTTCCTAGAAAAAAGCAAATCGTGAAGGAGAGGGGGTAGAACTTACTGGTTAAAGTCGATTTGAGAAAGGAGTTCTCTACAACTGATAAAGACGATGAAGATATCAGAACACAAGAGTAGGAAGCCTTCGAGTCTTTCTTTGCAAAGTTAGAATGTCGAAGCCGCAAGGAAGATATTTCGTTGCGTAAACCTTTTATGATGGGTCTTAAGGTTACCTTGAGCCATCATTGCCCCATGGATCGCGATCTCAATTGAGAAGGCGTGCATCTCGAAACACTTCCCCTCATTAAATGCCCGCTATGAAAAGATGGAGGTATAATTGCTCCACGACGTTATAGTTTGTGGTTGCGTTAGAATCCTCTGCAATATTGACGCGTGGCACACCTTTTGCTCTTTTGAATTTGAGTTTGGCGCTTTAAAAGTTTGTGCGAACATGGGCCACGTGCGAACAAAGCTACGGGGATATTCTTCAGGATTGTCGTTACAACAGAGGTTGCGTGGCACAACATTTTCATGGCGTTCATTGTTCGTATCTAGCATCAACTCTAAGGATTAATACGATACATGACAGCCTAACAAGCACTAGAATGACTTATGAATTTGTGGTCTATCCGATCCACTGTTATTGGCGGGACAAATACGAGTCACAATGGGATTGTTCCATCACACTCACCGAGTATATTGTAACAAGAGGCAACTGTTACTACCATATTTCGTCCTCCACTAACTAGAGGACACGTGTCCCCGGGCATTGACATACAAGATGCTGACGCGTACCTTGGATGTTTCGATTTACCCTTCTATGCGAAATGGCTCTTTTTTTCGTTGGCGAGTTTCGTCTTGCTGGATCATCTCACCGAGATGGTAAGATCCGACCGTTAGCCAGTGGGGCCCCCACCTCGCATGTTCGTTGCGACTTGCTTGTCTACGGGTTCATATGGCACTCATCTGTGGTTCTTTAATCATTCTTGGAACGGCTACGTCAGCAGATACAAGGATTGTTGATTACAAGCGACACGACATTAAGATTAGCCGTCGGATTCTCATCCTATGGCGATGCAAGAATATTGCATACGCTCCTAGCAGTTAGGCAATTAAGATAAAAGTGTCACATCCCAATTCTGGACTAACCAGAATAGTGTGATGAACCGTCATAAGAACCAACGGTTCAAACCAGGATCTCGTGTAGGCTATGCCAACTATGTTAAACCAAAACACATTCCACAATAATAATCAAAGTAAGTAAAAAAATAGCAGAAGTTTTATTCGTAATGAACTGAGAGTCTACAGTGATAATTAAATATTTAATAAGTTATCTTCTAGTAACCAAAACATAATTAATACTGATTACAAGTATCACAATACGAAAGTTAACCACTAAGCGTAAACATAGTTGAAACACTAACTTGACGAGCTATATTCGTCCTCCACAGCTTGCACATCCATAGCTGTTGCATGTCCACACATTGGTGTATTCATATAATCTTCAACCGTAACACCTGCAAGATCAAAAACTAAAAAAAATTACGCATGCACGAGGGTCAGCTCTCCAACTTGAGCTCAGTGAGTAAACAAAATAATGCAACAAACATATGCATGCATTCAATTCATATCTTTGGTCTGGTTTTTAAGTTTACAATGTGCTATAGAAAGGTTTGGTGGCCCCCGCACCTCTATACACGAGTGTGTAAATCTTCCCAATGGATCAAACACCATTTTCATCCCACATGCACCCACCCTGGAATAGAGATAGAGCTAAAGTGTCCAGATCAAACATCGTCAACACTTCCCCCGATGCCCTACTCATACCAACACGTAAGCCCCTACTGGCGAGGGCTTGCAAACTAAGCTCGCAACTAACCAATCCTAATGTCAAACAGTGTATCCAAGGCCTCACCCCTGCATCCCTCAATATGTCCATAGAGATAGAGCTAAGGCCCCCAGCAGAGTCAGAGACCACACGGTCTGAGACCACCTCCCCTGATTCCCTACGACATAATAGTTCTGCTAAGGTAATGGCGGTACGACGATGTTAGTGGGCAAGACTTGAGTAGAGATAGAGCTAGAGTCTGGTGACGAGGTCAAAGACCACTATGCCACGTCCTCCCCCTGATGCTCCACTCACATCCAACACACCAACCATACACATACATTCACATGCTTATTCCTAGCATCATCATCATCATCATGTTATAATTAAAAGGGATTAAATATGCATGAACAGTAATAGCAAATATTGGATGACATGTGAGATGTACATTACAAGCATACACGCATAGAATCAATCATGGCATTAGACTCAATAAAAATAAACAGTTTGTTATTATCCAATTAGTTTAGGTCTTGTTCCCTCACCTGTTAGCAATACTCGATCTCCTTCCAAGCCTTGAAATTCTCTTTTAATCAATTTAACAACCTAAAATTTATATGAATTTAAGTTAGGGTTCATATGTAACATGTTACAGTAGTTGAAAATCGAAATAGAGCACTAATAGGTGTGTGATTGGTCCTATGGTCTCACACTGTATCGACCTTACTGCCTACGATCGCATATGGTGTGACCGTAGCTGAGACCATATGGTTTCTGAAATCTTCCCGAATGCCTATGGTCGATCCTCTGGTCATGCTGGTCATGCTATGGTTAATCGTAACTACGACCTTGAGATTTCTGGTCACAGTCTACATGCAATTCGAGTTCTTCCTGGGTCAATTCTTATGTTCTTTAATGGGGTTTATTCTAAGGTCATCCTATGGCCATCATTAGTAGTTTCTTATCAACCCTAATCATCAAATTCACTCCTCATGGTTCTCCTTAGGATTTTCTCAAGGAAATTACATGGATCATAATAGGTTGATATTCCCAATCCTCCAAGAATCCTTAGTCCATAGAATTAACATCTTTAGAGATTAGGTTCATACCTTTGCCTGTGATAGAGAATCAATCTCTTCTCAGCAAATTCATTTCCTTAGCTTTTCCTTCTTCTCCTGCTCTTCCTTCTCTTCCCTTCTCTTTCTCTAGGGTTTACTAATGTTCCAAAAGAGTGAAAAAGGGCTGAGGGACATCTTTTATATAGAGGAAAACTCTCCAAATAGAGTCATCTTTCAATTAGGAAAGCAATCCCTTAATTTAGGAAAGTTTTCAAAACTCGGAGTCTGATCTGGGGTCTCACGGTCGATCATGCGATCACATAAACCGTCGACCGTAGGGTCAAAATCATCAACCGTGGGGTTCTGGATTTGAGATTTTTTGTTTCCTTCCTTATGGTCGAGCATACCTACCCAGGTATGCGACCTTTGGTATGTTTTCAGTGTTTTTAACTCGATTCTCATACCTGGTTTGTGATATATCTTCACACACTCGGTCCACTTGGTCCAGGAATGATGGGAAGACCTGGCACGACACGGTTAAACTAGGTTAGTAGAGTGCAGGTCTTACAGAAAGTTCATATGGAACTCTTTCTCATCCTGTATAAACTTATAGACAACCAAGAGGTAAGATATGTGCTATGTTATCATTTTCTGAGTTCTCTATTGATGATCACTCCGTTCTTACGCCTTTCTTGAATTATGTCTCTCCCCACACCCTCCAAGCTTGCCATCTTGGTGAAACTATGGACTGTTTACTCTGTTACTGACTTTACCATCGGAGCGGATTCTGGGATCTTAGTCCCGACTCCGTTAACTTCCTGTACTGGTCTTGCAGGACACAGGCATACTAGCAGATACAGTTTCAGCAGCAACACTACCATCGTCTAGGAAGAACAACATATTCGAGGATGCTTGCCGTCGTTGTCGCCGAAGAGAAAGAGATGCACAAATCGAGGGTTTTTTACTGTTTGTAAAAGGATACACTATTTGGGGGATAGGGTAAAAATTGAATAGAGGGTAAAATGATCTTTCACCTTTATTCTAACGGCAGTATTGTTCATGAAAAGTTTCATTTCAGCGAACATCAACATCTAATGGAACTCTATTAACGAGGTGGGCCTCTTTGATTAATGGTGCAAAGATTATGCGTGGTAGTTGATGATTTTCCAAACTTGTGGGTGGTAGATGATGTTAGCAACACTTCTTGGGGTGTACGAGATATGTTTTCAATTTAATTTAAAAATAACAGTATAATACATAATAGATGTGTATGTTTTTTTTGCTAAAAGTCCAAAAAAAATTTATTAATGTAAATTAAAGATACAATCTACCCGCTAGAGAAGGATAAACCCCACCTTCGGCATTGCCATCAGTAGGATCCAACTCCAGGTTAAATACATTTTTCAAACCTATACCATGGTCGGACTAATGCCTCCCATACCACATCCCGTGCCACAAAGTCAGGACATATTGTCCAACTATCAGATGATCTACTAGTAGCTACTTTTTTTGCTAACTTATCTGCCACCTTATTCACTTCTCGAAAACTATGAGTGACTTTCAAGTGCATATGAGGTCCGACTATTACCCTCCACCTTTATAGAAAGTACCAAGGGATATCCCTAGTACGCAAACATTGAACAACACTTTATGAGTCCAACTCAATCTAGAGGTGATGGAAACCTAGCCTTATACATTCTTGAATACCAATAATTGCAACTGAAATTTCTGCAAAAAAAAAATTGTTCAAATTCCTAGGTACATTGAGCCAGCCCATATCACCTGTCTGGATGCTTCTCAAATGATGACCCCTGCACCTGCCTCTCCAGGATTCCCAAGAGCATGCCCATTTGTGTTTACTTTATACCATGGGTGTCTCAAAGCCCTCCATATCACCTGTTTTGTCACTTTAATTCTCGATTTTTTTTGTGTAGAGCCCAAGTAATTGTATTAACCTTAGAACTTCATAAGTTTTCACAATACACAATTTTCATATGGAGAGGTCCTGACATGATTTTTTTATAACTCAGAACTCCTTGCTCAAGTGTTGTTATATTCCCCTCATAACAACTTGTGTTACGAGCCACCCATATCACCTGCAATACAACAAAAAAACATAGAGGTCTATAGAGTTCTAACTAGCATAACCCTTTGTTTTTGTTTCCACCATGAAAACAATCTTTCAGTATCCAGGAAACCAGTCCACTGCAACCCAAACAAGCCGAACGCCTTTCTCCATAATTCCATTGCAAATCTACATTGTAGGAAAATATGCTTATGGCTCTCATCATTTGGATGGCAAAGATAACACCTGGAAATTATCGGCACTCCTTTCTTCTTTACCGCATCATCTATTGGCAGCCTCTTCAAGCACCATCTCCATGCAAAAACTGAAGCTCTAGGATGTAGCTCTTTTCTCCAATGCCCCATGACCAGTCTATTTCATTGCCACTATTTCGTAGACATCACCAAGTTGGTGATACAGAAAACACTCCATCTTGAGTATCAGTCCAAACAAGTTTATCACATTCCCCTTTAACAATTGGTATCTGTTTTGCCTTTTCCCAATATTGGGTTAGTACCAGTGTTTGAGTCTGAGGTATTCACCATTCACCTTCAACAATCAAATTCGACAGCATGAGAGGTCGTGTAAGGAAATTCAAAGCATCAAGTTCCAATACTTCTTTTAGTGAAAAATTCGACAGCATGAAAGGTCGTGTATGTATTTATAAAGGTGGATTCATTAGATTTCATTACAGTATATAATGTGGATCATTATATTTTATTATGATGGCAATACCAATTTAGTATAACTGGTGTTAATAAAATCAAACATATTCATAAATTCATCCAATTATCCTCATGAAATCCATCTTATTTTCATGTTTGGCAACTACTTCCTCATAGTTTGTGTTATAATATTATTTTTAGACTCATATTTAATCCAATTAGAAAAACACATGAAAGTAATGACTAGCTTCGTATTATGGTATATTAAAGTCTAAGGAGTCGATAATTTTCAGGCTCCATAGTTGGTGGTACTGGTTCGAAGTTGGTTGACCTCATACAACAATTCTTTTGTTTTATCTTTGAATTTCTATCCGAGGGAAGAAATGTCGTAACATGAGAATACATATATTTGTTTTAATTCATTCTTTCCTTACCCATTGCTAAAATTTGTATAAGAACAATTGGAATGATATGATCTTTTTTCTAGATGCAATTTATATGAAAATCATTCTCAAACATCCATTACTTTTATTTTTTGGATGCTCTCCATGCCCATTACTGTTTGTCATATGGAAAAGATGATCGACCATTGGATGATGGGACTTCTTTAGATAAGTCATTATTCAAATTGGTAATCTACCTTAACCAAATGAATCACCAAATATGTAGTTTTATATATATATATATATATATATATATATATATATATATATATATATATATATATATATATATATATATATATATATATATATATATATATAACTTACTATTTAAACATTTCTAAGAAGAATTGATTTTCTTTTTCAAATAGGAAAACCGTATTGACCTAAGTTTTAAAACTTAATTATGTGAAAAACATGTTCATTAAATTTGGGCATTTTCAAAGCTGTCAGGTGGCATGTAGTCACAATTGTAATTGAGGAAAGGGTTCCCATTAGGGGTGTGTAGAGGGACCTTCCTAATAGCGCATGTAGTTTATTTATGTACAATTTTTATGGAAAATTTATTTGGTTGTATAGTCAATAACAATAAATAAGGTTTCTTGTAAATTAATTTATTGAATTTTGAAACTTGTAGTCACAAGCAAGTGGAGTCAATTTAGCTCCCCAAAGTCTGTGTTTTGATTTTCTCATTAGTAAAGATATCCTTTTCGTATAGTCAATAAAAATCTAGAAAGTTTATTGTAAAATAATTTATTGAATTTTAAAACTTTTAGTCACAATTAATTGGAATCAATTCCAATTTAGTTACTATTTTTTTTTCTATTTAAGAGATAATTGCCACTTCACGGTCAAATTATGTTAGGAAATTGGAGCTTCTGGAGGCTATGTTGTCATTGTTGGCAACCATACAGCACTTATACGATGTGGTAAGAGTTTGTATATGTATACAGACCCAGTTGACCATGTCTGGCATCGAGTTAACTGGGTTTTGAAGAAATATGACGCTTGATAAATTTCTAAGGGAGTTTATAGTGGTCTATGTTGGCCTATATATTGTAATTGTTGGCAAATTGGGCTAACTGGGTCCAGTTTGATGAGAGAGAGTGTCTGCGGACCTTACAGGCGAAATGGCAGTGATACAGGTGATACGGCTTTGTTACAGGTACTGTGAAGCATGGAAGAGGTGAAAGAATTAGAGGAGAGAGAAAGAGGAGAGAGAAAGTGGGACCCAGGAGAGAGAAGGTGGGACCCACCTCGGTGGTATGCCACCTAAACAGGCCAGCCCAGTCGAGCAGCCAAGCCAAAGAGGCCAAGGGCCAGGCCACAAGGCAGCCCAGCCCAGCAAGCAGGCCAGGCTTGCCTTGCCAGCAAGCCAGCCAGCCCGCAAGGCAGGCCAGCCCACAAAGCAGTCCTGCCCCGCAAGCCAGCCAGTCCGCATGCACAACCCTGCCGCAAGTCCGCACGCCCATCACCTGTTCGATGATTTTCCAGGAGAGAGAAAAACTCTCGGAAAATCATCCCCCAGAAGTTTAATAAAACTTCTTTGGTTACAGAGGCCATTTTTGAAGTTCTCAGGGGTATTTTGGGAAGACAAGAATGTTGAAGATGCAAGATCGGCGGCTCAGATGAAGCCGCGTATACAAGATTCAAATCCGATGGCTCAGATGAATGCGGGATTATGTGTATATACGTCAGATGCGTCAGGTACTCCCGCGAGTATTCTGATTCGTCCGACGCAGTATAATAAAATGCGTCGCATTACATGGAAGCAAAGCTGTGATAAGGTGTAACGCATGCGCAAAGTGGAAGTGTTTGAGATCCAGATCGTGCGGCTAATATTAAAGCCGACTGGATCTGACGCTATTTATGCAGATCCAGCGGCGAGAATCAAATCCCGCCTTTTTTAGTGAGATCCGACGGCCAAGCATACTGATTCCCTTTTCAGCCAATCAGAGCACGACAGGGCGCGGCTACGGTGTGTCACAGGCGCACCATATGGAACCGAAAGATTCCATTTGGAATTTTTTCAGAGGCCGAACTTATTTATGCCATAACTTGGCCATCCGGTGGCCAAATCCGACGATCCAAATTGCACCGAGCTAGGTTTTTAATGCTCTTTCTATTGAGAATGGTTATGGAGACTGGTGGCCGCGATAAATACAGTAGAAAGGGAGTTTTTGAAGAAAAGGGGAAAAACCTTTTGATTTTTTATCTTTCTTGCTCTGGAAATTGAAGATAGTCATTCTCCATCACTGTTCTTGTTGATGCCGATATATTGAAGTATTCTTGAAGGCTGGAAGAGCTTGATTGCATCTGGCAAGGGTTTATTGACTACCAGATGAAGAAGAACATCGTCAATTATCAGAAAAATTGGTTGTGAGATTTTCTTATCTCTTTTATTATTTATTGAACCAATCTATTGTATGTTAAAGTAGGATAATGATGTTGAATGCCTATGGTGCATGGGAATCAAATGTATGCTAGCATTAGGCAAAGAAAAAGAGAAGAAAAATATTGAATGCCTTGCTAGGTTGGGATTTAATTGTAGGGCATCATTATAAGCCCCAAAAATTGTATCTGTTGTGGTGTGTTCAGTGGGTGCTGGACACTGGCTTTATGCCTGAATTCTGGCGTTGTTACGCCCTCTCAGTTTTATGCTGGGAAAATTTAGGGTGAGCATCCTTGTCCTGTAAAGGGCTAAAAGTTGAGTATTGAGTAAATACGAAGCCCATTGGGCATTACTCCGTGGATTAGCCATCACTCACTGTGGTGGTGAACCACGTAATCTTTGTGTGTTATGGTTTGCTTGATTATGTGCTTTGTGAAGTGCGTGGAATGAATTGCAGGATGGGTGTGCAAATCTGGTAGACCTGGCCACTGAGTGGTGTGAGGTAGATTTGCATACGATTGTGTTTGGAACAGGTTATCTTATAAACATCACTGGGCAGCAAAGAAAAATCAAGGGAGAAATTATTCACACTGATTCACCCCCCTCTCAGTGTCATTCAAGGTTTATCAATTGGTATCAGAGCACCGGGCTCGGTGACGCTTAATCAAGAAGCGAGAAGATCGGAATAAAATATATGGCACCGGGGAGAAGGTTCAAACAAGCCTCCCTTGTTTGATGGGACGGATTTTGTCTTTTGGAAAAGAAGAATGGAGGTCTATGTAGGATCTCTTGGTTATGATGTTTGGGCTTCTGTAGAGAATGGCTACACTCCACATGATACAAATGCTCCCACAGTTGTAGATAAAAAGAATTTTGAGAACAATAGAAAAGCTCTCAATGCCATTCAAGGGGGACTGACAAATAGTGAACTGGCTAAAATCATAGAAATGATGTGGTCAACTCTATTAGAGGACTTGGTGAAGATTTGAAAGGTCATATAGTTTGTCAGAAGATTTTGAGGTCTCTCACCCCAAAATTTGAGTCAAAGGTATCTGCACTTGAAGAAACCAAGGACTTGGAACAGGTTACAATTGATGAAATTCATGGAGCTTTGACAGCTTTTGAAATGAGGATTGATTCGGGAACCACGGTGATAAGCGAGGTTGCTTTTAAGGCTATGAAGAAGCTGAAGATTTTCGAAAAGCAAAATGAGGAAGAAAGTGAAGATGAAGCCACAGCTCATTTCACTAGAAAATTAAAGAAGGGCACGGGTAAATACAAGAATAAGCTTCCTTTCAAATGTTTCAACGTGGCAAGGTTGGACATTTTGCTGTAAAATGCCCCATGAAGAGTAAGTTTGACAGTGATGATGAAGATGACGGAAAAGCAAGTTGAAAGGAAAGAAAAATTATAACTTCAAGAAAAACAAGTCCCAGCAAAAGGAGTTTTATCTCTAAAAGAAGCAATCGAAACTTCGGATGATGACTCGATGAAATCTCCGAAGATGAGCCTAGTGAGGCTTTGTTTATGGTGTACATTGAAGCTCAAGAGAAGATCACAGATAAAGGAAAAATTATGAATTCTATCTCAAGTGGTGATGAAGAGAATGACAAGGAAGATAATTTTTCAAGCAGTGATGAAGAGGGTGAGATAAATTTTGAGGAAGAACTTGTTGCAGCCATGAAGGAGCTTAAGAAGGAAAGAAAACATAACAAGCTTGCCTCTCAAGAAGTCAAAAAGCAAAAGCAAATAATTCAAGATCTGAAATCTCAATATGAAGAGTCCAAGAGAATTATAGAAAATCTCAATACTCGGCTTAAACAGGCATCTGTAGATTACACCATTGTGTTGAATGAGAATGCAAGTCTGAAAGTCCAACTTGAAGAACAACTTCCTATGGTTGAACGATTTGAAGAATTTGAAAATGATTTTACTCTTCTAAAGACAAAAGTGGCTGAGTATGAAAAAGAAGAGGTTGAGAGACAACAAAAATTATCTCAACATGAAGAGGTAAACAAGTCTGCTCGAGTGCATCCTAGTAGTAATAAGCTTGACGGGATCATCAATGCTCAAAGACCTTCCCACATTAAGTTTGGCCTTGGTTTTGAAAAAGGACAGGACATCAAAAACTGCAAGTTCAAAGGGAAAAGAGCCCATATCTTTTGTAAAGGAAATTGAAAAGGGTAAGGACCCAATAGTTCATTGCCAAAGTGGAAACAAAATTTCTCTTCCTAAGACTAACTATGTAAGGCCAAGACAAAATACATGGCAAGGAAAGAGAATGGAGTATGATAATTTCTACAGAGAAAACTATCCCAAGTGCACCACGAGAGACGGATGAGATACATGGAAACTCCTTCTAGGTCAAGATCTTATTTTCATGGTTCTTGTTATAAATGCAATACTTATGGTCACAGAATAGCTACTTGCAAGTTCAATATGAGTCAAGTTAGATTTGAAAGCAAAAATCAGTTTGCCCCTCTTGAAGAAAATTTTGTTGAATGCTATAAGCTGTAACAATTTTGGGCATATAGCAAGGAATCGCGTAGAACCATCTTTCCCCCCTATGCCACCTTCACAGAGACAGTATGATGGAATTAGAAGCAAGATTCCAAGACGAAGCAAGATGAAATATCTAAATCAAATAAGAGGATCCGGGTTCGAAAAATAGCTCTTTGGTTGTACGCAGACGGCTCTCAAGGCTCAAAATAGTTCTACACCCTGGATTCTTGATAGTGGATGTTTAAGCCATATGACGAGGAGATAGTAAGAGGCTTCGAAATTTCAACATTATGAAGGAGGCTCGGTCAAGTTTGGTAATGATATTGGTGCAAAGATTGTTGGGAAAGGAAGCATTAGCCTCAACAATGGGAAGTTAAAATCTCATGAGGTTCTCTATGTTTCGGGCTTGAAACATAATCTATTGAGTGTTAGTCGGCTTTGTGATAAGGGCCACGGATTAATTTTCGGTGATCAAGGATGTGAGATTCGAAGAGCGACAGTGGCAAATTGATGGCAATCTGGAAAGAGAACTTGGGAAATCTTTATACTCGTCGAAGAGTTTGAAGAGAATTGTATGATGATTCAAGAATAGGAAACATGGCTATGGCATAGAAGATTGGGACATATTGGTTTTGAAAATCTGTCCAAGATATCTAACAAAAATGCTGTGAGAGATATTCCTTCATTGAAAAAACCTTCCAATGATATTTGTGCATCTTGTCAGAAGGGGAAGCGGGACAAGAACATCATTCAAGCCTAAGGAATACCACACTACTCAACCATTAGAGATAATTCATACAGATTTATGTGGGCCGGTGAGAACACAAAGCATTGCGGGAGAAAGGTACTTCATTCTTATTATAGATGACTACTCCGAATGACTTGGGTAATGTTTTCGAAACATAAGTCGAAGCTTTGGATAGATTCAAGATCTTCAAGACTCAAGTTGAAAATGAGACAGGGGAAGAAAATCAAGTGTCCGAGATCCGACGGGGAGGAGAGTACACATGGATTGACTTTGCGGAATATTGTTCGAGAACGGCATTAAGAGACGGACTTCAGCTCCTAGAACACCACGACAAAATGGTGTTGCGAGAAAGAAAGAATAGAACGTTCGGGAAATGGCCGGAACTATGTTAAGCGAAAATGACATGGGGGAATAAATTCGGAGAGAAGCGGTGCATACGACAATATATGTTCGGAATAGATGTATGTTGAGCCCACATGAAGACAAGACACCCTATGAACTATGGTTTGGTAAGAAGGCTACGACAAAAGCACTTCAAGGTGTTTGGTAGTAAGTGTTATATCAAGAACACTAGTCATGGTCTAGGGAAGTTTGATGATCGAAGCGGATGAAGGAATTTTTCTTGGCTACTCTACCTCAAGCAAAGCATATAAATGTTACAATAAAAAACTTGGCAAGATTGTTGAAAGTGCGGATGTGAGAGTTGATGAGCACAAGAATTCTCCTACGAGGATCAAATAATGAGGTTCCTATTTTTGAAGACACGGACGGTGAGCGTAATGACATTGAAACGGAAAAGGAGCGAGGATGTTACAAATGTGCCGAACAGAGAAGCAGTGGTTGAGACGGAAGAAAGAGAAGAGCGGTCGATTCGAGAAACGGATAGGCGGAATAAAAGTGGCTCAAGAAGGGTAAAAAAGAATCATCCCGAGCAATTAATTCTTGGTGATCCATCCGTTGGTATGCAAACAAGAAAGGTGAGGCAACCAAAACAAATGTTTTCCTTACTATCTCATATTGAACCAAAATCGGTTGCGAGAGGCATGTGAAGATGCTAGTTGGCTCAAGGCAATGAATGAAGAGTTGGATCAAATAGAGAAAAATAAAACTTGGGAATTGGTGCCAAGGCCTACAGACAAGAATGTTATTGGCACTAAATGGGTCTACAGGAACAAGCTCAATGAAGATGGCAAAATTGTAAGAAACAAGGCCAGATTAGTTTGCAAAGGATATGCTCAGGTTGAGGGAATTGACTTTGAAGAAACATTTGCTCTGTGGCTAGGGCCGGAAGCTATCGGGATGTTTCTTGCTTTTGCAGTGCACAAGAACTTCAAGGTTTATCGGATGGATGTCAAGTCAGCTTTTTCGAATGGTGACTTGGAAGAAGAGGTGTATATAGAGCAACCGGAAGGATTTCAGCGAGTGAGGACCCTACACTTGTGTGTAAACTGAAGAAAGCATTGTATGGGTTGAAGCAAGCACCAAGAGCATGGTATTCCAGTGTTGGATACTTATCTTTGTAAGTTGGGCTTCAAGAAAGGTTTGGTTGATAGTAATCTGTATGTTAAATCTATGGATGGCAATCAGATAGTTGTGGTTGTATATGTAGATGATATCATCTTTGCAGGCCAAAAGGATGAATTATGTCAAGACTTTGCTCAGAGAATGCAAGATGAGTTTGAGATGTCTATGATTGGAGAGTTATCTTATTTTTTAGGTCTTCAGATCAGCCAATCAAAGAATGGATTCTTTTTATCACAGGCCAAATATGTGAAGGAAATGTTGAAGAAATTCACAATGGAAGACTGTACACCAATGAGCACTCCAATGATGACAAGTTGTAAGCTAAGTAAAGAGGATGACTCTCCCTCAGTTGATAATACTATGTACAGGTCAATGATAGGAAGTCTTCTTTACTTGACTGCTACTAGACCAGATATTCTTCAGTCTGTGTGCATGGTAGCTAGATTTCAAGCTAGCTCGAAGGAGACACATGTGGTAGCTGTGAAGAGGATTTTTAGATACCTGAAGGGGACAATGGAGTATCGTCTTTGGTATGCAAAAAGCAAGGATCTAGTTTTGTCATCCTACTCAGATGCAGATTGGGCAGGTTGTGTTGATGATAGGAAGAGCACTAGTGGAGGTGTTTTCTATCTGGGCAGAAATTTAGTGGCTTGGCACAGTAAGAAACAGGAATCAGTATCATTATCTACAGCAGAAGCAGAATATATTGCAGCCACCTCTTGTTGTACACAGGTTTTGTGGATGAAACAAATGTTGAAGGATTTAGGCAATGAGTCAAACAAGCCTATTTCAATGTTCTGTGACAACACAAGTGCCATTAATATCTCAAAAAATCCAGTTATGCACTCCAGAACGAAGCACATAGCCATTCGATATCATTTCTTGAGAGAAAAGGTCTTGGAAGGAGAAGTTCAGTTAGAGTTCACTCCTACAGCAGAGCAGATTGCAGATATCTTCACAAAGCCACTTCCCAGAGATCAGTTTGACTACATGAGACAGAAATTGGAAATGATTATCTTTCCCAAGCATTGAGAAGCTTGGAGTGAGGGGGAGCAGGGTTTGCATGTTCTATTTTTTTTTCTCCCTATGTAGGACTCAGGGGGAGTCTGTTGGTATTTGTTTTTTTGTGCTGCTATGGTGATATGTTTATGCTTTGGAGCACCCATAGGATTGGGAAGATGCGGTGGGCACTCCTATGTGGGAAATCCCTTTGTTCTTGTTGTCAAAGGGGGAGAAATGTCTGTGGATTGAGTAGTTGCCAACAATTCCAAAGGGGGAGATTGTTGGCCTATATATTGTAATTGTTGGCAAATTGGGCTAACTGGGTCCAGTTTGATGAGAGAGAGTGTCTGTGGACCTTACAGGCGAAATGGCAGTGATACAGGTGATACGGCTTTGTTACAGGTACTGTGAAGCATGGAAGAGGTGAAAGAATTAGAGGAGAGAGAAAAAGGAGAGAGAAAGAGGAGAGAGAAGGTGGGACCCACCTCGGTGGTATGCCACCTAGACAGGCCAGCCAGTCGAGCAGCCAGCACAGCAGGCCAGCCACAAGGCAGCCCAGCCCAGCAAGCAGGCCAGGCTTGCCTTGCCAGCAAGCCAGCCAGCCCGCAAGGCAGTCCTGCCCCGCAAGCCAGCCAGTCCGCATGCACAACCCTGCCGCAAGTCCGCACGCCCATCACCTGTTCGATGATTTTCTAGGAGAGAGAAAAACTCTCTGGAAAATCATCCCTGTAGAAGTTTAATAAAACTTTTTTGGTTACAGAGGCCATTTTTGAAGTTCTCAGGGGTATTTTGGGAAGACAAGAATGTTGAAGATGCAAGATCGGTGGCTCAGATGAAGCCGTGTATACAAGATTCAAATCCGATGGCTCAGATGAATGCGGGATTATGTGTATATACGTCAGATGCGTCAGGTACTCCCGCGAGTATTCTGATTCGTCCGACGCAGTATAATAAAATGCGTCGCATTACATGGAAGCAAAGCTGTGATAAGGTGTAACGCATGCGCAAAGCGGAAGTGTTTGAGATCCAGATCGTGCGGCTAATATTAAAGCCGACTGGATCTGACGCTATTTATGCAGATCCAGCGGCGAGAATCAAATCCCGCCTTTTTGAGTGAGATCCGATGGCCAAGCATACTGATTCCCTTTTCAGCCAATCAGAGCACGACAGGGCGCGGCTACGGTGTGTCGCAGGCGCACCATATGGAACCGAAAGATTCCATTTGGAATTTTTTCAGAGGCCGAACTTGTTTATGCCATAACTTGGCCATCCGGTGGCCAAATCCGACGATCCAAATTGCACCGAGCTAGGTTTTTAATGCTCTTTCTATTGAGAATGGTTATGGAGACTGGTGGCCGCGAGAAATATAGTAGAAAGGGAGTTTTTGAAGAAAAGGGGAAAAACCTTTTGATTTTTTATCTTTCTTGCTCTGGAAATTGAAGATAGTCATTCTCCATCACTGTTCTTGTTGATGCCGATATATTGAAGTATTCTTGAAGGCTGGAAGAGCTTGATTGCATATGGCAAGGGTTTATTGACTACCAGATGAAGAAGAACATCGTCAATTATCAGAAAAATTGGTTGTGAGATTTTCTTATCTCTTTTATTATTTATTGAACCAATCTATTGTATGTTAAAGTAGGATAATGATGTTGAATGCCTATGGTGCATGGGAATCAAATGTATGCTAGCATTAGGCAAAGAAAAAGAGAAGAAAAATATTGAATGCCTTGCTAGGTTGGGATTTAATTGTAGGGCATCATTATAAGCCCCAAAAATTGTATCTGTTGTGATGTGTTCAGTGGGTGCTGGACACTGGCTTTATGCCTGAATTCTGGCGTTGTTACACCCTCTCAGTTTTATGCTGGGAAAATTTAGGGTGAGCATCCTTGTCCTGTAAAGGGCTAAAAGTTGAGTATTGAGTAAATACGAAGCCCATTGGGCATTACTCCGTGGATTAGCCATCACTCACTGTGGTGGTGAACCACGTAATCTTTGTGTGTTATGATTTGCTTGATTATGTGCTTTGTGAAGTGCGTGGAATGAATTGCAGGATGGGTGTGCAAATCTGGTAGACTTGGCCACTGAGTGGTGTGAGGTAGATTTGCATACGATTGTGTTTGGAACAGGTTATCTTATAAACATCACTGGGCAGCAAAGAAAAATCAAGGGAGAAATTATTCACACTGATTCACCCCCCCCCCTCTCAGTATCATTCAAGGTTTATCAGTCTATGCTGGAAAAAAGTGCTAAGCACTATGGGGAAGCTTCAGTGAATATGTACAAGAAGTTTCACGGCCAAATTCAGAGGTTCGTTTTTAAAAAATGACTTCAAGACCAATTTTTGTGGTCCTTAAAGTGATTTCGTGAAATGCACTGAACATAAAACATGTAGAGCATCGAGTTAGCTTTAGAACGGAGAACTAAATTAATAATTCAATTTTGATACTATATGGGAGAGTTATGGTCGTTGGTCAATTTCGTATTGACGAGTGAAAAAAAAATTGAAAAAATTGAAAAAAAAATATAAAGTTGTAGTTTATGTGTTGACAAGGGTATAGCGTCATATATTTATGAATTTTTGTCCTCGGTTGTAATTATTGGGAGTCGGCAAGCGACATGTTATTTTTTAAGGTAAAGTACATAAACCTCCCATGTATTTAGGCTAAAAGACACCAACCTCCCTTGTCATATTTAACAGGATACTCAACTACTATGGATTAAAGGTGTTAAAAGGATAAAATAAAATGTCTTATTTACCCTCTTTAAATCCCTCAATTAACTTTGATTCGAAGCTCAATTAGCTTTTATCCGAAGCAGCTTTCATCTTCTATCGAAGTTCGACCAAGGGAACCACAGTTGCAGGAAAACGGTTGGCCGATCACAATAGTCAAAGGAGGAAATCACGGCCCAACAATTACAGACTCAACCCAGCGACAATCCATCACGACGGCGGAATTACCAAATACCTTTTCGTCGGTAGATGAAGACCTAGGGTTAGGAACAGAGAATCTGGTCGTGCATTTGACGATGGAAACGCACGTTCAATTCAAAACTGATCAAATTGGATAATCTATAAGACCCCCCATAACTCACATTCAATTAGAAAATTTATGCTTCCATGAAAGACAATTCGGATTCTCATCTTCAGGTTGAAATTGAAACAATAGAAGAGTTAATGATTTATTTGCAGAACAAGCTCTTTTAATTACATCGAGCAACCTCAATTTTTATTTTTATTTTTTTGTAAAATCAACCTCAATTCAGCTTTAACAAAATCCATTTCTCAAATAAAACGAAATTATAAGTAATAAATAAAAGCCATATCAATCTGCAAGCGAAACAGATCAAAGACCGAAAGAAAGCCCAACTTGCACAAACGAGAGAGAGAGAGAGAGAGAGAGAGAGAGAGAGAGAGAGAGACCTCTGTTGAATTGGAACTGGATGAAATTTCCATTTGAGAGGAGGACGAACAAGTCAACAGAGTTCTTGTTTGCAAATTTTTCTTCTTTAGGAATGGGTCATTGCGAGGAAATCAAGAAGAATGATGTAGGTGTTACAACTCAAGCCCAACGGAGAGCCCAATGCAAAAGAACCACCTATTTGGTGGGAGAGCCCCAAGATTTATGAACCACACTTTGGTGTGTGTGGGATCCAATGTCGGATCATAACATTGCCACCCCTTTTTCAAAGTCGATGATCATGTCGTCCCACTCTAGATTGCCCACTCTGGATGGTTTTCATTCTGCTTCACCAGGTAGTCCTTTCCTAGGTCGCACCTTCTCTAGGTCGCCTCTCCAGCAGCATCGGCCTCTCAACAAAAGCACTAATGTTACAATCAAGAATGCGCAGAAAAAGAGAGAAAGAGAGAAAAGAATGTTCCGCTTCGAGGGAGATAACCTCCAAATTAAAAAGAAGATTCTATTCAATACTTGTCTGAATATCTCAATACATCTCTGGGGTTCCTATTTATGTTATTATATTTTAACGATTACATCAGTTGCCATTTAGTTACATTAGTTATTTGCTGAATATTCTTTATATTGTGTTCTCGTAACATCACCTTCTAGTCCTTCCGTAACATTAGGCTACACTGAAGATCTTGAAAACACAAAGAATGCATAAAACATGAAAAATAGAAAATTGGAGACCGAATTTTAAGGATTTTATAATAGAAAGGAGAAAAAATAAGACAAATTCGTGCAACTTACTGCACATGAACTTGACTTTTCCTTTTAGTTTATTCTCCAAGAGATTCGGTGTTCTCAGTTTGAAAATTTGGATTCAGTGGTTTACGATGATTTGCTATGTTTCCTGGAATGGGGGCTCAACCGATTTCTTCATCATCTGTAAATGAAAGAGGAAGGCCGGACATTTAGTATGTAAATGTTCTCCCCTGTCATGTTTAATAGGACTATCTATAAATGAAGAGGAAGGCCGGCCAGCCAGCTAGTCGACTGGAAGGAACGACTAATAAATCATAACTAAATTTGTAATTTTTTCATATATATAAAGATAGTATGAGTATTATCAAAAATTGGCCCATGCGACATCAACAATTACCGTCTTCAATTTAATAGATGGTAATTAAGTGTCAAGTATTTTTTTAATTGAGGAGAAGTTTAAGTCCTTCTAAACATGATAGGGGGAATGATGCCATTTAATTTAAACAGGAAGAGGTTTATGTACTTTAACGTTAGGTGACAAGGCTAGTTATCACTGCCGGAGTGAAATCTAAGTTTTTCCAATTTTAAGAGATGGATTGATGATAGAAATTTACAGAAGAGGTACAGTTAGACAGTGCAACGTGCAACGTGCAACGGTAGTGGGAAACCAATTCAGTCATCAGTCACTGGTCAACAAGGTATTCACACAACAAATCGACAGGAATATGGAAGTATATGTTGATGATTTCTTTGTAAAAAGCAAAAAAGCCTCTTATCATATCTGTGACTTAGAATAAGCATTCACAGTATTAAGGAAACATCAAATGAAGCTTAACCCAACCAAATGTGCCTTCAGGGTTGCGTCAGAGAAATTTCTAGGGTTTATGGTATCAAATAGAGGTATTGAAGCAAACCCCGCAAAGATAAAAGTTATCATGGGAATGCCACCTCCGACAAAACCAAAACAGGTCCAAGAGTTGACAGGAAGGATAGCCTCCTTGGGCAGATTTGTGTTCAGGTTGACAAACCACTGTTTACTATTTTTTAAAACCCTAAAGGGAGCCAAGCAATTCGAGTGGACCTTCGAATGCTAGAAGTCTTTGGACGACTTAAAAGCCTTCCTAACATCACCTCCTCTGCTCGCCTATCCAAAAGTTGGGGATCAACTACAATTATACCTCACTACCTCGCTTGAGACTGTTAGTTCAGGCCTCATTAAAGAGATCGATAAAGTCCAGTGACTTGTGTACTATGTCAATAAGGTACTATTGGATGCGGAAACAAGATACAAGCTAGTGGAAAAACTGGCGTTAGCACTCGTCACCTCTGCTCGAAAACTGAGGCCCTACTTCTAGGCACACACTATATCGGCACTGACCAATAAACCATTAAAGAAAATACTGGCGCGACCTAACATATCAGGACCATTAGTGAACTGGGCAATCGAGTTAGGAGAGTTCGACATCCAGTTTCAACCACGGACGGCAATCAAAGCCCAAGTGTCACACCCCAATTTTGCACTATTCAGAATGGTGTGATGAACCGCTAATAAATCAACGGTTCAACCAGGATCTCTAATAGGTTGTGTCCATTGAAATTAAACCATACACATCCACAATCATAAATAGAATAAATACACAATAGCGGAAGTTTTAATATTAAATGAACTGAGGAATCTAACTGTGATAATCATAAATAAAATATCAAGTTATGTTATATCAACCCAGACATAAGTAAATAAAATATCAGTTATATTTCATTAATAAATCAAATAAAAATCTAATCAAAAACGCATGTGTTGCACTCGCATGAAGAGTCATGCTTCTCCACTAAGTCTTCAGCTTCCATCGCAGCAACATGCCCGTGTACAGAAGCATTCATATAGTCTTCCACCATGGTACCTGCATCATCAACTAAAAATATTCGACGTCGAAAGGGTGAGCACACATCACGGCTCAGTGAGTAAACAAAACAATGCAACAAACATATGCATGCATTCAATTCATATCTGTGGTCTGGTTTATAAGTTTGCAATGTGCTATAGAAAGGTTCAGTGGCCGCCTTACCTCTATACACAGGGTGTGTAAGCCTACCCAATGGATCAAACACCATTGTCGTCCACATCCACCCCTCATGGAATAGAGATAGAGCTAAAGTGCCCGGATCAAACATCGCATAACACTTCCCCTGATGCCCTACCCACACCAACACGTAAGCCCCTGCTGGTGAGGGCTTGCAAACTGGGTTCGCAACTAACCAATCCTAATGTCAAACAGTGTATCCAAGGCCTCACCTCAACATCCCTCAATACGTCCATAGAGATAGAGCTAAGGCCCCCGACAGAGTCAAAGACTACACGATCCGAGACCACCTCCCCTAACACCCTACGATGTAATAGTTCTACTAAGGTAATGGCGATACGACGATGTCAGTGGACAAGACGTGAGTAGAGATAGAGCTAAAGTGCCCGGATCAAACACCGCATAACACCTCCCCTCATGCCCCACTCGCATCAAGCACACCAAACACACACAAACATTCACATGTCTATTCCTAGCATCATCATCATCATCATGTTATAAATAAAATAGAATTAAATATGCATGAACATTAATAGCAGGAATATTGGATGACATGTTGAATGCACATTACAAGCATACACGCAGAGTATCAGTCATGGCATTGGACTCAAGAAAATAAAAATAGTTTATTATTAGCCAATTAGTTTAGGTCTTGTTCCCTCACCTTTGCTTGAGTGTAGATCCTCTTTCAAGCTTTAAGAATCACTTTTATATCAATAGAAAAACCTAACAAGTCGATAGATTTTAGTTAGAAGTCATTCCGATAATTTTAGGCTTGCTGTTAAGCAAGGGTCACAGGGGGGGTCGCAGGTAGGGTAGCAGTTTACTGCGACCCCCCAGGGTAGGGTCGATGCCAGGGTCGGATGTTCCATCGACCTTGGGTGCGACCACCCCTTTCCTGGACTTCCTGAATACTGGGGGTCGATCCTGTGGTCTGGTAGGGTCGATTCCCAATCGACCCCACGTGCGACCCCCCATGGGTTGAGTCGAGAATATCATTCTATAGTCCATTCTTTCATGTTTGGGTCCTATGGCTTACTTTTACAATCCATTCTATGCTTGTTCTATGGCTTAGAACTCTAGGTTTCTTCCTTACTTTGCCTACCATGATTTTCTCCATGGATTTCATTGAAATCCTCCCATGGATTGATGATTTGGGTTTCTCCTAAACCATACCCTCTTCATAAACTATTCTAAGGTCTTAAATCATTAATGGAAACATGCCCATACCTTAGGTTTTTCTGAGAGTCAGAGGTTTCTCTGAATTCTCCCCTTTAGTTTTCTTCTCCAACTTTCCTTCTCTTCTCCTTCTCTTCTCTTTCTCTCACTTTCAATTAGGGTTTCAAAAGGAGTGAAAGAGGCTTAGAGACGTCCTATTTATAGAGTAGAATCTCCCAAAATAAGTCCCAATGAGATTAGGAAAGAATCCCACTGAAATTTGGAAAGTTTCCTATTTACGGTTTCTATCGGCAGACAGGGGGTCGATGAGGGGGTCGAAGATCCCGTCGACCCTCAGTTCTAAGTTGTCCGACCCCCAGTTAAAATATCAGGGGTCTGACTTCTTAGTGAGGGGGGGTCGACCCTGCCTATCTGGGTATGCGACCCGGCCCTCTATTTTACAGTTTTTGGGTCAGTTTAATACCTGGTTTCGCTATTTTCTTCACGCACTTGGTCCATTTGGCTCGACCATGATAGGTAGACCTGGTACAAGGTGGTAAGACCGGTTAGTTTGATACGGGTCTTACACAAAGTGTTAGCCGAATTTCTACTAGAAACCTCGACTGACGACAGTGCTAACATAGATAAAACACTAGAACAGCAATTCAGCAAGCAGAAACTCAAGAGGCCGAAGCTAGAACCATCACCAACGTGGACCTTGTTCATAGACGGATCTTCGAGCGACCAGCACTCTGGGGCTGAGATCATTCTGACCAGTCCAGAGAACTTTAGAGTGCAAGTCGCTCTCCAATTGGACTTCCACGCGACTAACAACTTGGCCGAATATGAAGCTTTATTGATCGGACTCAGGCTAGCGAGATTTTTGATGGTTCGAAAACTAGATATCTAAAGCAACTCACAAGTTGTAGTAAGGAAAATCAACAGAGAATATGAAGCAAACCAATCGCGCATGCTGGAGTACCTAACCAAAGCAAAATCTGAGCTTGCCCGATTCAAAGGATACCAAATCAGCAACGTGGACTGAGAAAACAACATAGAAGCCAATGCCCTCTCGCGACTGATGGCCGAAGATCTGTCCAGTGTAAACTCATCAGTATATATCGATGTGTTGAAAAAATCAAGTGTCGATGGCACAATGGAGATCCAACAAGTCAGTTGCTAGGCGACTTGGATCGACCCAATCAAAGCCTACATCAAGAACAATGAGCTACCAGAAGACCAACTAGAATGCCGTCGGGTTTAGGCAAAATTCCGAGGATACACTGTCCTTAATGGGAAGTTGTATAGAAAGTCTTTCACTCTCCCTTTCCTACTATGCCTCACCCCAGCCGAAGCAAAAGAAGTCATGTGGGAGGTACACACTGGGATATGTGGTAATCATCACGCAGGCTGTGCTCTCTGCCAGCGACTTCTACGACAGATGTACTATTGGCCAACCATGTTCGGGGATTGTACGAATTTCACCACTAAATGCGAGAAATACTAGAAACATGCTCCGGTCAGACACCCGCCTGCAAATGAGTTACAACTAGTCATGAGTCCACTACCTTTCGCCATGTGGGAAATCGACATAGTCGGCCCCATGCCTGGAAAAAAAGGGACAAAGAAAGCCCCTTTCCACTATACACCTAATTCAAACAAGCCAAAGATCGCCATTAAGCCGCAGGGGGAACAAAAGAAAAATACCAGACAACACTCCAGGTTAAAAATGCAAGTACATTCATGATCTCTGAAGTCTATTACGGAAGAGAAATAAATGTTGATACAGTATATTACACCCTCACAAAAAAAGGGGGGGGGATAATGCCTTCAAGGATTTTGCTTCTCAACCTAGATTGCCATCTCGAGTGACTGATCTGCTGCTAGGGCATCCATGTTGGGAGGCGCGGAGGAAGAAGACTGTACTTTGGGAAGAATCGCAAGAATGGGAGATACATCTCTGGTTGGAGAACCAAGCCACGGACCACTCTGTTGGGCTTCAACAACTTCAACCTATTCGCCCTTGGTGACCTCCTCCGGGACGTCTCCTTCTTCGTCATCGCCCTCTTCCTCCTCGTCATCTTTATCTTTGCCATCTCCCGCTATTTGCTTTTGGGGGACTGGCCCATCAATGGGGAGGGGATAGGTGGAGAAGTCGGCCTCCAGGTGAAGCTCCTCGTGGACAAACCTAGCAAGGTTCCACGCTCCATCGATGAAATGTTCAGCACCACATTGAAGCTGGAACCCCTCATCGTGGGGTCTTCAGCAATGTACACCTCAAGTTCTTGCGACATCTTGAAGTCGCTCAGTGCCTTCTCAACACAGTGTAAAATCCCGGCCTCCATTTCATCTTTGTCACTCAGGAGACTGTGAACTTGCGCGACACCAGCCCCTTAACCCTCGCTTTCTCCACCTTGAGGGTCTCTTCTAGACTTCCCTTCTCACCAGTATCCTTCTCCTTCTCCGCCTGAAGACTTTCTTCCAGGTGCTCTTTCTCCGCGCAGTGGTAAACTCGCAGGGTGTCCAGTTCCTGCTTCAGATTGTCACACTCCACCGCTAGACTTCCATTCGCCTTGGAGAAGACGCATCTCACCTCGATGGCGTTGTCCCGGGTCTTTTCGGAGGAGCGAGCGTGCTCTAGGGCACTATCCTTTTTAGTGCCAAGCGACAGATTTTGCTGCTGACGTTATCTTCGCTTTGCCTTAGTGCGTTGAGGGCATGGGCACTCTGCAAAGCTACGACACACCAAAAATTAAAACTATTAATACAGTAAGCAAAATTAAAGGGCATTAAGGGTGAAAGAAATTGTGACTTATCCGAACGAGACCGGTTTCCAGAATGCGATAGAGCTTAGCTCACTGAGATCGTAGATAAAATTCTTCAGCTGATGGGAGATAAATCCCAACCACCAATTGCCTCGTCACCTCTGGATCAAGTGGGTTTGACTCTTTCCCTATTAACCAGTGCGGCCACTACGCCCTGCCTGGGCTGGGGGAAGTTCGCTGGGCCTTCCCCCCGCACAGCGAGTATCTGATGCCGAGGGCGACTGCACCGGCAATTCTCTGATCCACATACTCCTTGGCATGAGAATCTCTTCCCTCCTTGTTAAGTCCCCACTGTGTAGAGGTAGATTCGGCGACATCTCGTCTTGGGATAGTTTTCCTTCATCCCCTTTCTCTCCCAAGACTTTGAAAGGCTGACACAATGTGGGAGGCGGGATCTCCACCAAGTCTTCTTGCCCTTCCGTGGCTCTCTCATCTATAGGGGCAGCCTCGTCAGGAATCTCGTGAGGAGGAAGTGATTGTAAATTCCCCTTGGGCGGTGTCTCAGAGGCATGTCTAGCCGACGGAGACTTGTTCGTGGTAACCTTAGTCACCCGTGTCTTTTTTGTACCCTTGCTGGTGCCCGTCGAGGGCCGTTTCCTCTGTCTTAGACCCTGGCTCTGGGCCGCGAGAATGCTCGCAATCTCGTTTGCATCCAGCTCTTCTTTTACCACTGCAGAATAAGGAATACATTAAATTAATTGCGATCTAACTAAAAGGCACAACCCGGCAGTAAGGGCGAAACCTACCAGAGCCTCCATCCCCAGCGTCATCCACTGCTTTATCAGAGGCTATCAAGGGGTCGTCGCGGGTACCTAGGGATTCACACACAACTTGTTCTTTGTCGCTACCATCAAGATCATCCGGGTCCATTTGTGCGAGTTTCGAATAGGGGATGGGATCACACAACCCCATCATGACACGGCTCTCCTTTTCCTATGTGGTTAAAATAGGCGACAGGTTCCTCTCGTCCACCTCTGGAAGTCACCACACATTAGCGGGCGACATGGGTTTTCCATCTCGCCTACTGAGGAAGAAGAATTTCCCCTGCCAGTTGTGAACTTTGTTCCTCGTAACCGCCACTTTGGGTGCCCCTGGCCTCCCTTTGAAGAAATACCAGCCTGTGGGACGCTGGCTCTTCGGGACATCTTTATTTAAGACAAATAATGTGAAACCTACATGCAAATTTTAGGGACGAAATTTCTTTTAAGGGTGGGGGAGTTGTAAGACCCGCACTCCATGAACCCGATCTAAACCTTGAATTCATGTCGTAACAGGTCTTCCAATCATCATCGGGCCAGACGGGATGAGCGGATGACAAACAGGTACAAAATGGACCATTTAAGTATGAATTTTATTCATACCGGTCGATGGTACCGGTCTTGGTACCGATCGATCAGTATAGCCTGCGCAGCAGACTACGAAGATCCAAAATCGGATCTCTGCGGGTCCTACTTTCCAAATTCCGAACCCTAGGACTTTCCTAATCCTAGGAGGCTTCCCAAACCTAAACCTAGCCTATATAAATCCCTCTAAACCTCCTAGAATCCCTTCCATTGATCCTCACAAACCCTAGAAAAGAGAAAGAGGCTGGAGAAGGAGGAGAAGCTAGGAAGAGCCGATATTGCCGTTCGACGAAGAACACCTTACCGCCAGTCGACGGTGAGTGCTTAAACCTTCTTTTTCATTATGAATCTAGGATTATGACTCTAGGATGGTTAGGTTGCTTTGAGTCGTACCATGCAAAGCAGGTATTGATCTATAATCCTATTTTGCCGATAAACCCTATTTTTGTCGACAAACCCTAATCTAGTCGGTAAACCCTAGATTCGAGTTCTAGGAAGAAGACCGTCAAAGCTAGGACTTGAATGGAGTTGGAAACAACTCTAACTCAGTGCTCAGACCTAGAATGTGTAGGAGAAACCCTTGGATCAATAAGGGATGATCGACGGCAGTCGAGAATCAGACGTATGGTCTTCCGAAGACATACCGGTTGCACCCTGTGCGACTGGTACTGCGACCGATACCTTCCGGGGGCTGGTCTGTGGGGAACGGCTGACCATACCGATCGTAGGTTTCCCCACAGTGTTGCGACCGGTACTGTGACCGGTCAGCTCTGTGAGATGTGTTTTACCATTGTTGGTTTTTCGACCAATGTAAATCTATTCTAACTAAACCCTGATATCGTATAGGACCTTGTGATAGCACGTTTGGACCTTGCGACACAGAGCAAGCTATCAAACGAGCGTCATGTAAGGGAATCAGACCTAAACCCTAATAATCTAATGGACAGTAAACCGTTGTTAATGACTATGACTCTGTGGATTGATGTTTGTGCATACTCGCATGTCATCATTTACTTTCAGTTATTATTATTGTTCATGACTCGCTATGCTAGGATGTGATTGTTAGGCATGTGATTGTTTTCGTTGGTGTGTGGAATGGGAAGGGCCTAGGGTCTGGGATCATTCCTCACACTAGCACCTTTTCGTAGTATTCTATCTTAGCATGCTTGGTGCGGGTAGGGCATCAGGGGGAGGACGTGGCACTGTGGTCTTTGGCCTGGCCACCAGACTCTAGCTCTATCTCTATGCCGTAGGGAGCTATGTTGGGATAGGGTCTACCTTTCGTATCGTTATGTCTTAGCATGCTTGGTGCGGGTAGGGCATCAGGGGGAGGACGTGGCACTGTGGTCTCCGGCCTGGCCACCAGACTCTAGCTCTATCTCTATGCCATAGGGAGCTGTGCTGGGATAGGGCCTACTGTGATGACATATAGGATTGGTTAGTTGTGAACCCAATTTGCAAGTCCTCGCCAATAGGGGCTTACGTGTTGGTATGGTTAGAACATCAGGGGAGGTGTTGGCGGTGTTGATCCAGACACCTTAGCTCTATCTCTATTCCATGGTGGGTGTATGTGGGACGGTAGTGGTGTGATCCACTGGGCGGCTTCACACACTCGTGTATAGAGGTGCGATGGCCGCCAATCCTTTCTATAGCACATTACAAACTTAAACCAGACCATAATATAATATGATTATTACTCATGCATATAAATGTTACATTGTCTGATTGTCTTACTGAGCTAAGTTGTGAACTCACCCTTGTGTACACACCATTTTTAGATGTTGATGCAGGTTACACGGTGGATGACTACATGAACGCGCCGGCGTATGGAGGCGTGGCTGCTCTGGACGTGCAGTCAGGAGAGGACAAGCATGACGCTTCATGCGAGTTCCCTTTCTGCGTATATCTCTAGGATTTTTCTTTATTTGTTTCAGTTATTTTCGGTTGACATTAAAGTGATGTAAGGATATTTATTTATGTTTGAGAATTTGGATAATTGAATATTTATTTAAATCTATCAATTGATGCTAAGTTCATTTTATTTAAAGACTTCCGCTATATTTACTATATTCTGATTGTGGTTATGTGCAATGGTTTGTATGAGTGGACACGGTCTTATTGAGATCCTGGTGTGAGCCGTTGGTTCAGTGACGGTTCACTCACACTTCTGGTTCAGCCGGAATTGGGGTGTGACAAATAGGCTCTGGAACAATGACACCATCGCAGGCATGTTAAGATCCTGAAGCATGGCTACGAAACCTATAACTGATGTCCAAGAATTGGCATGGAGTTACGCAGGAGCTAAGTCGTAATACCTCAAGATATCTCTCACCTCTCTGGGTATGGGAATTTTGAACCCAGAATCGAAGTACTCCAAATACACGCATGTTTCAATGGTATTAGTGGAACAGACTCTCTCATCATCCTTGGGTATCCAGCACTCATAGAGTTCTGGAAGGTCGTCGAGGATTTGCTCAAAATCAGGATCGAACAAGCTGAGTTTGTTTTTGAACCTTGCGACTATGACATTCAAGGTTTGAGGGATAGGCCTGGGTTATCTCGAAGATGATGGGGTGCCTAGGCCTGGCTCTGTGGTTTTCTTTCGGGAATGCATCTTGTTCCTACGGGTAGGATGGCAAAGGGGAGCTAGCTATCCTAGACTTGAATTATCAAAGAAAACTTCCTAGAAAAAAGCAAATCATGAAGGAGAGGGGGTAGAACTTACTGGTTAAAGTCGATTTGAAAAAGGAGTTCTCTACAACTGATAAAGATGATGAAGATATCAGAACACAGGAGTAGGAAGCCTTCGAGTCTTTCTTTGCGAAGTTAGAATGTCAAAGCAGCAAGGAAGATATTTTGTTGCGTGAACCTACTTTTATGATGGGTCTTAAGGTTACCTTGCACCATCATTGCCCCATGGATCACGATCTCAATTGAGAAGACATACGTCTCGAAACACTTCCCCGCATTAAATACCCGCTATGAAAAGATGGAGGTATAATTGCTCCATGACGTTACGGTTTGTGATTGCATCAGAATCCTCCGCAATATTGACGAGTGGCGCACCTTTTGCTCTTTTGAATTTGAGTTTGGCGCTTTAAAAGTTCGTGCGAACATAGGCCACATGCGAACAAAGCTATGGGGATATTCTTCAGGATTGTCATTACAACAGAGGTTGCGTGGCACAACATTTTCGTGGCGTTCATTCTTCGTATCTAGCATCAACTCTAAGGATTAATATGATGCGTGACGGCGTAACAAGCACTGGAATGACTTATGAATTCAATTGGTCTATCTGATCCACTGTTATTGGCAGGACAAAATACGAGTCTCAATGGGATTGTTCCATTACACTCAACGGGTATATTGTAACAAGGGGCAACTGTTAATACCATATTTCATCCTCTACTAACTAGAGGACACGTGTCCCCGGGCGTTGACATGCAGGATGCTGACGCGTGCCTTGGATGTTTCAATTTAGCCTTCTATGCGAGTTGGCTCTTTTTGTCGTTGGCGAGTTTCATCTCACTAAATCATCTCGCCAAGATGGTAAGATCCGGCCGTTAGCCAGTGGGGCCCCCATCGCTCATGTTGGTTGCGACTTGCTTGTCTACGGGTTCATATGGCGCTCGTTGGTGGTTCTTTAATCATTCTTGGAACGGCTACATCAGTAGATACAGGGATTGTTGATTACAAGAGACACGGCATTAAGATTAGCCATTGGATTCTCATCATATGGCAATGCGAAAATATTGCATACGCTCCTAGCGGTTAGGCAGTTAAGATGAAAGTTCATCTAGAACTCTCTCTCATCCTATATAAACTTATAGACGACCAAGAGGTAAGATATGTGCTATGTTATCATTTTCTGAGTTCTCTATTGATGATCACTCCGTTCTTATGCCTTTCTTGAATTCTGTCTCTCCCCACACCCTCCAAGCTTGCCATCTTGGTGAAACTGTGGACTGTTTACTCTATTACTGACTTTACCATCAAAGCGGATTCTGGGATCTAGTACTGGTCTTGCAGGACACAGGCATACTAGTAGATACAGTTTCAGCAGTAACATTACCGTCGTCTGGGAAGAAAAACAGATTTGAGGATGCTTGCTGTCGTTGTCGCCGAAGAGGAAGAGATGCACAGATCGAGGGTTTTTTACTGTTTGTAAAAGGATACACTATTTGGGGGATAGGGTAAAAATTGAAAAGAGGGTAAAATGGTCTTTTACCTTTATTCTAACGGCAGTATTGTTCATGAAAAGTTCAATTTCAGTTGACATCAGCATCTAATGGAACTCTATTAACAGGGTGGGCCTCTTTGATTAATGGTGCAAAAATTATGCGTGGTAGTTGATGATTTTCCAAACTTGTGGGTAGTAGATGATGTTAGCAATAATTCTTGGGGTGTACGAGATGTTTTTTTATTTAATTTATAAATAACAATATAATACATAATAGATGTGTATGTTTTTTTTGCTAAAAGTCCAAAAAAAAATTCACTAATAAAAATTAAAGATACAATCTACCCGCTAGACAAGGATAAACCCCACATTCGGCATTGCCATCAGTAGGGTCCAACTCCAAGTTAAATACATTTTTCAAACCTATACCATGGTCGGACTAATGCCTCCCATACCACATCCCGTGCCACAAAGTCAGGACATATTGTCCAACTATCAGATGATCTAGTAGTAGCTGCTTTTTTTGCTAATTTATCTGCCACCTTATTTGCTTCTCGAAAAATGTGAGTGACTTTCAAGTGCGTAT
Source organism: Protea cynaroides (assembly GCA_028583415.1). Classification (NCBI taxonomy): domain Eukaryota; kingdom Viridiplantae; phylum Streptophyta; class Magnoliopsida; order Proteales; family Proteaceae; genus Protea; species Protea cynaroides. Next base: position 20,524,009 of record CM053266.1, read on the forward strand.
GAGGTCCGACTATTACCCTCCACCTCTGTAGAAAGTACCAAGGGATATCCCTGGTACGCAAACATTGAACAGCACTTTCTGAGTCCAACTCAATCTAGAGGCGATGGAAACCTAGCCTTATACATTCTTGAATACCAATAATTGCAATTGAAATTTCTGCAAAAAAAAATTGTTTGAATTCCTGGGTACATTGAGCCAGCCCATATCACCTGTCCGGATGCTTCTCAAATCGTGACCCCTGCACCTGCCTCTCCAGGATTCCCAAGAGCACGCTCATCTATGTTTACTTTATACCATGGGTGTCTCAGAGCCCTCCATATCACCTGTTTTGTCACTTTAATTCTCGGTTTTTTTGTGTAGAGCCCAAGTAATTGTACTAACCTTAGATCTTCATGAGTTTTCACAATACACAATTTTCGTATGGAGAGGTCTTGACATGATTTTTTTAAAACTCAGAACTCCTTGCTCAAGTGTTGTTATTCTCCCCTCATAACAACTTGTGTTACAAGCCACCCATATCACCTGCAATACAACAAAAAAACATAGAGGTCTATAGAGTTCTAATTGACATACCTCTTTGTTTTTGTTTCCACCATAAAAACAATCTTTCAGTATCCAGGAAACCAGTCCACCGCAACCCAAACAAGCCGAATGCCTTTCTCCATAATTCCTTTGCAAATCTACGTTGTAGGAAAATATGCTCATGGCTCTCATCATTTGGATGGCAAAGATAACACCTGGAAATTATCGGCACTCCTTTCTTCTTTACCGCATCATCCGTTGGCAGCCTCTTCAAGCACCATCTCCATGCAAAAACTGAAGTTCTATGATGTAGCTATTTCATTGCCACTATTTCGTAGACATCTCCAAGCTGGTGATACAGAAAACACTCCATCTTGAGTATCAGTCCAAACAAGTTTATCACATTCCCCTTTAACAATTGGTATCTGTTTTGCCTTTTCCCAATATTGGGTTAGTACCAGTGTTTGAGCCTGAGGTATTCACCATTCACCTTCAACAATCAAATTCGACAGCATGAGAGGTCGTGTAAGGAAATTCAAAGCATCAAGTTCCAACACTTCTTTTAGTGAAAAATTTGACAGCATGAGAAGTCGTGTATGTATTTATAAAGGTGGATTCATTAGATTTCAATACAGTATATAATGTGGATCATTATATTTTATTATGATGGCAATACCAATTTAGTATAACTGGTATTAATAAAATCAAACATATTCATAAATTCATCCAATTATCCTCATGAAATCCATCTTATTTTCATGTTTGGTAACTAGTTCCTCATACTTTGTGTTATAATATTATTTTTAGACTCATATTTAATTCAATTAGAAAAACAAACGAAAGTTATGGCTAGCTTCGTATTATGGCATATTAAAGTCTAAGGAGTCGATAATTTCCAGGCTCCATAGTTAATGGTACTGGTTCGAAGTTGGTTGACCTCATACATCAATTCTTTTGTTTTATCTTTGAATTTCTATCTGAGGGAAGAAATGTCGTAACATGAGAATACATATATTTGTCTTAATTCATTCTTTCCTTATTCATTGCTAAAATTTATATAAGAACAAATGGGATGATATGATCTTTTTTCTAGATGCAATTTATATGAAAATCATTCTCAAACATCCATTACTTTTATTTTTTGGATGCTCTCCATACCCATTACTGTTTGTCATATGGACAAGATGATCGACCATTGGATGATGGGACTTCTTTAGATAAGTCATTATTCAAATTGGTAATCTACCTTAACCAAATGAACCACCAATTTTTTTTTTTTATATTTTATTATATATATATATATATATATATATATATATATATATATATATATATATATATATATATATATATATATATATATATTAACTTACTATTTAAACATTTCTATGAAGAGTTGATTTTCTTTTTCAAATAGGAAAACCGTATTGATCTAAGTTTTAAAACTTAATTATGTGAAAAACATGTTCATTAAATTTGGGCATTTTCAAAGCTGCCAGGCGGCATGTAGTCACAATTGTAATTAAGGAAAGGGTTCCCATTAGGGGTGTGTAGAGGGACCTTCCTAATAGCGTATGTAGTTTATTTGTGTACAATTTTTATGGAAAATGTATTTGGTTGTATAGTCAATAACAATAAATAAGGTTTCTTGTAAATTAATTTATTGAATTTTGAAACTTGTAGTCACAAGCAAGTGGAGTCAATTTAGCTCCTCAAAGTCTGTGTTTTGATTTTCTCATTAGTAAAAATATCCTATTCGTATAGTCAATAAAAATCTAGAAAGTTTATTGTAAAATAATTTATTGAATTTTAAAGCTTTTGGTCACAATTAATTGGAATCAATTGAGTTACTATTTTTTTTTTCTATTTAAGAGATAATTGCCACTTCACGGTCAAATTATGTTAGGCAATTGGAGCTTCTGGAGGCTATGTTGTCATTGTTGGCAACCATACAGCACTTATATGGTGTTGTAAGAGTTTGTATATGTATACAGACCCAGTTGACCACGTCTGGCATCGAGTTAATTGGGTTTTGAAGAAATATGCCGCTTGATCAATTTCTGAGGGAGTTCATAGTGTTCTATGTTGGAAAAAAGTGTTAAGCACTATGGGGAAGCTTCAGTGAATATGAACTGAACATAAAACATGTAGAGCATCGAGTTAGCTTTAGAACGGAGAACTAAATTAATAATTCAGTTTTGATACTATATGGGAGAGTTATAGTCATTGATCAATTTCGTATCGACGAGTGAAAAAAAAAATTGAAAAAATTGAAAAAAAAAAATGAAGTTGTAGTTTGTGTGTTGACAAAGGTATAGCGTCATATATTTATGAATTTTTGTCCTCAGTTGTAATTATGGGGAGTCAGCAAGCGGCATGTTATTTTTTAAGGTAAAGTACATAAACCTCCCATGTATTTAGGCTAAAAGGCACCAACCTCCTAGTCATGTTAACATGTATACTCAACTACTATGGATTAAAGGTGTTAAAAGGATAAAATAAATGTCTTATTTATCCTCTTTAAATCCCTCAATTAGCTTTGATTCGAAGCTCAATTAGCTCTGATCCGAATCAGCTTTCATCTTCTATCGAAGTTCGACCAAGGGAACCACAGTTGCAGGAAAACAGTTGGCCGATCACAATAGTCAAAGGAGGAAATCACAGCCCAACAATTACAGACTCAACCCAACGACAATCCCATCACGACGGTGGAATTACCAAATAACTTTTCGTCGGTAGATGAAGACCTAGGGTTAGGAACGGAGAATCTGGCCGTGCATTTGACGATGAAAAATGCACGTTCAATTCAAAACTGATCAAATTGGATAATCTATAAGACCCCCCATAACTCACATTCAATTAGAAAATTTATGCTTCCATGAAAGACAATTCTGATTCACATCTTGAGGTTGAAATTGAAACAATAGAAGAGTTAATGATTTATTTGCAAACAAGCTCTTTTAATTACATAGAGCAACCCCAATTTTTATTTTTATTTTTTGTAAAATCAACCCCAATTCAGCTTTAATAAAATCCGTTTCTCAAATAAAACGAAATTATTAGTAATAAATAAAAGCCATATCAATCTGCAAGCAAAACAGATCAAAGACCGAAAGAAAGCCCAACTTTGCACAAACTAAAGAGAGAGGAGGAAATTGGAACAGGATGAAATTGGAGCTGGATGAAATTGCCCTTTGAGAGGAGGATGAACAAGTCAACAGAGAATTGCCATTTGAGAGGAGGAGGAACAAGTCAATAGAGTTCTTGTTTGCAAATTTTTTTCTTTAGGAATGAATCATTGCAAGAAAATCAAGAAGAATGATGTAGGTATTACAATTCAAGCCCAACAAAGAACCCAATGCAAAAGAACCACCTATTTGGTGGGAGAACCCTAAGATTTAAACGGAAGGAACGACAAATAAATCATAACTAAATTTGTAATTTTTTCATATATAAAGATAGTATGAGTATTATCAAAAATTGGCCCATGTGATATCAACAATTACCGTCTTCAATTTAATAGATGGTAATTAAGTGTCAAGTATTTTTTAATTGAAGAGAGGTTTAAGTCCTTCTAAATATGATAGGGGGGATTGATGTCATTTAATTTAAACCGGAAGAGGTTTATGTACTTTAATATTAGGTGACAAGGCTAGTTATCACTGCCTGAGTGAAATCTAAATTTTTCCAATTTTAAGAGATGAATTGATGATAGAAATTTACAGAAGAGGTACAGCTGGACCGTGCAACGTGCAACGTGCAACGGTAGTGGGAAACCAATTCAGTCATCAGTCACTTCAGTCAGGCCTTCTTGACACCTCCTTGAGTTTGAAAAGTTGAATTTAGGAAAACATCAAGCGTCTCTGTCTCTCTCATCGCGACCCCCATCCCTCCATTTCTTATTCTCTGAGTTGAAATATTGAATTTACGCAAACCACAAGTTTTTTCTCTCTCTCTCTCTCTCCATTTCTCTCTCTTCTAAGTAATGGAGGCAAAGTAAAAATGCCGTGCACGGTTTAGCACAGAACCGTCAGATCAACAAAATTCCCAATTCAATGCAAAAAGAAAAATAACATCCTTACACACAACAAACTCATGTCCACACGATTTTACTAAACAATAATATAAAAAAATTACCACATAAGTCTCTTATCTTTAATTAATGAAAATTTTTCATTTACAATTCATTAAGGATTACTAAGATCATCTACGCCCATAAGATTACAAAAATATCACGTAAATCTATTTAATTCACAGAAATCACTAAAATTGTTGAAATAAAGTTTTACCCTTCATATTATAAATTGAAAAATTAAAAAATTAAATAGAATGATTAGTTTGACCTTATATGGAAATTTACATTTACTATTTCTCTTTTCTTTTCACTTAATCGTGGGGATGATCGGAGTTTGTAAAGACGATTAGAGTCCACGACATTACCGCTGCAACTCTCCCCTCCGCGGTCCACGGCATTGCCATTGCAACTCTCCCATCTCAAATCCTTTTCGATCAAGGAAGGAACTTCAACTGAGAGATCTGAGACGTCGTTCCAGATCCCGTAATGGTGATTCAGAATTTTGAATATGGTAGGGAGTACTTCATGGCTTGATTAGTCAGGTCCAATTGGCAATTCAGAGTTCAGGCTAAGACGAATAGCCAAAGTGGACATGTAGCCTTCGTTATTGGGAATTGAGTGGCACACAGACCATGGCTGAAAAAAATGAAGAGATTAATCTAACTTGATATTATTTATTTACCGTATAATATGCAAAGGAATATTTATGAGGAAATATGCAGGAGTTCACATTAACCGTGGGATGATAGAAGTCCATGAAGACAATCGGAACTCCGATTTACCATGAAGATGATGGTAACTCCGAAATGGAACAAAAATTGTCGCCGTGAACTTAGAATTAAAGAAGATAGATCTCTTGCCATACTGGCCCAATCAAGCTGAAATTTCAGAATAAGAGTCGCAACTTCCTTCTCTCTTGATTTCAACCAATATCGGAATAGAATATCCAGTATTAAGCCTGTGAAACAAATCTGAAATCTGATCTGGCGCCAGTGCAAGTTGCAGTAGAAAAAAAAAACAAGAAATTCAGTTTGAGTTTTAAGAATTTTTTGAACCGAATCAAACCAAATTGATCAAATTGAAAAACTTTCTTTCTAAGAGGAGCAGCTTCACCATATGAAACTTACCTTTTCCAAGAGGGGCAGCTGCAATGAATCCGGCACAGCAGCCATCGGCGAGGTTTGCAACTCCTCTTCTCTCTTAGCGTTGTGCACTTTACCGCCATGGCTGCAGCCAAGCTCATCATCTGATTTGGGTTTTGAGGAATAGACGGAGGAAAGTTGGAGGCAAGTGACTAGGAGGTGAGAGAAGAAGAAGAAGAGGAAAAAAGAGGGAATAAAAATAACCACATAAGGGGCCGTAGAAGAAGAAGAGCAGGAGGAAGAAAAGAAGGGGAAAAAAACCAAGAAGAAAGAAAAAAAAGCAGAAGAGGAAGAAATTGAAGAGAAAAAATAATTCTGATATGAAATGAGACTAAAGAGAATAAAGGATAAAATTGTCTTTCAACTCTACTTAAAAGGTAATATTGTCCATCAACGGTTCCATTTCAGCTGACATCAGCAACTAACAGGAATCAACTAACGGAGTGGACTTCTTTGACTACTACAGCCAAAGTTTTGAGGTGTAGATAAAGTTTTTGCATTCTTGTGGGTGTAGATAATGTTAACAATCTTTGAGAAGGTGTAGATGAAATTTTTTCTTAATTAATTAATAGAATCTGTCTAAAGGGGAAGGTTGTATCAGAATATCATTGTAGAATATCTCATGTCTTTTCATTTTTTCTGGGTAAAAGAATATCTCATGTCACGCAAATGAGAATGTAGGAAATGGTATTACTAACATGGATTCAAATTGTTTCTAGTTCCCATGGAACATGATGGTATACGACTACCATTCGATGATCGACAGTTGGCTTTCTTTAAATCCAATGATGAAATCTAGATAATGCTTTTTTATATATGGAAATCCACCGAATCAAAAAGCCTTTTAGAAAAGCAAAACCCACAAGTAGAAGGATATCCCAAATGTAATGTAAGAAGTAAGTTTGGTAGTTTGCTGCGGACGAAAGCTCGAACCCCTTCTTCTCACAATCGAAGGTTGCAGGAAATCTCCACAGACTCTCACCCGAACCCCTTATTCTGTTTGGGATATCCTCTTGTTCGCGGTTTTTACTAGTATAGCTTTTTGAAAAAGTTTTTTGATACGGTGGATTTCTACATGTAAAAGTATTATTTAGAATTCACCGACGGATCTAAAGAGAGTCAATTGTCGCTCATCGAGCACCAGTTGGATGTTACCTTGTTCTTCTCTGAACAGGAGACGGTCTGAATCCCACTAACATGGGCACATACGATAAAATAAAGAATCACATGAGAGAATACCAAAATATGGTAAAGGTTTGAAAATGAATCCCTCACACCAGACACAATTTATAAATACTAGAATTAATCTAGAGTATAAGAATAAGATCGATCGACTCAAAATGCCCTTGTGCATTACCCAAAGTAGAAGGTAGTTCATTTTCCTCTCAAATACTTCATTTATTACAGTCCCGCATGTGGTGTTACAAAGTGAAGGTGTTAATCAGTACAATATTAGTATAATTGTGGTTTGGTACGAGGAAAAAAATATATTTTGTAAACAGTATAAAATATGATTTTTGTTCAATACAAAATATGGTTTTAATTTGTTTTAATTTGATATAAGATACATTTATATTGGGTATATGTACCATTTTGACTTTTGAATTTATTTTCAATTATGTGGAAGTCAATTACTATTTTTTATTAGAAATTTCATTGATTATAATATATACATATATGTTTCTCAAATGGTGAAATGGATAACAAAGAACTTTGAAAAAAATATAAAAAAATATTTATGCACATGTGACAATGTATAAACGTGGCAGCCGGTATATAAAGGATATACAAATCAGTATACAAACCAACGGCATGCACTATTAATATATCAATGTGATATCATATCATACCAATTAACTATACGGTATCAATTCTTTAACTATTACAGTATCAGATAGAAATGATACGTTACCGGCATGGGTTTAGTTCATGGTATCGGATATGGATATCAGTAGCCATCTGTTAATGTGACATACTTTTTTGGTATCGGTTAGGTGTCGATAGATAATGGCTAGTATCAGCTACTATCGGTTACGTATATGTTAATATCTGTTTTGTGTCGGTTGTGTGTTGGCCAATATTGGCCTGTATCGACCCGTATCGATTGGGTATCGGTTCTCATACCTATTCAGCAAAGCGATATCGTATCGATCACGGTTGTTGTCGCTGGATTTTATATCTCCTCAATGAAGGTAAGTAGTCATAGCTGCACAAGAAGCGGTAACAGCAAGAAGTAGTAGTTGGACGATAAGCGTAGCTTTAGAGATAGGGGTCGCCCGATGCCTAGGATGATGACACATGTAACAAAGGATCAAGACACGCAGTGAGGTGATTAACTAGTCGGGTTTTACTTTTACCCCGTGGTCATTCCAATGTTTAAATCAGTATAATACTAGGATAAACAGATGGAATCCGGAAGTAAAATATCCGAATTCCTATAGAGCAGGGTCAAAGTAAAGTTATATGAAGATGGTAAGAATATCGCAGTATAAAGTACGCTTGAATGAGATTGAATGTGAAATAGTGTAAGCTCTAAGGTATGAGAATTAAACATATATTTCTTCTTCATCATAACTATTTATAGTAAAGATATGGAGCTAAGGATAACTTTTTTTCCTAGCTTCTTGGGCTATAGTTTGTAGTCAGATGTTAGTGTCCAAGTGTTCAGTTGTGATTGGTCGGATAAGTCGGCCCGTCAAGTCAAGGAGATTGGCAGACGACCTACCTTGAGCTAGGCCTTAGGCACAGAGACTATATGCAAGTCTTGGTCCAATGAAATCCAATCTAATTCTCGTTACTTGTGTCTACTGCAGCCCCCAACTTGGTTAAAGTAAACAGTTTTCCATGTCTGTGTTACGTGTCACTTAAAGTAAACAGTTTTCCATGTCTGTGTTACGTGTCACCATTCAATTGGTAATTTCATAGGTATGTTGATGATTACCCAACCCCCAATCTTCTTCGTACTCATTACTTATGATCGACCCCCCCTGATGAATCAGATGAAGACACGAATCCGTTTTTCATTGGCTCAAGGGTCGGTGGATCCTTGCTATTGGTGACCAGGTTGGCGTCCCAATAGTTGATAGATTCTCCCTTTTGGCTGCCAAGTGTCTCCTTTTGATGTACGCCACGTGGCCGACTTCACTGTAGATGCTGATTATTCCACGTGTGCCCTGTAGAGTGGCCATGACTCATCCTATCCATATCAACGGTTGATATTGATACGAATCAACCGATATGATACTGATACCTCAAACTATAGATAGGAGTATTGGTATCCATTTGACACCCTTATCTACATAATAATTCACACATGTATTCTTTATTCTTCATGAAATCTCATCCCATTCATACTCTAATGTTGGGTCACTCAAACCATGAACAATAATGGAATACCCTGGATAATACGGGGGTGTTTGGTAACACTCCAGAAGTTGGATTCTGACTTCTGGAGTATAAATGGAGTAGAAGTCTGTTTGGTAACCCGGTTCGGACTTCTGGAGAATCCATGAGTGAACCGGCTCCAAATGAGCTATAGAATCCAATTTTTTGGTGCATCAAATAGATGTTTTTCGACTTCAGAGTACAATTTTAGAGTAAAAATCACCCCACACCACTACTACCACCAACTACCACCACCAACACCACAACCCACTAGCCACCACCGCCACCACCCTCCACCACCCACTGCCGCCACCACCACCACCACTGCCCACCATCACCACCACACCGCCACCACTGCCCACCACTGCCCACCACCACCATCCTCAATCACCACCCACCGCCACCTACCATCGCCACCACCACCAACCACCGCCACCACCAGCCACCACCACCTACCACCGCCACCACCTAGCCACCACCACCTACCACCGCCACCACCTATCACCCACCACCACCGCCACCACCACCACCACCATCCTCAATCACCACCCACCGCCACCTACTATCGCCACCACCACCACCACCAACCTCCACCACCACCACCACCCACCACCACCACCATCACCATCTCCCACCACCACCGCCACCACCACCACCAACCACCCACTACCGCCACCACCATCCACTACCACCCACCGCCACCATCACCAGCCACCAACCATCGCCACCATTACCCACCACCACCACCATCACCCACCACCACCACCACCACCATCCACTACCACCCACCACCACTGCCACCACCCTCCACCACCACCACCTCTCACCCACCGCCACCCTTCACCACCACCTCTCACCCACCACCACCGTCACCAACCATCACCACTCACCACTAGTGCCACTATCTGTCACCCCCACTACTATTCTAGAGTCCATGACTAAATTAGGTTAACAAACATGTTTCTCCTCCCTCATACTCTTTAATCCTTTTAAAATTGAAGTAGAAATTTGAACCAAAAGTAAAAATCTCAGAATTGAAAATTTATCAAATAGCCCCGTACGTGTACCAGATCAAGAAAATGATCTGAAACTCTTCATCAGACCAATCCCCATAATTAATCCTATGTCCCTGCCGGCCGATCCGGTTCGGTTTAAAGTTTTACATTTAACGGTTCCAACTCAGAATGATTTCACGAAGATCAATTCGAAGGTACCTCGATTCGCGGGAACCCGTGTCAGTAAATGTCAGTAAAGAGACTGACCAAATGTATCAGTGAGAGAAATGTACGACACGCAAGAGAAAGCTATTAACTATTGAGGCCGTTGGTTCCTTTTCTACTTTGTTGTTTCCCTGTGGGTAGTTACAACAAAACTACAATAAATTATTATATTTACAGATATGCCACTAATTACTTTTCTTCCTTAGACTGGGCCACTGGTGGGGAATGTGGACTCAGTCAGTCCTCTACTCTCTCTTCCATTCTCTTCTGTATGTATCCGTCGTCGCTGTCCTTTTCATCCTCGTCTCTCCTGCTATTGGTTTTTCTTCTTCCCGCGTTCTCCTTCCCCTTTCTTTTTCTTTTTCTTTTTTCTTTTTTTGTTTTTTTCTTTATTTCTTCTCTCTCTTTTTCTCTGATCGTTTTTATATTTATATCTTTTGTTTTTCTTCTTCCCAACGACCTGACCTGCCCCCTGAATTAGGATGATTTACTCCTATTCCAACCATCACTGCTCTTTCTCAGAAACCGCGTTCCTCAAACGACACCCCTTTATTATTTCATCGTCATGTCATCTACCTTTTCATTCCCAACTTTTTCTGAGCAGATCTTCTTCCTCGATTGAGTACCAAAATTCGGAGACGAATCTCTACAGAAACCTTATCCTTTTTTTCCCTCTCAGTCTCAGTGATGTCGTTATTGCCTTAGGTAAGAAAGAGATTTGATCGGATCAGGGATAGGGTCAAGCGTTAATGGCTGAAAACGGTGAAGACAAACTCATCGCTGTGGCTCGCCACATTGCCAAGACTCTTGGTCGTACTGAGACTATGGCAGATGACATTCTTCAGATCTTCACTACCTTTGATGGCCGCTTCTCTCGCGAGAAGTTGTCTGAGAAGATCGATAGCGAGGATCCTCGAAGCTATGTTGCCTTGGAGCATACTCTGAAATCTCTCGAACGTCAGATCTCTCGGTTTGTCTCGGCTGATCAGCCCATCTGGTCTGTTTCCGCCGATGCATCTGCCTTCCTCGACGTCGTCGATGAATTACTCTCAACTTCCAGGGATTGGAGTTCATTGGCTGTCGAGAAATCCGTCGCCACTTGTTTGGATCGCGTTGATGAGCTTCTTCAGCAGGCGATGTTTCGGCTTGAGGAGGAGTTCAAAATGTTGATCGAACAGAGCGCTGAGGCGTTTGACCTCAGTCACTTGTGCGATAAATCCGAGGGAAATGGGAATTACTCGTTTGTCTCGGACGACGATGAGGATGCTGATGCGGACGGGGACGGAGACGGAGGAGAGGATCTTATCCCGGTCGCTCATCCAGTCTCAGATTACGATATCGTGATCGATGCTCTCCCCTCGGGGACGATCAACGATCTACACGAAATCGCCAAGCGAATGGTCGCTGCTGGGTTTGGCAAGGAGTCTTCTCATGTCTACAGTAGTAGCCGAAGAGATTTCTTAGAAGAGAGCTTGGCCAGGTTAGGGTTACAGAAGCTGAGCATTGAAGAAGTTCAGAAGATGACGTGGTCCGAGCTCGAAGACGAGATTGAGCGGTGGATCAAAGCTGCAAATGTGGCACTTCGGATTCTTTTCCCCAGCGAACGGCGACTCTGCGATCGTGTCTTCTTTGGCCTCGCCTTTGCTGCCGATCTCTCGTTTATGGAGGTATGTAGGGGATCCACAATACAGCTCTTGAATTTCGCTGACGCGATTGCTATTGGGAGTAGATCGCCCGAACGCCTGTTCAAAATCCTTGATGTCTTTGAAACCCTAAGGGACCTGATGCCCGAATTTGACGCCCTCTTCTCCGATCATTATTGTTTGTTCCTTCGAACTGAAGCGGCGGCGATCTGGAAAAGACTCGGCGAAGCAACCAGAGGAATTTTCATGGAATTAGAGAATTTGATCAGACGAGACCCCCCAAAGACCCCAGTGCCGGGTGGCGGCCTTCATCCAATCACTCGATACGTGATGAACTACCTCCGTGCCGCTTGTGGATCTCGCCAGACTCTCCAACAGGTTTTTCAAGAGAACGCCCCCTACGCTGGAGAATATAGGAACTCTGACAAAATCGATCAATCCTCGTCTTCGCCATTATCAGTTCAAATGGCTTGGATCATGGAGCTCTTAGAGAGCAATTTAGAGGCAAAATCGAAGATTTACAGAGACTCGGCTCTGAGCTCTGTTTTCTTGATGAACAACGGTAGGTACATTGTTCAGAAGGTGAAAGATAGCGAATTGGGCTCTCTTCTTGGTGACGATTGGATTCGTAAACATACTGCAAAGGTCCGCCAATGCCATGTGAATTACCAGAGGAACTCTTGGAGCAAGGTTTTAGCAGTGTTGCGGATGGATGGTAGCTCGCTGCCTCCTAACTCGGCTTCCAGGTCAATGAAGGAGAAGCTCAAGGACTTTAATTCAAACTTTGAGAAGATGTGCAAAACCCAATCCACGTGGGTTATTGTCGACGAGCAGCTTCGGACAGAGCTTAGAATTTCTGTTTGTGGGTATGTGCTGCCTCCATATCGGAATTTCTTAGGAAGGTTGCAAAATGCTCCTGAAATGGGGAGGCATGCGGAGAAGCATATCAAGTTCAGTTTGGAAGATATTGAGGCTCGGATTAATGAGTTATTCGAGGGAGGTGGTGGATCTGCTGGTGATCGGAAATGAAGAGGGGAAATCACTCTTGTCATATGTTGGTTTTGCTAATTCTTGCTTTTACAATGCGAGTGATTGCTGGTTTTGTATTTGTCTGTTTGTTTCCTAGTAGTTGTGTATAACACCAGAATCAAAGTATATGTAAATGACGCAATCTTCTCAATCTTCTCAGAAGATAATTTAGTGGAAGTATTGAGAAATTGAAGATGCTTCTAAACCCTTTCTCTCTCTCCCGGGAGTTAAAAAAAAAAGAAAGATGTCTACGAAATGTCTTGCAAGATTAAAAAAATTAAATAGAAAAAGAAAAGTAGTAATTTGTTTGAAAGGGTAGCACTTTTTTGATCTCGCTTGTGTAATGAGTGTCAGCATAAATCATGATTGGAGAAGTCATAGATCTTTTGGCTGTTGGGATGGATGTCCCTTTGTTTGGTCTAAGGTTGCTCATATTGTGTATTCATTGTAACTTGGCTGGTTCCTGTCGACAATGAAATATCTTCCTTGCAGTGGTGAAAACCGAGGTGGCATGTTTGCAGTAGAGCGTGATTCCCGTTTGGTATTTTTTTTTCAATTGATAGGGGTGAACAATAACATGGATGAAAAAGGTCTGTTGTCACAGAATAATCTATTCTCTTTTGACAGCATGGATTGTTTTGAGAACAATTATAAAACTGTAATCTGTAAGTCATTAGTTCCTTTCTTTTGTCATCTACTTAATTCATTTATGACCAAACCTGGTGTCAATACAAACTGCCAAGGTGAAGTATAATTCTTGCTATGTCTCTGCATTATTTGTCAACGTATGGAATGTTTGCAGAAATGGATAACTAGCCTCTTTTAAGTGTTCTCAAGGAAAGTTTCAGGAACAGAGGTATAAACTCTCAATTCTGAAAGATATGAATTCAGCAAAACTTAGCTATTGTCTATTATTGAGTTAGGCGCCTAGTGGAGGTGGAGGTCATTGCACATCCTTGAGAGATGATTCATGGTTGAGTGGGGATCATCACTGCTGTGATAATTTCTGTCTCATGAAATTCTAAGGGTTGTCTGGAATGTCAGGTGAGTTATACTTGTTTTATCTTTCCCGTGACAAGCTTCATGTCATTTAATTGATATCTTAGTAAAAGATCAAAACCTTTAATAACATGTCACTTGGAAGAAGAGATTTAGACAATTGCTATATTATGGTGAAACGTCTATATTTCACCTAAAGTAGAATTACACCTGACCTTTGTTTGGATCTCTATTCAGGCAGCTTTCTTTGTTGATAGTGCAAAACTTTGAGAACTACTCCAACTTCAGTCTCAGATGACTATTTGGCATCATGTTCTTATTATCAGTTTCTTGTTCTTTTTTGTTATTATAGTTGCATATTTCATGCATGCAACAAATTTTACCTTGTCTACAAGCCTGGTTTGGGTTTGTTTCTATGACCTGCTGGTCATCAAGGGATATGACTTTCCCTAATTTAATCTGTTTTTTTGGACAAGGCTCCTATCTGGCTGCAGAACCAGAGGATCTCAGTGTCTACACTCTACAGTTATCATGTCTACTGGTAGATGGAGGGTAGATGGAGGTTCATGGGTTCTCGCTGTTACTGGTGGAGGGGTGCATCCCATGTGTGAATATATGGGATCTAGGCTGGTATCTCAAATTTAAAAGAAGTTGCAATGTAATTCAATCAATTGCAGCACTTGATCTTGTAAAGCAACCCATATAAAGAGAAGATGATGTTTCTGTTTTGGATATATTGTGGACTCTGCAGCAAAACATTGTGGTAGAAATTCTGATCATGCAGAAATTGCTCGAGTAAGAATGCTATTGGTAGGAAGAGTGCTTCCCCATGCAGGTTAGTTTCTTTTTCTTATGAATAATATTGGCCATTGGGAATTTGATACCTTCTAATTTTTTCTCGTTAATTTATGATGGTTGGGTTCTTTGTGCTTTATTGTTGCCTGTGACAAGGTTTAGAAACTCAGAATTTTGAACTTGAAGCAATATTGAGTTCTGATTTAAGTAGTGTGCTGTATAAATGGCTCTATTGTTGGGCTAGTTCCTTTCCTTTCCTGTCACTGCATCAATTTTTTTGACTTGTATTAAGTTGAGATATGAGTTGTCTTCTTGTGAACAGACCTGGATAATCCTGTATTTCAATGTCAAAAAATAGTTTGACGCAAGCCTTCATGCTACACTGGTAGCCTAATATGCATGGGGTGGGCACTGCTCAAAAGACTGAACTCTACAAATGTCCTTGATTAATTAAAACACACATTTCTTGCAACTCCCATGATCGAATTATAAATTACTAAAGAAAAATTGATATCTATCATGACTAAGAAATTTGTGATTACACTTACTGAAAATTGTGACTTACTGCAATTATTAATGCATAACTCATTATAATGGTAAAGAGTTTAAGTCAAATGGTTGAACCAGTGTTCAGCGAATAAACTTAGAACAGATGAATTAACACAGTATTTCTGCCTAAATTAGTTCCATTTGAAATTAAGAGGATGCTATTCATAAAAGTGGTCTGACGATGATATTAATGCTCAACTGAGGCCACTGAGATGGAGTGGCTTCAAGTCTTTGCTATCTAGTTGTGACCAAAAGAAGTAACAAGAAGACCCCTTTTGTAGATCAATAGAGCAAGTGAACTTCGTTAGTTTTCAAACTATAATAGATTGAAAATGAATTTGTGAGCAATTGAATCTTGTCAAGAGCCCATCTTCTTTTTTCTCTGGTTCTTGAGTTTTAGACTGTGTTGTCAGAGGCCCCTTGTTGCTTCTAGTTGTGACCTTCATAGATCAATAGAGCCAGTGAAATTTGTGAGTTTCCAAATTACGGTTAAGTAATAAATGGCATGCCAATACAAATTCCTGCAGGTAAGCAGCCAATAACTATATTTGAGCACCAATAAAACCAGCAAAAATTGGAGAACTTAAGGCACTATGCACTGGACTGCAGGTTGCCTCCTCTCTAGACTAGACTTTTTTGGAGATAGGAGGGCAATTCAGCACTAGTTATTACATGGATGAATGAGGATGGGACCTTGGAGATTCTCACATTTGATCAGACAGTCCAGTTATCTCCTCCAGTCTGGTCTCGAAACACTCATTCTGATGGAGGCTTGGATCACGTAATTGATTAGCAAATGAGATATCTAGGGCAGGGATTTCTAGGGATCTTATTTCTATAGGGATTAGCGGATGATGTGTGGTACTTCTATGGTTGCTATGGTGTCATGAAATTATGCTTTTGCAAGAGATTCTGTTTATTAAAAAAAAAAAAAAAAAAAAGAAAAAAAAAGAAAAAAAAGAAAAAAAAGAAAAAAGAAGGGAGAACAAGAAGTAACTAATGATTGGAATTCTGGAAATCCAGGTTCCACATTGTTCCACAGGAACTCAAATTTTCATATCAAAATATCTGAATGCAACGAAATTTTACAATGTTGAATAATTGTGTTACTAAGAAGTAACAAGGGTTCCACAAACAAAACTTTAAGTTACGGTTCAGGTTAAATCCTTGGTAAGGATTTTCAGCCAAGTACCTGATGGTTTGTAGATCCTGTAAGGATAGATTCATTTGTTGTTATGAGTAATATGCTGTGCTTGCAAAGGCTGCTGAATCTAAGAGATGAATGGAAGTATCTAGTGGTTCACAAGGACTGTGAACCAACCATGCAACAGAAAAATACTGGAGTTCTACTTTTTAATTAGAAAAATGTGATATAGGAAGATGAAATTTCAGTTTTCAATTAAGATTGTAACTTTAGAAGAAGATGGTAAAATGGACACTTACTAAAAATCAGTAAATTACAATTTACTAAAATTTTAGAACTCAAGATTGCTCGAGTAGTAAAAAAGGTCAAAACTAATTTGAAGCCTAATAAAATCATGGGAAACTGATGTACACACTGCCAATAGTACATGTCCTCTCACAGTTTTTAACACTCTCTCCTCCCTAGCATGTGGGCCCCTCACATATACATCTTCAGGCACTCCCTTCCAGCACCCATTGGCTTGGTGTGCGAGATGCCAATATACGCCGTTAGCGTGTCAATCCCTCCCCCTAAAATGATAATGAGTCTATGCATCTCAACATGCCAAATGTTATGCTCCACTGTACGGTTTCATTCACATCCTTCATGCAAATCTATATCTCTTTCCCTAAATTGACTCCAACATATTAATGATTTCACTTGAATGCAGGTGACGATTTCTTGTGATAAGGAATATATCTAGTTGATGCTTCCACATCATAGGGTTAATTTTAGGATTTTAAAGTTATAATCTTTTAAGCATGGGGTTTATTTGTTTTAGGGGTCATTTCAGTAAAAATATGACAACAAGTTGTGTGGTAAGAAGTAATGATAGCGAGCTACTTTAAAGTGATATCTGCTACTTCAAAGTTAACTTTAGATACCAACATTCAATAATAAAGAAAAAAGGAGAAATAGAGGATGATGTTACACCTAGAATTTAAGCAAAGTGGATGAAGCAGGGGAGGTGTTTCTGGAGTGTTGTATGATTGACACATTCCATTAGAACTCAAAAGGAAATTTTATAGGACAGCTATAAGACCAATAATGATATATGGAGTGGAATGTTGGGCAATGAAGAAACAAAATATGCACAAAATTAGGGTAGTTGAGATGAAGATGTTGAAGTGGATGGGTTGTAAAACTAGAAAAGATAAAATAAGGAATGAATACAAATACAATAGAAGCAATTTAGGAATAGCTCCAACATATGATAAGTTGATATAAAGTCATTTGATATGGCATGAACATATTCAGCTGAGGCCTTTGAATGCATCAGTAAGGAATGATATGATTCAAATTTCAAACTGGAGGAGCTAAAAGAGTGAATGACAGGTGTAAATGATTTTGGGAGAAAAAGACAGGCATGAAATAAGGGTTGACATCAAGTATGACTTTGAGCAGAATTGAATGGAAAAGCAAGATCCGTGTAGCTCACACCAATTTATTTGGGACAAGGCTTAGTTTGAGTAGAGTTTAGTTGAGTAGGTTATTTTAGTCATTTTAGAAAATTGGAATCCGATGTCTTGCTTGGAAGTTTCTTTTAAGTTGTGCAAGTCTGTTTCGAAGAATGCAAGTTTGTTGAGGGTAATTGGAAGAAGAATCACCTAATTCAGCATCTAAAGAAGCAGCTGCCATAAGAAAAACAATAGAGAATTGTATATTTGCATTGAGAAAATGATTTTGCTAATGATATCACTATAAGGGAATGGACCCATTCACCAGGGTCCATTCCCATTATCGAACTCACCTAATTGGCACTAATCCATCTCGGGATTAGTGCCATCTAGCTGTCAAGCTTGCTGCCCTTTGGTCTTTTAGATTTGGTTGAGTTAGTATTCTTATGTCTTTTTCATTATATGTAACTAAGAGACTAGAATCATTGTGTAACTACGATTTACTGTTTGTCTAGGATTCCTTGTCATGTTGACGTGGAATTGGAATTCCTATCCTCTAATGTAAGTAGGATTCCTTATCATGTGGAGTCCTATGTATATAATTTTACCCCTTTTATTTTATCTATAAATAGTGGCTGCTAAGAGGAGAGGATAGATAATTCAATTCTACCATCCATAGCAGAATCGACACCTCTCTCTCTCTCTCTCGGGGTTTTTTTTTTCCTTGTAAAGTTACGTGGTATCAAAGCATCCTTGACTATATTAATCAAAGCTTTCCCTTGCTGGTTTGATAGTCTTCTGAGAAGTTGCTGCTGCTGGTTACTGCTACTGCGATATACACTGCCCTGATGAACTGCTTCTGCCTCTGTTCTATCCTCCGATTGATTGATCTGATCTGCTACACTGATCTACTTTCTGTTGCTGCTTCTGATCTGATCTTCCATCTGGTGATATTTTATCTACTACAATCTGCTGCTGCTGTTGCTGTTGCATTCTGCTGCCTTCTATCTACCTACTGCATGGTGCATCATATATCTGATCAGATCTGCCATTGATCTAATCTACTGCAAGTATCTACTACTGTAATTAATTTCCTGCCAATCCATATGACCTGATCTATTGCTGGAAGTAATTTTTTCTGTTTCTGCATCGAGTTTCTGCCATCAAAGCTCTGCTGCAACTGCTGATCCACTGTTCCTAGATCTCTTGTTGCAAGAGGTCCATACTGGTGATATTTTTTCTCTACTACTTTAACTATTGTTCTAGTATCTATGGCTGATTCTAAGCCTTCTTTGGACAGTACCCATTATCATGTCCAAATCACCACTATTAAGTTAAAAGGTATTTCTATTTGCCTTTTATGGGCTCAAGCTGTTTGAGCCTACATTTATTCTAAAGGTAAATTCCAATATCTTACTGATGACCCTCCATCCAATGACTCCAAGGATACTGCAGCTAAGGCTTATGATGAATGGATACATGAATAATCCACTCTCTAGACCTGGTTGTGGAGTAGTATTGACTCCTCTATTGTCTCTCATGTAATGTTTATAAGACTGCTAAGGCTATATGGACTGACTTACATGCTAGTTATGCCCAAGAAAAGAATATTTCCAGGATTTATGACCTCAATGAGAAGATGTTTACCTTCTCCTTAGGCAACAAATCCCTGAATGAGTATTATAGTGGTTTTAAGAGAATTATTGAGTAACTACAGTCTGTTCAGCCTCTCACCACTAAAAAAGCTAACAGGTATTGTATTCACTGTGGGAAGATATATCACAACATTGATACCTGTTGAGACAAGTATGGCCTTCCTGAATGGGCTAATGCTTTGGCTAACTCTGCTACTACTAATGATACTATTGTAATGTGTTGTAATGTTTTTATGTCCAGGTTCAGTGTTATCTAATATTGTCCAGGTTCAGTTTATGTCCAGGTTCAATATTACCTAACATTGTCCAAGTTAAATGTTACCTGTCATCTTACCTTCTCTACTATATTTATACAAATCTCATATTATAAATAGATGAAACCTCTGTCTATTACAGACAAGTCAAACCATTATTCAACATGGTATCAGAGTTAAGGTAATCAACTCTTCCCCTAGTATCGCTTCCTGCCCTTCTGTTGCCGCTTCCACCGCCTGCTTCCGCCTCCAGCCCTCTCTCTGAGGTGGCCCTTTCGCCTCCGGCAACCCTTCGGGTCATGTACTTCTAAACTTTTTTCAAACTTTTTTTTGGTCGCTTTATATGATTTATTGTCAGTAGTTCCTTTTTCTCCATCATGTCGGATTTGACTACTGCATTAACTGTCACCGATGGCTCTAATGATCGGAGCTCCGGCTTTCCTACATTCCTTCCTTCTTCCATTAAATTGGATGGGAATAATTACTTGATGTGGTCTCGTTCCTATTTCCTCTCTATTGCTTCCCGTGGCTTTTCAGGATTTCTTACTGGTGATGTTAAGAAACCTACCACAGATGACAATACCCTAAGTAAATGGAACACCGACAACTACCTTGTGATGTCATACCTCATTGGTGCCATGAATCCAAACATTGCTCGCGGATATTTGTTACTAGATTCGGCGGCAAGAATATGGAAGGCAGCAAGGGAGACGGACTCACAGGTAGGGAATGATGTTCAGGTATATGAGATTCAAAAAAAAATTCATGATACAAAACAAAAAGAATTTTCTTTATCTCAATACTATTCTGAACTACGTGGTATGTGGCAAGAGATGGATTATTATGAAGGATTCTCTGCTGCATGTTCAACTGATGCCATGAAATTTGCAAAGAGAGAAGACAAGTTTTGGGTTTATGTTTTTTTGGCTGGCCTAAATATGGAATTTGATTAGATCCGTGCTCATGTTCTGAGTTGTGATCCTTTCTCCTCCTTAGAGCAAGCCTATGCCATGGTCCAGACGGAAGATGGCAGACGGACAGCCATGCTTTAACCACCTCTACCAGATCACTCCGCTTGATGCAGTCCAAGAAGGCAACAGCCCACATGGTCAACACTGTTCACGTGGTACTGTTCACGTGAACAGTACCAGCAGATTTTTTTTGAAATATTTGTTCACTCTTTTGTTATTTCTTTCCTAAAGTTAGTTTCCTAATTTCATTGTTTAGTTAGTTTCCTAATATTTAGGATAGATTGTTAGTAGGTTTCAATTACCTGGAGACCAAGTATTTACTTTCCTATTTTATTGTTTGAGAGCCTTCCTAAATTATAAAGGAAGGTTGGTTTTACTAGATTTAGTTCTTTCCTATCTTAACTGTAAAGTTTCAATCTATAAATATGAATAGAAGTAACTGGCGGCAGTAGAGTTTTTCCAGAAAAATTGAGAATCAATTAATTTCTGGTTGAGCCTCACCTGGTTGTGAGACTCAACCTCTTGTTCTTTTCTCTTTCCTTACAATTTCTGTTATTCCTTGGATCTAGGTCTACTATACCTTGGCTGGCAACACTGTTCCTACAAGCTCATTCAAGTTCTGTGACTGAATTGAAACCAGATCATAAAAGCTCCAGAACACTGTCTAGAACCAGGCGCTACCAGGTCCAGCCAGCTTTGGGGCCTCATATCTTCTTCAGTTTTGTTCCGATCGTCTTCAACTTTGGAGGGGTGTTCATAACTATTATAAATGCCATTCATCCCAAGTTTTATCAATTTCTGACGGTCGGATTTCCAGATAATAATTTTTTTCTATTACTTTTCTCTGCAGATTTTTGTGTTGGACTGAATTAAGATCCTATAGCAAAGAGGGCTTGTTCATTTAAGATGTCTTAACCCCTTTGCCACCACCGCTTTATTCACCGGTACGAGTTCCTCCACCACAGGTAATTCTGTCTGTCATGGTTTAGACAGGGAACCAATTAAATGTGAGTTCTGTGGTAAAGAACGTCACACAAAAGAATATTGTTAGAAGCTTCAGGGACGTCCTACAAGTGGCAAAGGTCGGGGGCGGGGTCAAGGTAGCAACTCCGCCCAGGCCCATCAAACCGTGTCTGATGATGTTGTTTACACTCTTCTTGGTAATGACAAATTGATGAACTAGCTATGCCGCCTTCTGCTTCGGACT
Source organism: Protea cynaroides (assembly GCA_028583415.1). Lineage (NCBI taxonomy): Eukaryota > Viridiplantae > Streptophyta > Magnoliopsida > Proteales > Proteaceae > Protea > Protea cynaroides. The sequence continues at coordinate 20,546,034 of CM053266.1, forward strand.
GGCCCTTCGGAGTCAACTGCTGCCCCCTCTTCCAACTTTGCCAAATCAGGTATTTCCCTCGGTAGTCCCTATGTATCCTTGGCCTCTACACCGTGGATCATTGACTCCTGGGCCACTGATCACTGTAATGGGTCTTCCCATTCTTTTGTTAATTATTTTCCTTGTTCTGGTAAAGGTAAAGTGCGAGCTGCTAATGGATCTCTTTGCACTATTGTCGGGAAGGATTCCATCCCAGGAATCAAGTATCGACACGATACGGGGCATATTGGCCGATACGTATCGGTATAGACAGTAGTTGATACGATACAACTCGATTCGTATCTTGATTTTTAAAAAAAGTATTGTATTGAAGTTTATCGATCGTATCGGTTTGATACGGCTCGATACAGATCGATACCCTCGATACAAAACGATACCCTCCGATACGGCAAAAATGAACATTTAAAAAAATTGGAAAAAAAGAAAAGAAACGTATCGACCTGTATCTGTCAGTATCGACATGTATTGGTCCGATACAGATCGATACTTGTCAATACATGTCGATACGGTAGAAATCAGAAGAAATCATTGGCAATACAAGTCTATTGTGAAGAATTAGAAGAAGAATCAAAAGAAAAATCAGAATTAGAAGAAGAATCAGAAGAGATTAAAGAAAAATCAGAATCAGAATAAGAAGAAAAAATAAAAGAAAAATCAGAATCAGAAGAAGAAGAAGAAGAAGAAGAAGAAGAAATAAAAGAAAAATCAGAATCAGAAGAAGAAGAAAAAGAAGAAAAAGAATCAAAAGAAAAATCAGAATCAAAAGAAGAAGAAGAAGAAGAAGACAACATACCTTTTACGGAAGCAGCCGTGTTGATCGATGTCCTCTTTCGTTGAGTTTGGCGGAGAAACAGATTCTCATCGTTGAGTCTGGCAGAGAAAAGAATCCTTCACGAAGCCCTCTTTCTTTTTCTGAACTGTCGTTCACGAAGCTCTGCAACAGAATTTCGGGTGAGCCGTTGGGCAGGGAAGGCAGGCGCCGCGGGCCGTGAGAGTCGTTAGCGAAGGGTTGCAGGAATCCAGATTGGAGTCTCAATCGTTAATGGGTAGAGCTTGGAGAAACGATAAATCAGGGATTTTGGAGCCATTTTACATCTTTTGATAATTATATTCTGCGTTTTTTTAATTTTTAATTCCCAAAAAACGGATTCAGAGTTAAACTTTTTCTTCTTTCTTTATTTTATTTATTTATTTTTTTGGGGTGAAAAACGTTTTCTTTTTTGGTATGCTAGGATTGTGTGGAGTTGTACGACAATTCCACATGCAGATAGTTTTCTTCGCAAAAAAAAAAATCCTCTCAGGTTATCTAGTTGGTTCAGCTCTGATCCAATGGGGATCCAAAAGTTTATCAGATGCATATACCTATGTATGTACATATACCTATGTATTGATATGTGTATGGGGAGAATTCCAATCATTGGATCGCTGTTGGAGTCCCCCTCCAATGATAAGTGGACATACTTGTCCCTCATATTTTGTTTGATATTTTGTTTAATGTGATATAATGTATCTGCAAGTAAGTTAATAATGTATACGATCCAAAAACAAGTCATCATCTTCTTTTGATATGCAAACTGCTCCAATACATGACAATGTGTTGAAAATATATACACCACCTAATGAAAACAAAAGAAAAAGTATTGAAAAATATATACACCACCCAATGAAAACAAAAGAAAAAGTATTGAAAATATATACACCACCAAATGAAAACAAAGGAAATAATATAAATTACATTAAAAAATAAGCACTTAAACACACTTACTCCTAGGTTGTTCAAATCGACACCATCCTAATAAGAACTAAAGACACAAAACATAGCCCCAAACTTGGCAAACTTAATGTAAAAAACATTTTTCTTTTCAATATTGGTTATTTATAGTGTTTTTATGTTTTAAAATTGTGTTTTCTAGGTTCCCTCATCATTTCTGTGCATATTATGCCCCGTATCCATGCGTATCCTCCATATCCACGATACGATACGATACGATGCGTCTCTTAATTTCAGCTGACCGATACGGTACCGATACATGATACTTAATTCCTTGGTTCCATCAAATACTCTCCTACCTTATCCCTTTCATCAGTTCTCCATGTGCCTAATTTTTCTACTAATCTTTTATCCATTAGTAGTCTGACTCGTGATTTGAATTGTGAAGTCTCCTTTTTTCCTTCTCACTGTGTGATTCAGGACTTGATGACGGAGAAAACGATTGGCAGTGGTAAAGTGGTTGATGGTTTGTACCTGCTTACACCTACATCAGAGTTCTCTGTTCTCAGCTCACAGGTACCATCTTCCAAAACATAGCTGGCAGCTCTCTGCATATGACACCATTGGTTGGGACATAAACCTATTAGAAATATGCTTAAATTTCTTCCCCAGTTTTCGAAATTTTGTAATACTGACGAGTTCTTTTGTGATGCTTGCATTTTTGCCAAGCAAACTCGATTTGTTTATCCAATTTCCAATAAACGTAGTACAAATGCTTTTCATTTCATCCACCCTGATGTATGGGGTCCATCTTGATGTTCCTCAATTACTGGATACAAATGGTTTGTAACGTTTATTGATTGTAATACCCGAATCACCTGGATCTACTTGCTCCGCCAAAAGAGTGAAGTCTTTAGTTGTTTCCAACTGTTTCACCAGATGATCCAGACACAGTACACTGGGAAGATAGGAATTCTTCGGACTGATAATGTGACGGAGTATACAGATGGGGTCCTTCAACATTATTTGGCAGAGCATGGAATTCTTCATCAAACAAGTTGTGTCGATACTCCGGTACAAAACAGAGTCGCTGAATGGAAAAATCGCCACTTATTAGAGGTTGCTCGATCCTCAATGTTTCAAATGCATGTACCCCTTTCATACTGGAGTGAGGCCGTCCTTACAGTTGTCTACCTCATCAACCGAATGCCTTTTCGAATATTGACTTTCGTTGTCCAATAAGGGGCTGTTTAATAAAACTTCAACTCTGGGATTCTTACTTCTGGTTCAAATTTCTACTCCAACTTCAAAAGGATTCAAGAGTATGAGGGAGTAGAAACATGTTTGTTAACCTAATTTAGTCATGGACTCCAGAGTAGTGGTGGGGGGTGACGGATGGTGGCACTAGTGGTGAGTGGTATGGTTGGTGACGGTGGTGGTGGGTGGGAGGTGGTGGTGAAGGGTGGCGGGGGGGGGGTGGTGGTGGTGGTGGAGGGTGGTAGTGGATGGTGGTGGCGGTGGTGGTGGTGGCGGTGGTTAGTGGTGGTGGCGATGGTAGGTGGCGGTGGGTGGTAGTGGATGGTGGTGGCGGTGGTGGGTGGTTGGTGGTGGTGGCGACGGGGGGTGGTGGTGGTGGCGGTGGTGGTGGGTGATAGTTGGTAGTGGTGGTGGGTGGTGGTTGGTGGTTGGTGGTGGTGGCGATAGTAGGTGGCGGTGGGTGGTGATTGAGGATGGTGGTGGTGGCGGTAGTGGGTGGTTGGTGGTGGTGGCGACGAGGGGTGGTGGTGGTGGGTGATAGTTGGTGGTGGTGGCGGTGGTTGGTGGCTGGTGGTGGTGGCGATGGTAGGTGGCGGTGGGTGGTGGTGGTGGTGGTGGTGGTGGTGGCGGCAGTGGGTGGTAGTGGTGGTGGGTGGTGGCTGGTGGGTTGCGGTGTTGGTGGTAGTAGTGGTGGGGGTGATTTTTACTCCAAAATTGTGCTCTAAAGTCGAAAAGCATCTATTTGATGCTCCAAAAAATTGGATTCTGGAGCTCATTTGGAGCCGGTTCACTCATGGATTCTTCAGAAGTCCGAACCGGGTTACCAAACAGGCTTCTACTCCATTTATGAATCCAACTTCTGGAGTGTTACCAAACACCCCCTAAAGATGCTACTAGGTACATCCACATTTATAGTTCCTCTAAAGGTTTTTGTTTTTGTATGCTTTGCCCTTAACCACCACCATCCTAGCAAATTGGATCTTGGGGTCTTGGATGCATTTTTGTGGGTTACTCTGCCACCCAGAAAGGGTACAAATGTTATCATCCTTCATCTCGCCGGATGTTTGTCTTTATGGATGTGGTCTTCCATGAGTCTAAGGCTTTTTTTGGGGTCCCTTCACCTCTTCAGGGAGTCTCCAAGTGTGATTGAACCAGTTGAAGTTGAAGATGTGTTTAGACCAATTGAAGACCTCCCAGTGGCCGCTGATACAGTTCCAAGTGACATCTCCAAAAGTTCGGATCCTCCGGTTGCTTCAGCACCGCCTCTTGTGAAAGTATGTACTCAATCCCGGCCTCAACAACAGGAAAAGACAGATACCACTACCACCACTACACCACTCTAATCTGACACTCCTAATCTTGGTCCTACGTCGTCTGATGAGTTTGATTCCGATAAGTCTGCGATCCTACTCTGGAATTGCCTAATGCTCTTAAAAAAGGTGTGAGATCCTGTACTCAACATTCGGTTTCTAACTTTGCGTCTTATGAGTCTCTATCTCCTCCCTTTCGTTCTTTTTTTTTACTTCCCTTGCTTCTGTTTCCACTCCATCCACCTGGTAGGAAGCTCTGACTGATCCCAAATGGAAGGCATCAATGTTGGAAGAATGCATGCTCTTGGCAAGAACAAAACTTGGAATCTTGTCCCTCTTCCTCCGGGGAAGAATCTGTAGGATGCAAATGGGTTTTCACAGTGAAGCACAAAATGGATGGAACAATTGATAGGTACAAAGTTCGATTAGTTGCAAAAGGGTATACATAAACCTTCGGGATCGACTATCAGGAGATGTTTGCACCTGTAGCCAAGCTGAACACTGTTCGGGTCTTACTCTCATGTGCAGTGAATCTTGGTTGGAATTTACATCAATTAGATGTAAAATATGCCTTTTTACATGGAGAGATAAAAGAAGTATATATGGATGTTCCACCTAGTTTTGTCAGCCCTCAGACTATTGGTAAAGTTAGTAAATTAAAACGTGCTTTATATGGTCTCAAATAGTCTCCTCGGGCCTGGTTTGGACAGTTTCATAAAGCCCTGATATTAGTGGGATACCAGCAAAGTAATGCTGATCACACTCTATTTATTAAAAGAAGGAGGGCCTTAATTACTGTCTTAATTGTGTATGTTGATGATATAGTGGTCACATGAAATGACACCACTAAGATATCTCACTTAAAAACATTTTTGGGCACTGAAATTGAGATTAAAGACTTGGACTCGTTATGGTACTTTCTGGGAGTTAAAGTTGCCAGATCAACTCAAGGGATCTTCCTCTCTCAGCGGAAATACACCCTTGATTTACTAGCTGACACTGGTTTGCTTGGATGTGCTCCCGTGGATACTCCCTTTGAGCCCAATGCTTAGTTGGAAAAGAAGGTTGGGGAACCAGTTGACGAAGGTGGATGTCAACGATTGGTTGGCTGCCTAATTTATCTATCTCACACACGACTAGATATTGCTTTTGTTGTTAGCATGGTGAGTCAATATATGCATGATCCCTACTCCAGTCATTTGGATGCTGTGTATTGGATCCTATGCTACCTAAAATCAGCGCCTGGTCGTGGTGTTCTTTGGGCCCCTCATCAACATATGGATCTTGTATGTGCAACTTATACTGATGCGGATTGGGCCAGCTTTATGGATGATAGACGCTCTACTTTTAGCTATACCTTAGTAGGGGGCAACCTTGTTACATGGAGAAGCAAGAAACATTCTGTGGTGGCTCGATCAAGCGCTGAATCCGAGTTCCGAACAATGGCTCATGGGATTTGTAAGCTCCTCTGGCTCAAAGGTCTTCTTCGAGATTTACGTGTTCCCATCAAGCTTCCTATGAAAATCTTCTATGATAACAAATCTGCCATCAACATTGCTCATAACCCTGTTCTACGAAACACGTAGAGATCGATCGTCACTTCATCAAGGAGAAGCTTGAAGATGGTCATGTTTGCATTCCCTTTGTCAAATCTGAAGATCAACTTGCTGATGCCTTTACCAAAAGTCTTCTGGCTAAGACATTTCATTCTATTATGTCCAAGTTGGGAATGACTGATATCTATTCCCCAACTTGAGGGGGAGTATTGTAATGTGCTGTAATGTCATTATGTCCAGATTCAGTGTTACCTAACATTGTCCAGGTTTAGTTTATGTCCAGGTTCTGTGTTACCTAACATTGTCCAGGTTTAGTGTTATCTAACATTGTCCAGGTTCGATGTTACCTATCATATTATAAATAGATGAGACCTCTGTCTATTACAGACAAGTCAAACCATTATTCAACGGATACTCCTGCCTTAGCTCCTAACATTGTAGCTCCAATTTCTGCCTCTGCTCTTGGCAACCTTACCGTGGCCATTTAGCTGGAAGCTTTACTCCGACGGGTCCAACTAGTTAAATAGGTCCATCCTCTTCTACCACCCTGGCTCATACAGATACTATTGCGTTACTTTCTACCATATTCCCTACTCCATGGATCATTAATTCTGAAGCCTCTTGTCATATGACTAGTAAGTTTAATATCTTTAGCTCCTTTAAGGATATTACTATATCTGTCCCAATTTTCCTTGCCGATGGGTCATCCACCCACTCAATAGGGCATAGAACAGTTCCCCAAACACTTTCCATGATGCTATCATTTGTTCTCCATGTTCCTAAGTTACCTCTTAACCTTGTGTCATTAATCAACTCTGTGATTCCTAGGTTGACACTGAGAGAGGGGGGTGAATCAGTGACCACTAAAATCGTTTCCAACTCTGTGAAGATTTCCCAAATAAAACACTCTTCTACCAAAACCTGACTGTTAACCTTTTGCTATGCCTTGAGTTGACTAAGGTAGTCGTTCAAACATCTATCCTGTTAACACATTTCGTGATACACACCAACCACACACCCACAAGTATTCATACCAAGGGCTTGGCCTACCAAGTGTGTACACCCAGCCTGCAAACCACGCACTTTTATTCCACAATCACAAACAAGCACATTCACTTCCACATAAGACAGTATGTAACGTGGTTTACCTATCACACACGGTGATGGCTATTCCACGGGATAATACCTTAAACCGGGGTTTCATATTATACCCAATACGTTGCTCTAGATGATTTGGCTATTACAACAACTCAAGTGCTACAAGACAGATACAATCCAAGCAATACCTTGGAATCCAGGCAACAACCCCAATCCTGTCAAGCCCCTACTTGACAGGTTGCAGAGAATAATAAATGGATTGATTATAAACCCCTCCCAGACATTGCAAATATCACAAAATAGGGTTTGTGTGCGTGATTACCTTCCCAGCGTGATCATGGCATGAGTGATGCTCACCAAATGGGGGGCTTCCCAAGCTCTTCAATGTGGGTGGATGTGTATTTATAGGCTCTCATAAATGTTGACACTCTTCCAATAATCCTCACACACACAGAATGACTCAAACTTCACCATGAATGCTCACATTACCTCTCCAAAGCTTCTAATGGCCATTAATAACAGAGAGAGGTAGGTGGAGATGGATTTGCACACACAATGAGCTCTCAAACCTCTCTTTTTTCACTAAAACCGCCGCTAAGACTTCTCAAAAACCTTTTTCTTCTTGCAGATGGATAAATGTCGAAGAGAGGAGTCCATAGCATTTTGAATCACTCCAATCCGAGATCGGATGGCCGAGATATGGCCATCCAAAGATCGGCCAATGAGATTAAATCAAGAGGAATCTTTAGATGATATAACCGTGCATCGCGAAGCACCTTACCTGCTGCTCCGCTGACACGACAGGCGTCGTTGTCGAATTCCCATTGGCGGAGCAGGGCATCTCACGTATAATCCGTCGGATCAGTCAGAATAATGCAGGATCTAACGTGAGCCGTTCGATCAAACTCCATCGCGTCAGAAGATCTCGACGCAAGAATTTGTCGTCAGATTTGGATCTTGGTCATCGTCGCACTGTACGCGCGTTTTACAGAATAAGGGATCCATCTTCGTGCAATGCGATCCACGTTTTAACGCTGCACCTAGCCAATAAATTCTTCCGTGGGAGCATCTTTATGCGACGGCGAGATACATTGGACCCCGCCTCATTTTGGCTCGCCGGATTTGCATCTAGCCAATGCAGCTTGATCTGGGCCGACCATCTCGAATCACCATTATTTCGATGGACCAAAAAGCCCCTCCGAAATCCCAAAATGCCTTGCGCATGCGGCTGGCTTGTTTTGCTGTGAGCACAACATGGCTTGCTGTGCTGTGCGGGAGGCTGGCTTGCTGTGCTGTGCGCGCGGCATGGGCCTGCTGCTGTGTGCATGGCTTGCTAGGCTGTGCTACGGCATGGTCTGGCTGACAGAGCTGCCTAGGTGGCTGGCCACCTTAGGTGGGACCCACCTGGTCCCCACACTCCCTCTTCTCTCTAATTTCTCTCTTCTCTCTCTACATTCTCTCTCTCTTTATCCATCTTTTCTTTCTCCTTTCTCTGCCTTGCTTGCATTGCACTGCACACACACATAGAGCACAGTGTAAAATGCCATATTCTCTCTTCTCCTCATCATTCTACCAAGGTTGCCAACAATGACAACACTACTCATAACTGCTCAATACTGCTCAACTTGGCCAAGGTTCCAACAAACTCACTAAATTACTAAACTGTTCAGTTACGTTTTTCCTTTCTTATTGTTTTTTTTAGGGTCTCATGACTAGGGCAACGATTGGTGGCAAACTTGAGCATGCTGGACTTACTAGTTGGAGCATATTGGGTTGACTACTACCGCAACTACCACCTCCACTATTACCACACTGCTTCAGTGGCATCACCGGTTTGGCCACCTCTCACTCTCCAAGATGAAGATCTTTATACGCAGTTGCAAGTCTATCTCTCTCCTTGAGTATGAGGCTTGTGATTTAGACAAAAATCATTGCTTCTTCTTGTAAAACCCGCACCCAAAATCCCCTACTAACTGGGATTTTGCCTGTGGCAGGTCTTCCCGCTTTGTCGGCAGTAGGACCCGAAACTAGAGGGAGACGGTGCAAAAAAATCTAGGTAAGGACGATTACCATGGCATGAATTTCGTTTAGGAAGCCTTAAGAGGAACTCTAAGGGGAATCGTAAGGTTGGGTGTTGAAAGCAGCACTCAAGGCTGCTTCAACATCCAACGGTTAAACCCGCGGGTTGACTTAAAGTCAACCTTACTCACTTTTCTCTTCTCTATAAATAGTGCGGTTACTCCCACATATTGGTTGTTGAGCCATTAGAGAACTTGGAGCCCCCACATTGAAGAAGAAGCTCCAACAATGGATTCCTCCCCTACCATTGGTCCTCTAAGCTTGGAATCAATTTTCTCTCTCCTTGGGATACAAGTATGTACCCTTAAGCTCATGAATTACACCTCTCTCACCTCTTACCTCCATTAATGAAACCTATAAAACCTAGGTTTAGCAATAAAGGTGTAGCCACTTAGTCAATGTGTGAGCATCATGTTCAGTGAACCCTAGAATAAGTATGGGAAAGTTCCCCCACCATTGTTTTTGTGAGACATGCACTTCGAAAACCCGGTCTAATTTAAGTTTCGCGTCGTGACAAGTCTTCCAATCATAACCGGACCAGAAGACAAGGCTGGGTGACGAACCACGGGATCAAGGTACGCAAAACGAATCTTTTAGACCAAAATTATGCATACTGGTCTGACGTACCGGTTGGACTATTCGTCAGACCAGTATGTCCAACCGGTCTGACTGCTCGAGTGGAGACGAATTCCAGTGGGTCCCACACTCTGAATCTGATTCATAAAGATCTTCTAGACGTGGGAAACCTTCCTAGGATGGTATTCCACTCTATAAATAGACCTTCCCTCCTCCTTAGATCCCATTCAGTGAATCTCAAACCCTAGAGCCGTCTGGAAGGAGATCTGAGAAGGAGCAGAGAGGAAGGAAGCTGTACGAGAGAGGATTTTCGTTGGGAGGAGAGCACCACCATTCAGAGAGTACCTGTAATTGCTCTATCTCTGTAGGAAGGTTTGGTTATGGATTAATGTTGTGAAACGGCGTATTGATTTAAAACCCTAATTCTGTAAAACCCTAATTCTCTGTGTGATTCAGTCTGAGAAGGTTGGGAACATTGTTCCTTGAGTTCAAACAAAGAATATCCTAAATTTAATGGACCTAACATGCTCGCAAACCCTAGAATGGTTTAGGAGAAACCCTAGAAACCAAGCCAACGACTGACGGAAAAGAAAGGTCCTAGAATGGACTCTCGAACCCATACCGCCAGGCATACCGGCTGGACAGGAGGTCTAACCGGTATGCCATACTGTCGGGCATACCGGCTGGATAGGAGTTCCAAGCGGTATGCCATACCGCAGGGCATACCGCTGGACAAATGTCCAAGCGGTATATACCGCAGGGACATACCGGCTGGACCTTAGGTCCGATCGGTATGTCTGTCCGAGTGCATTTTGTTGGCCAAACTTGGTTACGGCCAACTGGAACCCTATCAACCTAATTTTAATTAATAAATATGATTGTGTAGGACTTGTGGACGGCGTGAGTGGACTCTGTAACACAGAGGAAACTTGCAATCACACGTCAGGTAAGGGACAAGACCCCAAACCCTAATTAACTAAACAGTAAAACGTTGTTTCTGTTCATTTTGCTTGTTGTCTGTGCATATCACATGTCATCTCTTTTATTTATTGTTATTATCTGTTCATGCATATTCGTTATGCTAGGATTGTTTTTTGTTTAGGCATGTGATTGTTTTCGTTGGTGTGCGGAATGTGAAGGGGAGTGGAGCCCTGGATATATCCTCACACTAACACCTTTTCGTATCGCCATCTACCTTAGCGAGCTTGGTACGAGTAGGGTATCAGGGGGAGGACGTGGCATGTGGTTCATCCTGGCTACCAGATTCGAATCCTATCTCTATGTCGTAGGGAGCTATGCTGGGGTAGGGCCACAGATACTGTGATGACATATAGGACTGGTTAGACATGGAACCCACTTGCAAGCCCTTGCCAATAGGGATGTAGGTATTGATGCGGAATAGGGTATCAGGGGGAAGATGTGGCATGTGGTTCATCCTGGCTACCAAACTCGAGCCTTATCTCTATTTTGGAGTGCTCGAGCCTTATCTCTATTTTGGAGTGAGTTTAGTGGGCGGCAGCGGTGTGTGATCCGTTGGGCGTTACCACTCTTGTGCATGGAGGTGCGGTGGCCGCCAAACCTTATCATAGCACTTTGCAAGTTATACCTGACCCAATGTAATGTTATCTCATGCATTTGTATGTTACATTGTCTTGTTTCTTACTGAGCTAAGTTGTGAGCTCACCCCGAATATATATATATATATATATATATATATATATATATATATATATATATATATATATATATATATATATATATATATATATATATATATTCTTTTTCAGATGTTGATGCAAGTTACATCGTTGAGGATTTTGTGGCTGCTTCAGCGTATGGGACTGTAACTGCGTTAGATGCGCATGCAGAGGAGGACGAGCATGATGCTTCATGTGAGTGTTCTTATTGCGTGTTTTTTTAGGGTTAGGGGTTTATTATTTATTCTTTCTTAGTTGACTATAAATGATGTAATAAATTATTTAATTATGTTTTGGTTGGGAATAATTTGAATATTTATTTATTTATAATCAGTTTATTTATTTAAAGCTTTCTGCTATTATTTAGTATATTTTGATTGTGGTTAGTGTGCGTTGGTCTGGCTGTTCACACGGTCTTATTGAAATCCTGGTGTGAGCCGTTGGTTTAGAGGCGGTTCACTCACACTTTTGGTTTAACCGGATTTGGGGTGTGACAGATTTGGTTTAAGGAAGCCATTGGGATCAAGATCCCCAAAGAATGGACCAAGAACACGGCCGAGCCCAAACGCTACTTTTCGCACTCGGTCGGAGGATAAGAACCAGCGGATGGGGGCTAGCCCTAGCCGCCGGTACAGCCAAGCCATTTTGGGCTTAGCTGGCAGATGTAACTGGTGAAATGTTCCATCGGGTCACTATCCTCTGGTTTACCAACACTTAATAATATTTTGATTTGGCTTTAGCCGGAGGATACCGGCGGAACCTTACGTCTGGTATATTTCCTCCATTTTTCCTTAGAAACTTTGGAAGCACTCTGTTTTCAAACGGTGGTTATAGAGCCGGTGGAAATTCCCTCCAGAACATTTCCATCGGGTGCTTCTAGTAGCTTAAGAATAATTGTAAGCTTAACCGGCATATTGATTTGACGGATATTACCAGCAGGCTTCCTTCCACCGGTTAGGCTTATTGAATATAGGAATTTGGAGGAACTTTCGTCTTGGCTATGTTATAACCACCCGACGGATATTTCCATTGGCTCACTTCTGCCGGTTGGTCTGCAGATATGCAACTTGAATGTGGAATCCCTTGGGGAATTAATTGTAGGGTTCCTGGCTTGCCTTGGGTCCCGTACAAAGGACTTATAAGTTAGTCAACCATGGTTAATAAACTATTAGCCTAATCTAAAACTTAAGCAATTGTTTATGGAAATCTCTGTGGGATTTCGGGGGAAGTCTTCAGTCGACTTCAGATCTTCTTGTTTTATCGACATTAGGTGGAGTCGGGTTTCGTTAGATTAAATAGGATTAATAATGCATGTCTGAATGAATGATTTATGTTCATAACATCTCATGATTATTTGTATATAACTGTTCATGCAACTGCATTATAACATGTGGTCTATGTTGGTTGTTGGATGTTTAGTTTGTGTAGAGTATGATCACCGACATATTGGTGACGCACCTTCCATGTGGACCCCGCTTTGCATAGCTAATACTTTAGTAGAGGCATGATGCCCGATGGGCTAGGGTCGGGGTTCTCTATTGGGGTGCGGCCCTGTTATATTATAATAGCATTAAACAGTGCGTGGTTAAGATTTAACACCATGACCAAAATCCTTGCCAAAATGGGTTTATGTATTGGCATAGACTCACTTAAAGAGGAAGAGTGCGGACCTGACCTTCCCCTATGGACCGACGTAGTGGTGATGAGATGACCCCATGAATCAGGGATTGTGGATGCCACGACGGAGTCTATACTGGGGGTGCGAGCCACTGATTGAGGATCATGTGTGGTGACTCATCCTTGGGGGGCGATCCGGGACTACGGGCCTTATATCTTTTTCCCGTGTCTGAGAGTTGGATCCGTAGTCGAGGATTCTGGTGAATCTCAAGATGACGCTGTCTAGTCATTACACTAGACTTAATAAATGAACTCATTTTGCATTTCACGTGCATGTTGCATTAGCTTGACTTTTCACTTGAGTTGGGATGTGACATCACTCTCGTATTGATACTCTTTTTCAGATTCTGATGCAGGTGCTTGTTAGTAGCTGAGTTTGTGGACTCCCCCACAATGAACTCGAGCCATACCGTAGATGCCGGGGAGCCCTCTGAGTAGGTTACATGGAGAGGGTTGTGTCTGTAGTGACTCTGTGTATGGCCCCTGATGCAGCGTCGTGTTCATATTTTGTAGATTGACTAGTATAGTTTATTTTAGGATATTTTGTCTAGATATAGTTTCATTCATATACTTGTATTTTGACACTATCGTATTTATCTTCTGGTTTTGATGGAAGAGCATAACCTTGAAATTGCTTTATATAACATTTAGATGATGTCAGTTACATATACCAATTGCTTTAAATATACTTCCACTACTATTCTGATATCTTTTATTACTTTGATTATTGTGGATATGTTTATATGTGAATGTTGTGTGATGGTTTGGTGTTCAGAGCAAGCAAGGTTAAAAATTTCGGGTTTCGGTGGAGTCTCGACCTCCTTCGAAACCGAGATATCGCCGAGATCTCGCCGAGACAGTGTATTTTGTCCAAGACAAAAAAGGCTGTCTCGGTGGCCAAAATGCATTTTTTAGGTCTCCAACTTCAGGGGAACCTCATTTTTACATACATAAAATGCTATAAAATAGGAAAAAATAAGGAAAAATGCTATAAAATAGGGAAAAATGTTCTGATGGCATTTAAAATATGAGAAAAATTTTGAAATGTTATTTATGCTGTGTTCAAGTTTGTAAGGTTATTGAGGTTTGTGTTTTCTATGAAACAGTGCTTGGAAATTATGTCGAGATCAAGTTCTGGGGCAGGCGATGGGGGCGACGGTACCTGTTCTCGAATTGACCTTGCATGGCAGTATGAGACTGCCCTTCAGGGTGATAGGAAGAAGTCCCAGGTGTAATTTTTGTGGGAAGAAGCTTCGATCCGCAGCATCACAAGACTGAAGCAACACTTAGTGGATTGGGTAAAGATGTTTCCAAATGCCCACGGTGTCCGTGGAGATATCCGGGGCTATAGGTGAACGGTTAGGGAGGGAGGCGGAGGAGGGCAGCAATGGAAAGAAAAACAACGGTTTGAGGGAGGCGGTTCGAGGCGCCATACTAGAATCCGGTGAGGAACATGAGTGAGGGATGGGATGTAGGGGAATATGCGGAGGCGAGGCAAGGCAGTGCGTCATGCGGCATTGGTTAGTAAGAAACCTTCGGTCGGATGCGGAAAGGAGACGGGTAGGGAGAAGGTACATCGGAGCGGGTGGCGGTGGTAGTGGATTTCTTTGCTTGAGCCCGAGAGACGGAGCAAAGGGATTGGTTCTTGGTTTTCTAGATCACGAAGTAAAGGGAAGAACCGTCCCTCGGCCACGGGGACGGGATGATTATGTTCGAGTTATAGAGCAAGATCCCGGAGTCTTTACTAAGCAAGGTAGCAAAAAAAAAAAAGCAATGTTTGGGGGGGAAGAATAGGGAGTCGGTAGGGTATTCTTACTCTAAGTAGTCGTTTTATTATAGCATCCCGCCAAAGCGCCATCGAGCCCTTTCTTTCGAGCATTTAAATGTAGTTCTTTGAGGCGGTACGGGGATTAGAGGGCCAAATCAATATGAGCTAATGACTCATTATTTGCCTTAACATAAGAAAGAATTACAAGCGGATTCTAGGCGGAAGAAGAAGTGGGAAGATTTAGGAGTAACTATTATGTGTGATGGTTGGACATGTCCCACCGAGAAAGTCCATCATCAACTTCATGGTTTCTTGTGATGGGAGGCGGTGTTCCTTAGGTGTGTTGATCATCGCGAAGTAAAAGGTGGATTATATTTATGGGCTGTTGCAAGAGGTGGTGGGCGGGTGGGAGCTCAGAACGTTATTCAGATTGTGACGGACAACGACAACAATTTTAAGAAGGCAAGGGAGATGTTAATGAACAATGCCGACTACAATCTCTTCTGGACTCCATGTGCTGCCCATTGTATTGATTTAATGTTGAAGGACATGGGCAAGATAAGTAAAGTCAAGAGAGTGGTTGAGCAAGTAAGACAAGTAACCATTTTCATCTACAACCGTGGTTATTCTTTGAACATGCTCAGGGAGAGATGTGGGGGGGACTTGTCAGACCAGACATCACCAGATTCGCTACGAACTTCATAGCATTGAAGAGCTTTGAGGCGAAGATGGCGAACTCAGATCGATGTTTGCATTTGAGGATTAGTTTCGTGGAGACAATCGGCTACCCCGGAGTGGAAGCATAGAGTACCATCGCTTGGGCAATTTTGGCAAAATGTGAAGGTGGTAGTCGGGATGTTGCATCCCTCGTAGTGCAGTGTTGAGATTGGTAGATCTGGCGAAAATCTACCATGCCACTTCTTTATCTTCTTTGTGGACGCATTGAAAGTACGTGTTAAAGCTTTGATACCACGTGGCTACAAGAATTACATAAAGATTATCAGTGACTGATGGGAGAGCCAACTCATGCATCCATTGCATAAGACTGGTGAGTAAATTTGATGATGTATTTACTTTAGTACTACTTATGTACCAATATAATTTTTATTTGCTTTAACCATGTGTCCATTGTCAAATATTTCAGCCATTTGGCCAGCCATTTGGTTCGTCCCAAGTACATGCGTATACTGGTACTTGGGGTTCAAATAGTATGCTGAAATATTTGACAGTGGACACATGGTTAAAGCAAATAAAAATTATATTGGTACATAAGTAATACTAAAATAAATATATCATCAAATTTACTCACCAGCCTTATGCAATGGATGCATTAGTTGGCTCTTTCATCGGTTATTGATGATCTTTATGTAATTCTTGTAGCCATGTGGTATCAACGCTTTAACACGTACTTTCAATGCGTCCACAGCAGCATAAAGAAGTGGCATGGTAGATTTTCTCTCAGTATTTACCAATTTCAACACTTGTACTACAGGATGCAACACCCTGACTACCACCTTCACATTTTGCCAAAATTCGTCTGAAGCGATGGTACTAGGCTTCCACCCCCGGGGGTAGCCGATTGTCTCTACAAAAACCAATCCCCGGGATGCAAACATCGATCCGAGTCCGGTCATCTTCGCCTCAAAGCTCTTCAATGCTATGAAGTTCTTAGCGACCGTGATGCCCGGTCCGACCAAGTCCCCCCACATTCTCCCCCGAGCATGTTCAAGGAATAACCATGGTTGTAGATGAAAGTGGTTATTTGTCTTGCTTGCTCAATCACTCTCTTGACTTTACTTATCTTGCCCATGTCCTTTAACATCAAATCAATACAATGGGTAGCACATGGAGTCCAGAAGAGATTGTAGTCAGCATTGTTCATTAACATCTCCCCTGCCTTCTTAAAATGGTTGCCGTTGTCCGTCACAATCTGAATAATGTTCTGAGCTCCCACCTCAGCCACCACCTCTTGCCATAGCCCATAAATATAATCTGCATCTTTTACTTCAGCTGATGCATCAACAGATCTAAGGAACACCGTCCTCCCATCACAAGAAACCATGAAGTTGATGATGGACTTTCGTAGGATCAATCCAACCATCACACATAATAGTTACTCCTAAATCTTCCCAACCTTCTTCCGGCCTAGAATCCAGTCTTGTAATTTTTTCTTATGTTAAGGCAAATAACGAGTCATTAGCTCATATTGATTTGACCCTCTAATCCCTCGCACCGCCTCAAGAACTACATTTAGCATGCTCGAAAAGAAAGGGCCTGTGGTGGCGTTTTTCGGGATGCTATAATAAAACGACCACTTAGAGTAAGAATACCCTACGACTCCTATTTTTCCCCAAACAGTTTTTTATTTTTTCTCGCTGCTACCTTGCTTCGTAAGGACTCTGGGATCTTGCTCTAGAACTTGAACATAATCATCCCGTCCCCGTGGCTGAGGCACAGGTTCTTCCCTTCTACTTCTTGATCTAGAAAACCAAGAACCAATCCCTTTGCTCTATCTTTGTGGCTCAGGCTCAGCAAATCCACTACCACTGCCACCTGCTCCAGATGTACCTTCTCCTACCCGTCTCCTTTCCGCATCTGACCTGAAGGTTTCTTACTAACCAGTGCCGCATGACGCATCTGTCTTGCCTCCGCCTGTCATATTCCTACATCCCATCCCCGACCTCATGTTCCTCACGGATTCCGGTTTGACGCCCCGAACCGCCTCCCTCAAACTGTTGTTTTTCTCTTTCCATTGCTGCCCTCCTCTGCCTCCCTCCCCTTAACTGTTCACCTATAGCCTTGGATATCTCCACAGGACACTGTGGGCATTTGGAAACATCTTTGCCCAATCCACTCAAGTGTTGTGATGCTGCCAGACTGAAGCTTTTTCCCACAAAAATTAAACTGGGTCTTCTTCCTATCACCCTGAAGGGCAGTCCCATACTGCCATGCAGGGTCAGTTCGAGAACCGGTACTGTCGCCCCCATTGCCTGCCCCAGAACTTGGTCTCGACATAATTTCCAAGCACTGTTTCATAGAAAACACAAACCTCAATAATCTTACAAACTTGAACACAACATAAATTACATTTCAAAATTTTCTCATATTTTAAATGCGATCATAACATTTTTCCTTATTTTTCCCTATTTTATAGCATTTTTAATCATTTTTAAATTAATTTTTAAATACTGGGAATTATTTTTTTAATATAAATAATTCAAAAAAAAAAAAATACAACAACCGAAATTGTGAAATCTGAAATCGTAGGACAGTAGATCGGCCAACGGGGATTAATATATAAATAGGTCATCATCATCAAATGAGTAATAATAATAATAATTTTAAATTTTAATTGCTGGAAATTTATTTTTAAATGCAAATAACTGAAAAAAATACCAACAACAACCGAAATCGAAATCTGAAACTGTAGGACAATAGATCGGCCAATGGTGATTAACATATAAATAGGTCATCATCATCATCAAATAAGTATAAATAATAATTATTTTAATTTTTAATTGCTGAAAATTAATTTTTAAATGTAAATAATTGAAAAAAAAACCTACAACAATCAAAATCGAAATCTGAAACCATGAGCTTGTAGATCGGGCTCACGTATCTAACATATAAAAATTTCATCACATTCTAGAAATTTCTTTTTTTCTCCCTCATAGTCTCATGTATAAATCTCATTTTTCGGCAAGAAACTTATCTTCAACAGTTGATATGAAGCTCCTACCGCAATCCCCGCAGTCCGAAGCACCACCTGTTGCAAGTTAAAAGTCCAAACAAAGAAAGAATGAGGAAGAAATGAAAAAATCTTCAAAAAAACTAAGAAAGAAGAGGAAGCAGCAGTTCTCGGTCGAGTTCTCGACCGAGAACAGTGACTTCTCTCTTTTATAAAGAGAAAAAAAAGTGAAATGCTTGGTGAGAAATGGCGAGATATGGCGAGATTTACTGAGATTTACCGAGTGGCGAGATCTCGGCGAGATTATGTATCTGCCGAGACGAAAACGTTATCGACCCTGTTTTCGTCTCGGTTAATGGCGAGAATGGCGAGATCTAGCTCTAATGGCGAGATCTAGGCTAGATCTCGCCAAGATTTTATTCCATGACAGCTAGTGTGATCTTGGGTGAGTCGAGTAGTGGGGTCTTGAGCTAAACTTTGGCTAAACGTTGGAAATCTTAATGCCATAATGCCTTTCAAATCCTTGGGTCACTGGCACGCCCGATCCGAAAAACAGGTTGTGACACCTCCTTTCCTGCCTGTCTTGAGTATAGTAGTTCATCTTTTTTTTTATTAGTACATTATGATATTTGGGGACCATATCGTGTCCATAATAGACTAGGTTTCTATTATTTTGTTAGTTTAGTGGATGATCACTCTAGGATGACTTGGCTTTATATACTTAAGGATCGTTTTTCTAGTTTTTTTTATAATTTTTTTAAAGGTTTTTACCAAGAAATAAAGGTTCACTTTGCTACCTCTCTTCGTATCTTTCATGCTGATAATGCTCTTGAATATACTCAACGTGCCAAACTTTTGCTTTGATAATGGCATGATTCATCAGACTAGCTGCTCTTACACTCCTCAACAAAATGGAGTTGCTAAACATAAAAACAAGCATCGTTTAGAGGTTGTTCGGTCTCTCATGTCTCCCTCACATGCATGTTCCGAAGTATTGTTGGAGTAATGTTATTCTTACGGCCTGCTGTTTTATTAATCGAATGCCGTCGTTCTCCATAACAGGGTTTCATATTTTATCCTTTACCCTACTAGTCCCTTATTTACTCTACCTCCTCGTGTATTCAGCTGTGTTTGTTTTGCACGTATGTTACAGCCTCAGCCGGATAAATTGTCTCCTAGGTCTATCAAGTGCATCTTCTTTGGTTATTCCCGGATTCAGAAAGGTTACAAGTGCTATGACTCAGTTACTTGACGCCACTTAGTCAGTGCTAATGTCACATTCTTTGAGAGTACACCTTTTTATCCTGCCCCTGTGACTACCATTACGCCTCTCACTATACCTTTGCCTCTACTACCATTGGTCACCCGTTCTGACGGACCCGTAGCCTCCATCACTCATCCATTACAGGTCCATCAGGGATGCAGAAGTCTGCTCAGGTTCCTGCTCCGTTCCCCACTCTACCTACTCCTAGTGCCGCAATATTTCCTGATCTATTGGTTGCTCTTCATAAAGGTACACGTATTTGTATCCAGAAGTCCTTACTTACGTATCCTAATGGTTTATTACTACTACACATCTCCTCATCTCTTCCCATACTCTTGTTTTGTCCCTATCTACTACCTTTGTTCCTTCCTCACACCTCCAAGCCATGTCTCATCTAGAGTGGAAGGTTGCTATAGCTGCTGAGATGGATGCCTTGATCTCTCATTAGACATGGACTTTGGTTGATTTGTCGACCGAGAATATTGTTGTACATTGCCGTTGGGTCTACATTGTTAAGCATAATCCATATGGGTTTGTTGAGCACTTTAAGGCTCTCCTGGTTGCAAAAAGGTTCACTCAGACTTATGGCATTGATTACTTTGAGACATTCTTCCCTATTGCTCGTTACAATTTTGTGCGTGTTATTATCTCCTTGGCCGTCAATCATAGTTGTCAAGGCGTCCCTAGGCGCCTAGGTTGCCTTGGGTCGCCTTGGAAAATCGGTTGCCTTGGTCGCCTAGGCACTCAGTCAGGCCTCCATCGCCTTGGTTCGCCTTGGTGCCTTGACAACTATGCCGTCAATTTTGGTTGGTCGCTCTACCAGATGAATTTCAAGAATGCTCATCTATATGGGGATCTCCAAGAAGAAGTTTATATAGACCACCTCCGGGAAGGAAGTCTACCAAAGTTTGCAAGCTACACAAAGCTATCTATGGGCTGAAACAATCGCCACGTGCCTGGTTTGATAAATTTAGTTCTATAATTGCACACTTTGGTTTCTTCCCAAGTTACTTTGACTACTTTGTGTTTGTTCGGCGCTGACATTCTAAAGTTATTATGATAGCTGTTTATATTGATGATATTATTGTTACAGGAGATGATAGATCTAGTATTACTGAGGTCAAATCCTATTTACACACAGCTTCAAATGAAAGACTTATGTCTCCTCCACTATTTCCTTGGCATTGAAGTTATCCGTAGTAGCAAAGATAGTAGTCTTTCTCAAAGGAAATATGTACTAGATCTTTTAACTGAGTTTGGGTTGCATGGTTTTAAACTAGCTGACACACCAATGGATCCTCATCAGAAGTTGGAGAACAATGACATTGAAAATTTTGCTGATTTACATCGATATAGAAGATTTGTTGGTAAACTTATCTATCTTACTATTATTAGACATGATCTATCCTTAGTTGTTGGAGTTGGCAACCATGTAATGCAAACTCCCAAGCAGGTTCACTGGGAAACTACTTGTTGTATTTTAAGGTACCTAAAGAAGTCTTTTGGCAAAGGACTCATTTACCTTTACCATAAGCATATTGATATCATAGGGTACTTAGATGCTGATTGAGCTGATGCTGAAGATGACAAACATTCCACAACTAGTTATTGTACTTTTGTTGCGGAAATCTCGTTACATAGAAAATTAAGAAACAAACTATTGTGGCTTGCTCCAGTGCTGAAGCTGAGTATCGTGTCATGGCTCATACTGCTGCTGAACTCATTTGGTTGAAGTTTCTTCTTCAATAGTTGGGATTCCCTATAATTCTATCTATGAAGATGTTTTGTGACAATCAAGCTGCTATTTATATTGCTAGTAATCTAATATTTCATGAGTGCACCAAGCATGTTGAAGTTGATTGTCACTTCGTTTGTGATGCGGTTGTGAAGAAACTACTATTCACCCCCTTTGTCTCTTCTTTAGTTCGCTAATATTTTTACGAAGTCCTTATTTGGTCCGGCGTTTCGATTGAACTACTCGAAGCTTGGCATGGGTGACTTATAAGCCCCAGCTTGAAGGGGGCGTGTTAATGATATCTCTAAGGGAATGGACTCGTCCACCAAGGTCCATTCCCATTTCTGAACTCACTTAATTGGTGCTAATCCCATTTGGGGATTAGTGCTGTCCAACTGTGAAGCTGGCTTCGCTTGGTCTTTAAGATTTGGTTGACTCTTATTTGTTGTGAATATAGGTTTTCTTTTTACAAAGGCCTCCTTTGTTTCTTTTAAAGAAAGTCTCCAGTTGTCTAAGTTAATCATAGGAGGGTTTTTACTGGTTAATAGGCTTTGAAGTAAGGGGGAGAGGCCCATGAGGCCTGTCGGGATTAGCATGCTAATCCCGATAGCGCTAGCCGCTACCCCGATAACCCATCAGCCCCTCTCTCTCTCTCTCTCTCTCTCTCTTTTATTTAGTATGTACTGTTTAGCCCTCCTAGGGTTTTGTGAGTCTCTTTATTATATATTGAGTTGATTATGGATCTCAAATATACACTATTGAGACTCCCAAAGTTATACTAGCCTCTTCTGCTCTTCTTCTCTTATTCCTCTCTTCTATCTTCTTCTTCTTCTCTAAATTACATGGTATCAGAGCAAGGTCTTTAACCACTGTTATAAACCTCAAAGATTGTGTTATACTAATTCCAA
Source organism: Protea cynaroides (assembly GCA_028583415.1). Classification (NCBI taxonomy): domain Eukaryota; kingdom Viridiplantae; phylum Streptophyta; class Magnoliopsida; order Proteales; family Proteaceae; genus Protea; species Protea cynaroides. The sequence continues at coordinate 20,568,397 of CM053266.1, forward strand.
GTTCTTCTGATTTGGTTGTTCCATAACCAGATCAAAAGTTGCATCTATAAGCAAGAAGGGATTTGTTCACCCCTGTTTTCAAAACCAATGGGAAGACTGATCTGTGATGGTGACTGCATCTATTGCTGATTGTTAATGTGTTTTCTGGTTACTGTTCAGTCGCTTTTATGCAATCGATAGTGCTGGTCACCTTCTTTGGATCGATTTGGTTGAAAAACTGATATGAGGAGTCATTGTGATATGGCTGATTATTGTTGTTTGGATCGATTTTATTGAAAATTGATAATTCTGATCATTGTTTGGATTGATCTTGTTGGTCGTTGTTTGGATCGATCTGATTGGTCATTGTTTGGATCAATTTTTTGTCATAATTGATATTGCTGTTCATTTTTTTTCTGTTTTTTTGCTGTTTTGCCTATCGGTTGGCTGATCTAATTGCTGTTATCGATATCTTTTGGCGTATCTTTTACTTCTCGCTGGACCTAGTGTTGACATCAACTTTTGGAGTTTTGCTTGTCAGTTGGCTGAACCATTTGTTATCAATTTTTTGGAGTTTTGCTTGTCGGTTGGCTGAACTGATTGTTATCAATTTTGGAATTTTCTTTGCTTGTCATTGGCTGAACCGAATGTTGAAATCAATTATTTTGGGTTATTTTCCTTGGTATTGATTGCTGAATCCACTGAATCCTTGTCATTGGCTGAACCGAATGTTGAAATCAATTATTTTGGGTTATTTTCCTTGGTATTGATTGCTGAATCCACTGAATCCATGACTATTGTAACTGAGGTGGTGTCTTTTTCCTCCCACCAAATTACAAAGAAGAAATTGGAAGGACTTAATAATTTCCAACAATGGCGGAAAATTGTTTAGTTGGTTTTGATAGTACGGGATCAACAAAGTCCCTTTAACATAGGCCAAGTCTAGTACCGCCACTAATTGGGACACTGTAGATGCCTTGCTTTTGGATCAGATGCTAAATTCTTCGGACAATTCTATTGTGGACCTTGTTACTCATATCGATACTGTGAAGGAGTTGAATTATTTGAATATCTTATATCCTGGTCACAATAAATTGTCCTGTATTTATGAGTTACAAAATTTTATCGGGTGGATCAGAAAGGTCGTCCTCTTACACAATACTTTGCTGACTGTAAACGGATGTATGAAGAACTCAATTCTCTACTTCTATCAGTACTGATGTGCAGAAGATGCAGGAACAATGAGAGCAGTAGTTGTTATGGGTTTTTTGGGCGGACTTGGGACCAATTATGAAGCTGTTCATTCTTAGATTCTTGGTAGTGCCACTGTTCTCTGGTAGATACCTTTTTCTCATGTGTAATGGGTTTCTCGTGACAGTATAAGTGATAGCACTCTTGTGAATAGTCAACTCTTGTTTCTCTCTAGTCTGGCTGTGGTACTGGTCCTGGCAACTCTTCTGGTCATGGTCTTGGTAGTGGTGCTGGTCGTGGCCAGTCTTTTGGTGCAACAGCTTTTTCGGACAATTCAGATACAGCCCATACCTATCATCATTGTGGGATACCTAATCATACCCAATGCTTTTGTTGGAAGCTTCATAGCAAATCACCTGAGCAGCAGTTTGCCAATTCTGCCACCAGTTCTGAGTCTCCTACCTCGCTTGCACCATCTAAGGGAAAGATGGTCATGATAATTGATGGTGAGTATGCACGTTACAATCAGTTTCAGATTTCATAGCCTTCTTCGTCTTCCATTTCTCCTTCTGTTCAGACAGGTAATGTTACCACGCCTCTCATTCTTTCGTCCCTAGATCATTGATTTTAGGTGCTTCTGATCACATGTCTAGGTTTTCAGGTATATTTTTCTCTCTTTATCCCTCCACCAGTTTCACTTTGGTTGATGGCACTTCGGTCAAGTTTAGTGGTGCTGGGACTGTTCATCCCACTCCATTTATGTCCTTATCTTCCGTTCTCCATTTACCTAATTTTTTGTTTAACCTATTATTTGTCAGTAAGCTTACTACTGCATAATTGTTTCGTAACTTTTTTATCCTGGCTCGTGTTTTTTAGGATCTTATGACGAAGAGGATGATTGGTAGGGGTCGGGAGAAAGGGGGACTGTATCTACTTGAGGATTCGCCATCTGTTGCTTGCTCTATATTTTGTCTCCACATAAATTTCATTGTCAGTTGGATCATCCGTCCTAACAGAGCTTAAAATTGATTGATACTCATTTTAGTTCTCTTTCTAGTTTAAAATGTGAGTCCTGACAGTTTGGGAAGCTCCAGCGTGTGAGTTATTCCCTCGAGTCAATAAACGGTCTGCATACCCTTTGCTTTAGTCCATTCTGATGTATGGGTGGTCGTTTCTAAGTTAGGATTCAAGTATTTTGTCACTTTTGTTGATGATTTTTCAAGGTTACTTGGATTATGTAATGAAAATTCGTTCTAAATTATTTTCTATCTTCTGTGCATTTGTCTGAATTTTCTAAGCGTCTATTCGTGTTTTTCAGAGTGATAATGCTAAGAAATATTTCTTGGATCAGTTTTCTCAGTTTATGGCTGAACATAATATGGTTTATCAGTTTTCCTATCTTGATGCATCACAAAAAAATGGTGTTGCAAAATGATGGAATCGTCATTTGATGGAGGTTACTCAGTTCTTTCTTTTCAAAATGAAGGTGGTCATCTCATTTTGGGGTAACGCTGTCTTGACTGCATGTTATCTTATGAATTGCATTCTTTTGTCTGTTTTGGGTGGTAGTGTTCCTCTTTCTTTGTTGTTTCCCTTTGAACCCCTTTTTGTTCTCCCTCCTTGGGTATTTAGGTGTGTTTGTTTTGTTCGTGATCATTGTCCTGGTCCCTCTAAGTTAAACCCTAGAGCTCTCAAGTGTATATTCGTGGAGTATTCTCGTACTCAAAAGGGGGGTTATCGTTGCTATTCACCAGAGCAAGAAATATTATGTCACAGTTGATGTGTCATTTTTTAAGTCTACACCGTCTCCAGTTGGGTCCTTTGTTGCGTCCGAGTTGGATGATGATCTACTTACATATATTGTCCAACACTTTGTTTCGCACGTACCACCTCTTCTGCCTGTCATCCAGTAGGTCTACACTCGTCGTCCTTGGATATATCTGGCACCCCTGGCTTCCCTTTCCCATGTGCCTCCTCTCTTTCATTTGCAAATTCTGCACCTGAGTTAAGTATCCCTTCTTTTGACTTAGATATTCCTATTGCTCATTGTAAAGGCGTTTGGAGTTGTACCCATCATCAAATTTCGATGTGTCTTCCTCCAGTTTCTCTTTTTCATTTCATTCTTGTTTAACCATTATTGAGAGTCCCCCCCTCCCGAAGTCAATTACAGAGGCATTTAGTCCTGGTTGGAGGACAGCTATGGAAGATGAACTTTTAGCCTTGGAGGAGAATCATCCGTGGGATCCTATGCCCATCCTTGTGGGCAAGTTTGTTATTGGTTATTGATGGGTGTATGCGGTTAAGGTCAACCCTGATGGGTTAGTTGAAGTAGTGTCTTCGAGCATGGTTTGGTCGTTCCACATAGGCTATTCTCAGTTTTGGCTTGTTTCGGTGTGAGAGTGATCACTCGGTGTTTTATCAACATTCTTCTGGAGTGGGAATGATTTTTCTCATTGTCTATGTTGATGACATAGTGATTACAGGAGATGGCAGTATTGGTATCGACAGTTTGAAAGCTCATTTGTAGCAACAGTTACATACAAATAATTTGGGTTGAATGAAGTATATTTTGGAAGTTGAGGTGGCTCAGTTACAGAAAAGTATATCCCTGCCTCAGAGGAAATATGTTAATTGATTTACTCACCGATACAGGAATGTTAGTGTCTAAACATGTGGATACCCCAATGAATCCTAACATCAAACTTACAATTGAATGATCTTGAGAGGTATTTGATGTGAATTAAATATGTATATAACCGCAAGTGCACGGTATCGTGTAGTAACGGGTCGATCTCAGGGAGGAATCGCTATTATCCTAACTTAAATAAGGCAAAGCGTACCAAAGTGATATGATTGAATTAACACCCTAATCACTTTAAATAAAATTAATTAAGCAATCAAAATAATAATAACCATTCATAACGGTACGAAAATTTACGAAACCATTAACCATAAAGTAACACAGATTTATTGCAAGAAAGAAACGAAATTAAAAGTAAAAGAATGTAAGAAAAACTTATCTCGATAGAAGATTTCTCTGTCGTTGCTCGTCGTCTTGTTGTCACTCCAAGGCGATGTGCAAACGATTACAAAGGGAGCCTTCTCCCCTAAATTAAATTAGTAATGGGGTACAACCTATATTTATCTACCCTACTACAGAGTTCTAAATCTGAAATTAAAACTTAAAAAAAAAAAATAAATAAAAATAAACTTAAGCAAGAAGAACACAACTTGAAAAGAAAAAACTAAGAATCTCAAACTCTCATAAATTCTCAAAAAAAAAAAAAAACTCATAATAGAATTCTTGGATGATTTTCTATTGCTGAGCATCACATATATATATACAAGAGAGTAAAGATCACAATCAATCTTTACAATTGAATTACAAGAGATTTTGTGGAGATAATTTTGGTAACCGAATTCCAATCTTGTAGGTTCATTGTATATGGACGATTCTTGAGTAGAAAAAAATCTTGCACCAACTCATCATATCTTTAGCATCATTATCTCTTTTTGAAAACTTTCATAATCGATTGGAGCTTTCCATTCTTCCATGCCATGTCAATCTTGTAAATTTGATTCCAAATAACTAAGGAATATTTTCTCAAGAGAATGAAATCTTTCACATGAGATTGGACTATTCTTTGACTTGGTCCAAGGCTGATCTTATACACAAAATTCGTGGCTCTCCTCATAAAATTCATCTTATGCCCGGTTGCTGAGTTGATTGGGTGAGTTAACTAGACAGGATCACCAAAAATTCATAAAATGATATTTTTAAGCTCAAAATTTTCCATTCTTTCACCTACACCCGACAAACATAAAATCAACATTAAATACCCGAGAAACATCATAAATAGAATAAGAGATGTATATTTTATGCCCTAAATTTACACATAAAATGTGTTCATCAGATTCCCCCACACTTGAGCTTTGCTAGTCTCGAGCAAAGAAAAATATAAAAATAAAATAAAATCTTAACTCACTTTCGTAGGAATCACGATTGCACTTAGTACGTGCAACAAGCCTTTAAACCCCTAGGTTACCCCTAGTGGACGAGTTGTGTCTCGTGAGTATTTTCAGAGAATAAACACACAAAATTCATATAGAAATTTCAAACTTTAATTTTGGTATTAAGGAAAGAGAGCACACACATATCTTATTAGTCAAGACACTCAACTTGGGATCAAGAAAACATAGAAACCCCCACACTTGAACATTGCTACTTCATTTGATTCAAACACTAAGGTTGCATCTCAATTAGGAAACCTTGTTATATCTTCCAAACATATCTCTCCTTAAGGTGAACCCTTTATAACATACTGGTAACCAAGACCCAAGAATAGCTTTCAACACTTGTATTTTTTTTTCTTTCTTCCTCTTTAAGCTACTCCACTACAATTGGCTTGAGAAGTGCAGGTGGTTATGCATTCCCATGTTACTATGTAGCTTCGCTTTTGGCATATATCTTTAAAGACATTGATGCTAAAGAGTATTTTTTTTTTATTTTTTTAACAAGAGCTGTATCCAAGGAATTTCAATCAAGACACCTCGCTTCTTGAGGCGGAATGTCCTGTATAGTTCCAAGAACAAAAAAACTCTTATATTATTATTTTTTTATTATGATTTTTTTTTATAGTACAAGGAGGTCTCAGCTTTATTCAAAGGTTGAAATTATCAACTATAACCATAAAATATTCATCCCTTCAGGAGAGGTAAAATGTATTTTCTAACTTAATTCCCATCTCAAAATACAGTCTAAGTACTATCCTTACATAGGGTTTCATTATTTCGTATGTGATAGTTTCCTAGGTTTCTTTCTCCTTCCTCTTTTGTGTCAAAACCATAGAAATAGTGATTGACTTTCCCAAAAATCAAAGTTAAAAAGTTAAAATTTACAATGAAAGCTCAAAATTCATTTTTTTTAATGAAATCTTAACCCTTCCCCCATACTTAAATCATGCATTGTCCTCAATGTATACAGAAAAATAAAAGACAAGGACAAGGGGAAGAAAACTCCCTGAATCAAGGATCAGTGTAAAAAGGCTCATGGAGATCCATGACCTCTTTAGTGGAGTTGTGTGGAAGCTCCAAAAATGGCTTCAAACGCTGGCCCATTCACTTTGCTGGTTGCACCTGTACCTGGATTTAAAATCTCAATTGCACCCGATGAGAAAACATTTTGAACAATATAAGGGCCCTCCCAACGAGATCTAAGTTTAACAGGAAAAATATGCAAACGAGAATTATAAAGCAAAACCTTGTCGCCAGGGGTGAAAGACTTTCGATGGATATGTCTGTCATGATAAGCCTTGGTCTTGTCTTTATAGATGCGGGCACTGTCGTAGGCATCATTTCTCAATTCATCCAACTCAGAGAGCTGGAGTCCTCTATGAGTGCTAGCATCTGACAAATCAAAATTTAATTTCTTAATTGCCCAAAATGCCCGATGTTCCAATTCGACTGGTAGATGGCAGGCTTTTCCGTACACCAGACGGTAAGGGGATTGACCAAGAATGGTCTTGGAAGCAGTTCTATTAGCCCACAAAGCATCTAGGAGGCGAATGGACCAATCCTTACGAGTAGGATTGACAGTTTTTTCCAAAATTTGCTTGATTTGTCGATTGAACACTTCAACCTGTTCACAAGTTTGAGGGTGGTAAGGGGTTGCCAATTTATGGGTAATACCATATTTTCGAAAAAGGACCTCAAATGGTTTGTTATAGAAGTGTTTCTCCCTATCGCTAATGATAGCTCGAGGGGTACCAAATCGGGAGAATATATTCTCCTTTAAAAATTTAATGACTACCTTGTGGTCATTGGTCTTAGTAGCAACAACTTCTATCCATTTGGACACGTAGTCCACAGCTAACAAGATATACTCATTCCCAAAAGACTTTGGGAACGGACCCATAAAATCAATGCTTCAAACATCAAAAACTTCAACCACCAGAATTGGGTTTAGTGACATCATATTCCGCATGGTAATGCGGCCTAAAGACTGACAAGAAGGGCATGCCTTACAGTAATTAAATGCATCCTTAAAAAGACTAGGCCAGTAGAATCCAAAATGTAAAACCTTGGCCGTAGTCTTATTTGGCCCAAAGTGGCCACCATACGCCTGATCATGACAATAAGACACCATAGATTGCTGTTCATGGTCAGGTACACATCTCCTGATAATCTGATCAGGGCAAGTCTTAAACAGATATGGATCGTCCTAAAAATAGTACTTGACTTGGGAATAGAATCTATACCTATCCTGGGCGGACCAATGGGAAGGGGTCGCACCCGTTATCAAGTAATATACAATATCAGCGAACCAAGGCTCACTAGATATTGCAAACAACTGCTCATCTGGGAAAGACTCGTTGACTGGTGAATCGACAGTCAAAGAATTAGGCAGTCGGGATAAGTGGTCAACAACCAGATTTTCTATTCCTGGTTTATCCCTAATCTCTAAGTCAAACTCTTTCAAAAGCAAAACCCATCTAATGAGATGAGCTTTGGCATCCTTTTTCTGCAAGAGATGCTTGAGAGCGGCATGATCCGTATACATAATGACATGGGATCCTATCAAGTAGGCACGAAATTTCTCTAAAGCGAATACAACAGCTAAGAATTCTTTTTCAGTGGTGGTGTAATTAAGCTGTGCATCGTTTAAAGTCCTACTTGCATAACAAATTACATGGGGTAACTTATTGATCCGTTGCCCAAGGACAGCTCCTAATGCAAAATCAGAATCATCACACATAAGCTCAAAGGGCTCTGTCCATATGGGTGCCTAAATAACGGGGGCAGTGGTCAAAATCTTTTTGAGTTGATTAAAACTCTCAAGACAGGCATCATTAAAATCAAAGAGCTGGTCTTTAGCAAGCAAAGAGGTGAGAGGACGAGTAATTTGACTAAAATCTTTAATGAACCTCCGATAGAAACCCGAATGCCCTAGAAAGGAGCGAATGTCCTTAACAGATTTGGGAACAGGTAGCTTTTCAATCAATTCTACTTTGGCTCTGTCAACCATGATCCCATTTTTAGAAATGATGTGACCCAACACTATGCCCTGTTTTACCATGAAGTGGCATTTCTCCCAATTTAAAACTAAATTTTTCTTTGTACACCTGACAAGAACTAAGGAAAGATTATGTAGGCAATCAGAAAAAGTAGGCCCATGTACAGAAAAATCATCCATGAATACTTCTAAATATTGTTCTACCATATCTGAGAAGATGCTTATCACGCACCTTTGAAAAGTAGCAGGGGCATTGCATAGCTCAAAAGGCATGCGCCGGTAAGCATAGGTTCCGTAGGGGCATGTGAAAGTGGTCTTGTGTTGGTCATCTAAGGCAATGGGGATTTGATTGTAACCGGAGTATCCATCTAAGAAACATTAGTATTCATGTCCGGCCGACCTCTCTAACATTTGGTCAATGAAAGGCAAAGGGAAGTGATCCTTCCACGTTGCCGTATTCAGCTTTCTGTAGTCTATGCAGACTCTCCATCCTATTTGGATACGGGTTGGAATCAATTCATTGTCAGCATTAGCAACTACAATGACTCCTGACTTCTTTGGTATCACATGTACCGGACTTACCCACTCACTGTCAGATATAGGATATATGATCCCATGAGCTAAGCACTTTAGAATCTCTTTCTTAATGGCTTCCTTCATCACAGGATTTGCTCGTCTCTGAGGTTCCCTTGAGGGGTTGGTATCTTCCATAAGGTGTATATGATGCTGAACAATAGACGGAGTAATACCTTTGATGTCAGCCACAGTCCAATCTAAGGCTTCCTTGTGATTTTGTAAGAGTTTGACTAACTCTTCTTCCTGATTAGAAATCAAATCAGATGCAATAATAACAGGAAGAGTCTGGTCAGGTCCTAGGAAGGCATACTTCAGAGTGGATGGTAACTCCTTTAATTCTAAGCTAGGTGGTTCAACCATTGAGGGCTTGGGATTGGAAATGGATAGAGGTCCTAGAGGTTCCACAGGTGTGTGGATACTCCATGCCTCTGATGAGAAAGTATCCTCTACTCCTCCCAACTCTTCCATACACTGCGAGAATTCTTGGAGCATATGTACTTCCTCATTTGGTTGCTTACCCAGCCTAAATACATTTAAATCAACAGTTTGGTTACCAAATGACAGTTTCATGAGTCCATTCCTGCAATTTATCTGTGCATTGCTTGTAGCCAGAAATGGTCTCCCTAAATTGATAGGGATTTGATCCCTATTGGAGACATGATGTATTTCTAAAACAATAAAATCCACAGGAAAAAGAAATTCTCCTACCTTTAACAAAACATCCTCTACCATTCCTTTAGGAGTTTTTACAGAGCGATCAGCTAGTTGAAGTGAGATGGACGTTGGTTTCAACTTTCCCAATCCTAATTGTTGGTAAAGAAGGTAAGGTAGAAGATTCACACTTGCACCTAAGTCTAGCAGAGCATGATCAATAAAAGTGTTGCCTATGATGCAAGAGATGGTAAGACAACCAGGGTCCTTGTATTTGGCTGCCACAGGATGGTTCAGAAGGGAACTTAAATGTGTAGCCAAGAATACCTTTTTAAGAATTTGACTAATCCTCTTTTGTGTGCATAAGTCTTTAAAGACTTTTGCATAAATAGGAATTTGGTCAATTGCATCCAAAAGTGGGATATTCAATTCTACCTGTTTGAAGACCTCTAAAATTTTATCAACTAAAGTAGTCTTCTTTTGGTTTACCAACTTATTAGGGAATGGGGCTGGTGGAGTAAAAACTCTGTCCGGGATAGTCTCTTTGGGTCTTTCAGGTATATCAGACGAACCTGAAGAAAGAGGCTCAATAGCTGCCTCAGATTAGGGAACATTAACGGGAACAACTGTGGGTTTGTTCTTTGGTGCTTCATCCCGTAAGTACTCTTGGCCACTCCGTAATGCATGGACTGCATTGCATTGTTTGGAGGACCCTGATTGATTCTCTATGCCATTCACTTGAGGGTTTGACCTATTTGGTTGTGGGTGATGGCGTGGGTTGGTCTCTGGTTGGCTGGGCAGAATACTCTTGTTCTTTTCACACATTAGGGTAACCAATTGGGTAAGTGTCCTCTCCATACTGGTAGGCCCTGCCATTAGAGCTGCTACATTCTTCTCCAACTCACTGAGTCTGGCCGGCTCACCCGTGTTAGAAAACCCAGGGGGTTGCTGAAAATTCTCTTGGGGAACAAAATTGGGTCTAGGGGGAGCATATGGCCTGGTGTGATCGGGAGGACCTTAATTTGGAAATTGGGATGGGTCCACACGGTTCCCTTGGTTCCAAGAAAAATTTGGGTGATTTCTCCATCCTATTTTAATTAGTTCAAAGTGATTTTAAAAAAAAAATGCAAAAAAAAAAAATTTCATTGAATTCTAAGTGATTTAAAAAAAAAAAAAGGAAAAAGTTCAAAGTGATTTTAAAAAAAAATGCAAAAAAAAAAAAATTTCATTGAATTCTAAGTGATTTAAAAAAAAAAAAAAAGGAAAAAGAAAAATGCAAAAAGTTTACATTGGTTTTTATGCCTTTCTTTGCACCTCCGATCCGTTAGGTTGGAACAGTACAATCGACGGTCCAATCCTGACCATGATATGGTGTTAAGGGATGCTGGCTATCGAATTATCAAGAGGAATAACGACCAATAGCTTCGGTGGTAACGGCGTTGTTTCTCAAGGTAATTGCGGATATGACCGGTCTCTAAGCCATTGATCGTCAGGAGGTTTGCATTGACCCCGATTCGAAAAAATCCAGCTTTTCGCATCGAATTTAGAGAAAAAAGAAAAAAAAAATTTATCATTTGAAACAGTTTTGTGCATGAGTGTATGGACTCGTGATGCTAGCAATCGTCTAGTAAGAGTCCCATCATTTACAATGGCTGAACCAAAGATGACACTTAAGGATAGATTTTACCCTGCTAGGGCAGCACAACCTTCATGTATTCAATTGCCGGCTGCCACAGGCAACAACTATGAATTGAAAATTCAATTCATTACCATGCTTCCTCATTTTCATGGGTTATCTTCAGAGGATGCATACTTGTTCCTCCGTGAGTATGAGGAGGTGTGTGCCCTCATTAAAATGCAACAGCTCAGTGATGATCTTTGTCAAATTGAGGTGCATCACTTTTTCACTCAAGGATGGAGCTAAAAAATGGCTTTGTGGTCTTCCCACAAATTCCATTACATCCTGGGAAAAATTTACTGTGTTATTCCTTAAAAAGTTTTTTCCTCTTCACAAGACAAATAAACTTCGAGGGGATATAATGCGGTTCAAACAAGAGTCAAATGAGTCTTTTTCAAGACTCATGGAAAGGTTCCAAGGTCTACTCCAAGAGTGCCCTGACCATGGTATTGAAATATGATAGCTTTATCAAATTATTTACGAGGGGATAGACTTTCCTACCAAGCAAATGCTTGAGTCTATGTGTCCTCAAGGATTCACTTCCTATGAGGATGCTAATGATGCTTGGAACTTTTTGGCGGATCTCGCCGAAAAAACAAGAGAGTGGGAGTCTGTGCAGGAGACAGATCGCACCCAAAAAGGTAAAGGTTACTTTGTCGATGACATAGTAGCTAAGGAGGCACACTTAGATAGCCTTATCAAAAGGATAGAAGCTTTAGTTCCTAAAGACCCTATCCAAAAGCAAGTCCTAATGTGCAACTGGTGTCAAACTCCTGGACACACAGTAGAGGAATGCCCTTCACAGGGAAATTCTCAGAATGCTAATGTAAGTGCACTTTACAATCCGTATAGTAACACTTACAATCCAGGATGGAGAAATCACCCAAATTTTTCTTGGAACCAAGGGAACCGTGTGGACCCATCCCAATTTCCAAATTAAGGTCCTCCCGATCACACCAGGCCATATGCTCCCCCTAGACCCAATTTTGTTCCCCAAGGTAATTTTCAGCAACCCCCTGGGTTTTCTAACACGGGTGAGCCGGCCAGACTCAGTGAATTAGAGAAGAATGTGGCAGCTCTAATGGCAGGGCATACCAGTATGGAGATGACACTTACCCAATTGGTTACCCTAATGTATGAAAAGAACAAGAGTATTCTGCCCAGCCAATCAGAGACCAACCCACGCCATCACCCACAGCCAAATAGGTCAAACCCTCAAGTGGATGGTATAAAGAGTCAATCGGGGTCCTCCAAACAATGCAATGCAGTCCATGCATTATGGAGTGGCCAAGAGTACCTACGGGATGAAGCACCAAAGAACAGACCCACAATTGTTCCCGTTAATGTTCTCCAATCTGAGGCAGCTACTGAGCCTCTTTCTTCAGGTTCGTCTGATGTACCTGAAAGACCCAAAGAGACTATCCCGGACAGAGTTTTTACTCCACCAGCCCCATTCCCTAATAGGTTGGTAAACCAAAAGAAGACTGCTTTAGTTGATAAAATTTTAGAGGTCTTCAAACAGGTAGAATTGAATATCCCACTTTTAGATGCAATTGACTAAATTCCTATTTATGCAAAAGTCATTAAGACTTATGCACACAAAAGAGGATTAGTCAAATTCCTAAAAAGGTATTCTTGACTGCACATTTAAGTTCCCTTCTGAATCATCCTGTGGCAGTCAAATACAAGGACCCTGGCTGTCCTACCATCTCTTGCATCATAGGCAACACTTTTATTGATCATGCTCTGCTAGACTTAGGTGCAAGTGTGAATCTTCTACCTTATCATGTTTACCAACAATAAGGATTGGGAAAGTTGAAACCAACGTCCATCTCACTTCAACTAGCTGATTGCTCTGTAAAAACTCCTAAAGGAATGGTAGAGGATGTTTTGTTAAAGGTAGGAGAATTTCTTTTTCCTGTGGATTTTATTGTTTTAGAAATACATCCTGTCTCCAATAGGGATCAAATCCCTATCATTTTGGGGAGACCGTTTCTGGCTACAAGCAATGCATTGATAAATTGCAGGAACGGTCTCATGAAACTGTCATTTGGTAACCAAACTGTTGATTTAAATGTATTTAGGCTGGGTAAGCAACCGAATGAGGAAGTACATATGCTCCAAGAATTCCCTGACCATATAGAGACCACTTTTGACATTGACTTTGACTCGGAATTCTTGCAGTGTATGGAAGCGTTGGGAGGAGTAGCGGATACTTTCTCATCAGAGGCATGGAGTATTCACACACCTGTGGAACCTCTAGGACCTCTATCCATTTCCAATCTCAAGCCCTCAATGGTTGAACCACCTAGCTTAGAATTAAAGGAGTTATCATCCACTCTGAAGTATGCTTTCCTAGGACCTGACCAGACTCTTCCTGTTATTATTGCATCTGATTTGACTTCTAATCAGGAAGAAGAGTTAGTCAAACTCTTACAAAATCACAAGGAAGCCTTAGGTTGGACTGTGGCTGACATCAAAGGTATTAGTCCGTCTATTATTCAACATCATATACACCTTATGGAATATACCAACCCCTCAAGGGAACCTCAGAGACGGACAAATCCTGTGATGAAGGAAGCCATTAAGAAAGAGATTCTAAAGTGCTTAGCTTATGGGATCATATATCCCATGTCTGACAGTGAGTGGGTAAGTCCGGTAAATGTGATACCAAAGAAGTCAGGAGTCACTGTAGTTGTTAATGCTGACAATGAATTGATTCCAACGCGTATCCAAATAGGATGGAGAGTCTGCATAGACTACAGAAAGCTGAATACGACAACGTGGAAGGATCACTTCCCTTTGCCTTTCATTGACCAAATGTTAGAGAGGTTGGCCGAACATGAATATTATTGCTTCTTAGATGGATACTCCGGTTACAATCAAATCCCCATTGCCTTAGATGACCAACACAAGACCACTTTCACATGCCCCTACGGAACCTATGCTTACCGGCGCATGCCTTTTGGGCTATGCAATGCCCCTGCCACTTTTCAAAGGTGCATGATGAGCATCTTCTCAAATATGGTAGAACAATATTTAGAAGTGTTCATGGATGATTTTTCTGTGCATGGGCCTACTTTTTCTGATTGCTTACATAATCTTTCCTTAGTTCTTGTCAGGTGTATGGAGAAAGATTTAGTTTTAAATTGGGAGAAATGCCACTTCATGGTAAAACAGGGTATTGTGTTGGGTCACATCATTTCCAAAAATGGGATCATGGTTGACAGCCAAAGTAGAATTGATTGAAAAGCTACCTGTTCCCAAATCTGTTAAGGACATTCGTTCCTTTCTAGGGCTTGCCGGTTTCTATCGGAGGTTCATTAAAGATTTTAGTCAAATTGCTCGTCCTCTCACCTCTTTGCTTGCTAAAGACCAGCTCTTTGATTTTAATGATGCCCGTCTTGAGAGTTTTAATCAACTCAAAAAGATTTTGACCATTACCCCCGTTATTCAGGCACCCATATGGACAGAGCCCTTTGAGCTTATATGTGATGCTTCTGATTTTGCATTAGGAGCTGTCCTTGGGCAACGAATCAATAAGTTACCCCATGTAATTTGTTATGCAAGTAGGACTTTAAACGATGCACAACTTAATTACACCACCACTGAAAAGGAATTCTTAGCTGTTGTATTCGCTTTGATAGGATCTCATGTCATTGTGTATACGGATCATGCCGCTTTCAAGCATCTCTTGCAGAAAAAGGATGCCAAAGCTCGTCTCATTAGATGGGTTTTGCTTTTACAAGAGTTTGACTTAGAGATTAGGGATAAACCAAGAATAGAAAATCTGGTTGTTGACCACTTATCCCGACTGCCTAATTCTTTGACTGTCGATTCACCAGTCAACGAGTCTTTCCCAGATGAGCAGTTGTTTGCAGTATCTAGTTAGCCTTGGTTCACTGATATTGTAAATTACTTGGTAACGGGTGTAACCCCTTCCCATTGGTCCGCCCAGGATAGGTATAGATTTCATTCCCAAGTCAAGTACTATTTTTGGGACGATCCATATCTGTTCAAGACTTGCCCTGATTAGATTATCAGGAGATGTGTACCTGACCATGAATAGCAATCTGTGCTGTCTTATTGTCATGATCAGGCGTGTAGTGGCCACTTTGGGCCAAATAAGACTGCGGCCAAGGTTTTACAGTCTGGATTCTACTGGCCTAGTCTTTTTAAGGATGCATTTAATTACTGTAAGGCATGCCCTTCTTGTCAGTCTTTAGGCGGCATTACCAAGCGGAATATGATGTCATTAAACCCAATTCTGGTGGTTGATGTTTTTGATGTTTGGGGCATTGATTTTATGGGTCCATTCCCAAAGTCTTTTGGGAATAAGTATATCTTGTTAGCTGTGGACTACGTGTCCAAATGGATAGAAGCTGTTGCTACTAAGACCAATGACCACAAGGTAGTCATTAAATTTTTAAAGGAGAATATATTCTCCAGATTTGGTACCCCTCGAGCTATCATTAGCGATAAGGGGAAACACTTCTGTAACAAACCATTTGAGGTCCTTGTTCGAAAATATGGTATTACCCGGGTTCGATCCCCGGCAACGGCGCCAAAAACTTGATGTGAATTTAATATGTATATAACCGCAAGTGCACGATATCGTGCAGTAACGGGTCGATCTCAGGGAGGAATCGCTATTATCCTAACTCAAATAAGGCAAAACGTACCAAAGGGATATGATTGAATTAACACCCTAATCACTTTAAATAAAAATTAATCAAGTAATAAAAACAATAATAACTATTCATAACGGTACGAAAATTTACGAAACCACTAACCATAAAGTAACAGATTTATTGCAAGAAAGAAACGAAATTAAAAGTAAAAGAATGTAAGAAAAACTTATCTCGATAGAAAATTTCTCTGTCGTTGCTCATCGTCTTGTTGTCACTCCAAGGCGATGTGCAAACGATTACAAAGGGAGCCTTCTCCCCTAAATTAAATTAGTAATGGGGTACAACCTATATTTATCTACCCTACTACAGAGTTCTAAATCTGAAATTAAACTTAAAAAAAAAAATAAATAAAAATAAACTTAAGCAAGAAGAACACAACTTGAAAAGAAAAAACTAAGAATCTCAAACTCTCATAAATTCTCAAAACTAAAAAAAAACTCATAATAGAATTCTTGGATGATTTTCTATTGCTGAGCATCACATATATATATATACAAGAGAGTAAAGATCACAATCAATCTTTACAATTGAATTACAAGAGATTTTGTGGAGATAATTTTGGTAACCGAATTCCAATCTTGTAGGTTCATTGTATATGGACGATTCTTGAGTAGAAAAAAATCTTGCACCAACTCATCATATCTTTAGCATCATTATCTCTTTTTGAAAACTTCCATAATCGATTGGAGCTTTCCATTCTTCCATGCCATGTCAATCTTGTAAATTTGATTCCAAATAACTAAGGAATATTTTCTCAAGAGAATGAAATCTTTCACATGAGATTGGACTATTCTTTGACTTGGTCCAAGGCTGATCTTATACACAAAATTCGTGGCTCTCCTCATAAAATTCATCTTATGCCTGGCTGCTGAGTTGACTGGGTGAGTTAACTGGACAGGATCACCAAAAATTCATAAAATGATATTTTTAAGCTCAAAATTTTCCATTCTTTCACCTACACCCGACAAACATAAAATCAACATTAAATACTCGAGAAGCATCATAAATAGAATAAGAGATGTATATTTTATGCCCTAAATTCACACATAAAATGTGTTCATCAGTATTGTAGACTGGTTGGAAAATTAAATTATCTCACTGTGACTTTTCCCAATGTGGCATTCTCCGTTAGTGTTGTAAGTCAGTTTCTGTCCTCTCCTTGGCGCCTCATTGGGATGCTGTTATTCGTATTTTACGGTACAAAAAGGCTCCAGGTCGTAGTTTTCTGTACTCGGATCATGGACATGGACATGTTGAGGGTTTTCCGGATGCTAATTGGGCCGGCTCTCCTATTGATAGACAATCTAGTAATTTATAATGTACTTTTGTTGGCGGAAATTTTGTGTCCTGAAAGAGCAAGAAATAAACGCTTGTTGCTCAGTCCAGTGCAGAGTCTGGGTATCTTGCTATGCCCCGTCACGTGTGAGCTGATGTGGGTCAAATAGTTGTTAGCCGAGCTTGAATTTCTATACACGTCTTCCATGCAGCTGTGGTGTGATAACCAAGCTGTCATTTATATTGCTTCCAATCTTGTTGTTCATGAGAGACCGAAACACATTGAGTCAACTGCCACTTTGTTTGTGAGAAGCTTTTGGGAGGGATTATTTCTCCATGCCATGTTTATACAAATGTCCAACTTGCTGATGTATTACTAAGTCTATAGGTTGTGGGAGGATTACTTATATTTGTAACAAACTGGGTATGTTTGATATATATGTTCCAGTTTGAGGGGTGTGTTAATAGGCTTTGTTGTAAGGGGGAGAGGCCCATGAGGAGGCCCTTATCTTGATAGCGCTATCAGCCTCTGTCTCTCTCTCTTTTATTTTATTTGGTATGTACTGTATTGCCCTCCTAGGATTGTGTGAGTCTCCTTATTATATATTAAGTTGATTAGAGATCTAAATACACATTATTGAGACTCCCAAAGTTATACAAGTCTCTTCTCTTCCTCTTCTCTAAATCTACATTACTTCAACTCAGCTTATCCCCGAACCAAATGGCAGCTTCATAAATCCTAATTTGCTATTCAACTGTAGAGTCATAGTTGTTGTTAACCTAAATCTTCCCATATCTTTTCTCTCCACTCTTCCATGGGCATTTTCAGCTTACCCTTTATTCTTCTAACTCCTTTCTGTACAATATGACCTTTTGTAGGCCCCAATAGAAGTTGGAATTGGTGTGGCCCACAAAAAGGCTTGTTGCTCTTGTTTTTTGATATTCTTGTCATTGTGTACACACATGATCATTGTTGGAGGGCTTCTCATGGACCATCTTATTTGAGGCTCCAATGTGTTGTTTAGGTTCCATTTGTTTCTAGATAAAGATGACGTAAAAGGGGAAGTTTAAAATAAAATCTTAGACTTTTTTTTTTGCTGCTGTAACAAGCTGGATAAATTCTCTTGGCCATGTTTTTGATATCCCTGTATAGATTCATTTGTTTTTCATCTATTCCTGATAGTGATTCTTTACTGGTCAGATCTTTATCTTGATGGTAATGAGCTATATTATTAGATTGAAAAGTTATCTTCAAGAAATCTATTATTGATTTCCAAGATTTAAGAATGCATAAGCAACAATAAATCTTATCCCAACTAATGGGGTTGGCTACATGGATCTTTCCCTTCAATCAACTCTGTTTGAGGTCATACTTGAAACAAGTCTTAGCTATGCATGTCTTTCCTCACCACCTCTCCTAGAGTCAACTTAGGTGTGCCCCATGTCTACCACCTGATATGTAAATCTGTTCACTCAAAAAAATTCATGATCATTATCTTTGTATCAGGTTATTAGTTAGTATTTGAATCTGCAAATCATGTTATAGACTTAAATTCAAAAATATTGAATGTGCTATGCAAGCAATAATAGACTTTTTACCGGGCCAAACATGTTTCTGGATTTTTTCCCGTCCTGATTGCACGATAGGCAGTTAATGATTCAATCATTTTTCCTATTATTACCTCAGACTTTTTCTTTTGGGTAATTAAAAATGCATAGCCTCCAGTTTGGATAATTGAATTGGACCAGGTTGGAATCAGCCATTTCTCTGCCCAGTTTAAATTCTGGCTGGGTTGGGCTGAGCATTTCCCCAGTAACATGCCTGCCTGATCCAGGTCCAACCCATTTCTATCTTTGTCTTGGAAAAATAGTCAAGGAGGGTAACCGTTGGAATCTCTGTTCTTCATGAACATCTTGTTGGTAAGAGTTGAACTTTTTTTTTTTTTTTTTTTTTTTTATTTTTATCATATATGGATTCTTAATGGCATGAAAGTGATAACAGGGGCTGAGTTTCAAATTTCGATATGGCTTCCACTGTGTAGATTGTAATTTTATTATTTAAAGACCTTTACCGGTCCCCACAGAAGAATGTAAACATTAAACTGTTTCTTGGTTAAAATCTTACTCCTAATGGATCTTGGCTAGAATCATACTTGATGTTTGGGAATAGTTAAAATATCAAGAAAAATAGAGTTACACATTTTACCAAGATATGCTTGGGTTTATACCTATTTTTTAGTACCCAAACATACAAATTGGGTTCATTTAAAAATGTTTGAGACTGTATATTCCCACTACTCCCTGAGTTCTTACTTTGAATTTCCTTTAAAATTTTATGAGGGCAAATCTTCAGAATCTTGAGTGGTACAAAACAATATTTCTTTTATTTGAAGGGAAACATGTAAGAACTTGGAAGGGGAACATGTAAGAACTTTGAAGTTTGAACTACTGAACCATTTATGATCTGGAAAAAAAATGAGAGCTGCTACAGATCATGAACATTCTGTCCTTTTTGTTTCTTTCTCTTTTTATATTCAATGTCATGGATCATTTGAAGATGTTGAAGATCAACCTAAAAGTTCCTATTACCGCAGTGATCTCTAAAATGACATGCACAAAGGTTGATGAAACAATCCAAACAAATTTTGAATTTCATCTCTTAAACAAAACCCACTAATATTTGATAAAGCCATGCCAGCATTGTATTTTACAGAATGAGGAGCAACCTATCAGATGGGCCCTTAATCTGGAATTGCTACTGATATCTCTTCTCTTAATCCCTTCGGTGCATAATCTTCTCTGTTGTTTGTTTGTACTTCATAATGCTAGGCCTCCTTCAGAGAAGTGAGAACCATAAATTGAGCCTGTTTGATTTGGCCCTGGTCTTGATCTCTCATTTCATTTTACATTTCCAAGGCTGTATATGATTTGTGACATTCTAACGTTAATTTGACTACAGTAGTGTAGATTAGAAGGCAGGAAGCTTTTTAATAGTGGGAAGGTCAGAATTTTATTGGTGGACCACACATATGGAGACCATGTGCCTCAATGGGGGATCTATCTTTTAGTCATGAGAGTTGCAGGTTTCGAGCTTAAGAGATCACAGGGTGTCAAGAGGGCCCAAAGAGTGGAAACTATAAATGCTTAGCATCAAATTAATGTCAGACCCGTTCTCAAGTTGCTTCCATTTGACCTATCACATTCTTTTAAATAATCTGATAAAGATGGAAGAGTGGAAGCAAGAAGAAAAGTATGTTTGGTTACCCCAATACATCCAATGTGACTGGTTAATCATGACCCTGATCATCCAATGAGGCTTAATTATGTTTTCTGAAGCCGGTCGAAGTCCTTGAACTCCAGGATCAAGTGGGTTGGCTCTGGTGTCAGCCACATCTTTGCTCCAATAAACCACAACATCACAGGGCAGGTGAAGGTTCAAATGGTTGGTAATCATGGTAAACAAGCCGGTTTCTCGGGTTATTGACCATTTTGTTTAATTATGGTTTCCATTATCTGTTTAGGAATTCCTGAGCTTAATAACGAGTATTGAGGTTTTACAAATGGCCAGATCATGCCATCATTGGTGGTGTTTGCATATTAAACTAAACAAAACATTTTGGGGCTAAGCTTGTCCAGAGATAACCCTTTTTCCAAAGGTTAAACTTCAGTTTTTTATTATTAATTTTCTTTATGTTTTATTTTATATTTTTTGGAGGAGTGGAGAGGAAGAGGTGGCCCTTCCCTGTAATCCTCGGTGTTTTGCTTTTGTAGACAGTTTCATTAATGTATTGGTTTGTGGTCATGGCATTGAGATTGATTGGAAGTGGAGGATTGTTAAATTTTTAAAACCCAATTTCCATGAAAGTGTCTTTTTGCTGAAAGTTGTAAACTAAACTGCAAAATTTGTCTTGTTTTTTGAAAATTAATTGCAATGAGATATCTGTTAGATCATCCTATCAAAAAAGTGTGTTCACGGAGTTTGAAAAACTACTCTTTTCAATTTGGGTAAGGTTCAATGAGGCCAACCAAGCTGCTAAGATGGGGTCTCATGTCTATCTAGTGTCTATATATTCCTCCTTATGTTCAGCTTCAGAGTCACTATATATTGACAATAATTGTGACCGAGTGTTGGGTGAGGCATCATTTTGTCTGAACTACCATAATCAGTCCAAGTTCATATTGATCATTTTATTGTGACCTTGGTGCTGTAATGCTAGGGTGGGGCATGGGATTGGATACCGGATCACGGTATCAAATGGGTATCGGTCAATATCGGCCATTACACTCATTTGATATACCTTTTTGGTGTCGGTTAAGTATCATTCACGTGTTGGCCAGTATCGGTTCTCATTCTAATTCAGTCATCTAGGTATCCGCATTGGTCACTGCCAACACTGATATCGACTGATCTGATC
The DNA here is from genome assembly GCA_028583415.1 of Protea cynaroides. Classification (NCBI taxonomy): domain Eukaryota; kingdom Viridiplantae; phylum Streptophyta; class Magnoliopsida; order Proteales; family Proteaceae; genus Protea; species Protea cynaroides. The sequence goes on from CM053266.1 coordinate 20,589,865, forward strand.
CAGATACCTAGAACCATGAGGGTGGGTGCTTCAGCCACAACATCAGGCTGCTTGTATTCTTTACCCACCATGGATTAAGGAATCAGCTGGATCCTATTTCTAATTCAAAATATTGGGTGTTTTTTAGGGTTCTGATTGATTCTGGTGAGTTTTGGCCGATTCTTTGGAATCAGTACACTTTTTTTTGGATAGGTAATCGGTCTACTTCCTTGAACCATACTAAACCCTTTAGAAATCACTATCCTAGAGAGAGAGAGAGAAGAGCATTGAAAAGTTAATTTGATAACCCAAAAAAAAGAAGTAAACCTGTTTTCAATGAACGTGACATCGCCATCTTATGTGGGGAGATCAAATATGTTTTAGAGCAAAAAAAGGTTGCAGATGTACACTGATGTACACATGCAGTATAATATTATATAGTGTTGACATAAGTTGTCCGATTGATTGTTTAGGTTTATAATAATTATCTGGCATGCCGTTTGGCCACTTTGAGTGATGAATCTTTATGGATGGTTGGCATTTTTGTGACCAAAACCTAACCCAAATTTAGATCCTTTGTATCAGTTAGTCAACAAGCAGTACCCCTTTTACCATTCCAGTTCCAATACCAGTGTATGGGTTTGTCTAAACCCAATCTGGTATGATTCAGTTTTTAATAGAACCACAAGTTGCCATAATTACTTCAACCAAGATCAGAAGTCAGTAGATGATCTTACATACTCATCCATAATTAACATTCTAAGTACTACTAGGCCATCCCTAACATGGACAAAGACTACCAAAAACTTGATAAAACTTTCTCATCCATCATTAACATTCAAGGTATTGGACCACCACCTTGACATGGCCCAATACACAAAATTTATATCTCCAACTTGGGCGGTGGAGAGAGAATTGAAACCATTGGATTTTGTATTTTATTTTGTTGTTGTGGGGGGGGGGGGGGGAGTATGTACCGCGAAGGACAAATTGGGTTGGTGGGCAAACTACGAGATGATAGCGTTAAGAGTGGGAAGGACAAAACAGCAAAATCCATATTTTTTTTAATGCCATGGTGAGGGCCCTAGGGGGGTGGCCTTATTTGTGAGGGGTGGTGGGGGAAGAGGTGTCATAGACCCACAAGTGAGCACCTAAGATATGAGAAAAGAGAGTCGAAAACTCGATCTCTGACTGAGTCAATAGCAATAGACTTGACCTCTGATTGTACCATTATGCTCGCTAGCGTGCCATGACAACCATAGCAGTTTGAAGTTAAGGAAAGATCAATAAATATTCTAATTAGGATGTTTTTCGTATACAATCAGGGTATCAATCTTTCATTTAATAAGAGAGAGATAATTTTGAGATTACACTTCTTCATCCAACAGTTGAAAGTATGATAATGTAAATACACAGCCGTACACAAAATATTTTACCTAATCTAAGCTCTAAGTTGGTTTTTAACATCCCCCCCCCCCCCCCCCCTCCCAAAAAAAAAAAAAAAAAAAAGCTCAAGTTGGTTTGAATGATTTAAAAAATAAAAAAATGGGTTTGTTTTTGTCTCTAATTTCCCACTTTCAGACCTTGTGATTCTCCACCTTGGCTTTGGTGTGAAGACTGTGGCCAACTCACGCTAACCAATACGAAGATAGATTCAATCTCACCTAAAGAATCTCAAGTTTTGTGGGGTTTGAGATTACAACCTCGTGCGTCCCCTTAAATACTAATAAGCCCAGGGCCCAGCCGTGCTCTTCTCCGCTGTGGTCGGTGCCCGAAAGCCACGCACGACGAAGCTTCATCCTAACGTGCGTCCAGGGCGCTTCTGCCCTCATCCGCCCTATTTACCTTTTTCTCCATTGAGTCCCACACTATTTACACGATCGCCCTTGACCTATTTCCAGCTCTGCTCTCTCTCTCTATGGTTCAATATGTTGTAGTTCTTACCTAAAAAAAAAAAAAAAAAGCAGCTTCCATGGCCGTTTCAGTTTTGTCCCTGAAACAGATTCTCAATGTATACATGCAGTAGGGGTGGGTTTCTGGAGTCTAACAATGTCCGAAGCGAATTCCTCTATATTGACATCTCTTATATTAGGTTAATGGGTACAGGGGAGGAAGTATCTCATGATATGTATATAAATAGTCCACATGGTCAGAGAAGAACATGTACTATCGATAGTTCATATATCATTTTATCTTTAGTAATCATGGGTTTATGTGTAGTTTAATCCAAGATTATAGGAATCCATATTGAGACTCGGATTAGATCGGTACTCAAATTGGTTTAGATCGGTCTTTTTAAATTAAAAAATAAGAAATTATTGTTATTTAGTTAGTCATAGACGATCAACCCATGACAACCATGCACCAAGAATGGTTGGCATGTGTCACAAATAAAGTAAAAAATCAAACAGATCAGAGCAGCCAATCCAATAATGAACTAGAGAATTAGTACGAGATTGGGATCGGTCTCAGCTGATATCGATTCCTATAATCATAGCTGATATCGATTCCTATAATCATAAACTCTGGCAATATAATGGTTTGAAAGTTAACCAAAATGGGTTTAAAAGATTTTTTTATTTTTATTTTAAAATTTATTTCTTGTTTTTATTCTCTAAACAGAACCCTAAATTTTTTTTTTTTAATTTCAGTGGAAAAAAAATGAAATTAAGTTATAATTGTGACCAGATGATAAAGTTAGTTAACCCTATAATTTTGAAGAAATTCCAGTGAAGCCCTAACTTTTTGGAGTTGTGTAATGAAAAAGGACTAGTCCATTATCCATTAACAAGGTAGCCTTTAGAACCAGGCTCAATTGGGCACGGTCCTAACTTGTAATGTTTTTTTTTTTCTTTTATGAAAAAGGGGTATTTACGTAAAATCAAGAAATGCAGGGAGGAGAGCCACCTTGCATGAAAGCAAGAAAACAGCTGGAATGCTTGGATTTATGCAAGCGCATAATTTAAAAAGCGTACACACGGGATTTGTAATCCGTACCTAATCACTTATTCGAAGAAGACTTTATAATTTAATTGGGGTTTTCTGCAATTTCTAAATATTAAATTGGGGTTTTCTGCACTTCCAAATATTAAATTGCTGCTGTCATTTGTCAAATACTCTAATTTGGTGTATCCGTGTGCGAACTAGGTGATGCTTCCTTAGCGGTGACTCGTGAGGTATTGGGCACTTGTGGGGGAGTGTTTTCTCAATTCCTCTCACCCATACACCAACTTATAGATTAGGACATATGACTTTCATTTTTTATCCTTAATTAAATTTTTTTTATTAACATGGAATCAAATATATATATATCTATATATATATCTATATATATATTTCTTTTTTTTAACTCTTTAATATAACATATTTATTTTTTTGACAAGGGTAAAAAAATAGTCATTTTAATTTTAAGTGCATACCTGAAATACTAGTATGCAAAATAATGACAGCTCTAAAGAATGATATATAATAATAATAATAATAATAATAATAATAATAATAATAATAATAATAATAATTTTAAGATATTTGTCCAGTTATACCCACATTGTCTTCTCAAATGAGGGAATGAAATGACTACTCTCATAGTAAATACACTTTTAAATTAATTATTTTGGAAACCCCTTTTATACTCTTGATTAAAAGAATTTTTGAGAATAAAATAAAAAAATACATATTTCTAAATACACCTAGAGATGTGTTATTCAAAAGATCCCTTAGTCAAAAACAAAGTTTTATCAAAACTGGAAGTGAATATCAATTTTAAATTACAAGGGTAGTAAAGATCAATACCTCACAATTAAGAGATCATGAGTTTAACTCGCTTTAAGATTTACCTAAAAAAAAAAAAACGGCCATACACCAATTTTAATTTGGAAAACCATTTTAAAGTGAAAGGATTTTTCATCCAAGTAAAAATTCTATAATGAAAAATAGTTGGAATACTATCATTTCTAATAAATGCTACTTGTTACAAAAAACATCATGAACATTCTTAGATTATAGAATAATTCACCCAAAAAGATGCATCGACAAGAATAAAATGTACTCTTACTCTAGTGCCAAGAACATGCATGAGAGCCGCACCTTCTCTTTCTTTCTTTTTTACCTCCAATCATCTCACCACCCATGTACTTAAAAGCCTCACTCTCTTTATATATTGATATATAAACAGGAATGAGAGAAAGAGGGGGATATCAGGAGAAAGAGAGAGAGAGAGAGTTCCATTTGTCTCATCGCCACATTCATGTGGGAGATGATTATTTCGTATCTCCTAATAAATGTAGAGTTCATTTATTTTGGTAAAAATAAATGTAGAGTTCATCGGGAGGAGGAAACCCTACATTGACAATATGTTTAATGAAAAAGTCCAACTGAATTACCAGAGTTTTCATGGAAACGATGAAAGAGGTTCCAACTATGAGTATGACAAAACTCAACTCCCTATCCTGTAAGTATGTCAGTTTGGTTATCGTTTTTTCTTTGGGTAAGACAGTTTGGTTATCGTTAATCAAAGAAATTATTTTAATTTTTTGAGGGGATGAATTTATGCCTTCCATAACTGCTTCTATCATTAATCAAGATAGTAGCATTAATTTTTTTTTTTTAAATAAATCAAGACAAAAAAGTAGTAATTGTTTTTCAAAATTTAGCATCGCTTTTCTTTTTATTATAAGTATAAAATTTTGTTATTATTTTTCAGAAAAGAAAATTATTGTAAAATTCTTTTCTTCCGGAAAATTGGAGTTTTATTGTGAGATGTAGACAGTTGTGGGTATCCTTGATCTTCAACCTTGAGATATTTGGTCAGTTAACTTGGGTTCCTTCACCTGTTTTTTAGGACATATATCAAATTGAATTGATTTTAAGTCTAGTTGATATCGTAATCGATACCTGGAATTAGAACCTTGAGGAGGCTACCTAGCAACCGCAGTTTCATATTTAGTATCAGCTAAGGTGTGGTGGATGTCTCCACCTTGTTCTCTTTTTTTACTTGTAAATTATTATCTCCAGCTGTTCAACCAAAACCTTTTTGAATAAATTTATAACTGGACCCAAATTTTTTAATACAGTCAACCCATAGTTACTATGATGTGCATAACTGCTATCGGCCAACGAATGTTTGGCACGTGGCAAGAGAGTGTCAACCTCTTGGCTCGGAGGCATACTAGTCCTTCCAAACTTAAACCGACAGGATATCCGACCATAACTACATCACTTGGGGACACTCCTAATAACAATAGACACGATTAGAGGTAAAATCGACTATAGCAATTTTGGTAAGCAATTGAAAAGGTGGGGTGGGACCCATGTCACACCCCCATATACACATTCATCTACCAAAGGTTACATGATAATGTGTATGGACTATATACGTCAATGGTAGAGTGATCAATCACTGATTTCATTATGACAAAAAAGAGTTACAATGCTCAATACACCTCTTTACGAGATTACACCTTATATTATAGGGAAATCCTAAACCCCGAAAGTATAAATTGCCCTAGTAAGAAAATTTGAGTGGGACGGTTGAATAACAGTGGTAAAATGAACAATGCTTCTTGACTTAAGATAATATCAAATTTCACACATATCATTGTTTACTGCTTGGATCTCAGACTTAGGCATCAGACTATACCACTTTGACTCCAAATCCGTCCACTCTTGTGTTTGTTTGTTGTCATCTATGGCCTAGATCCCATTATGAAAGATCAGCTTGAATTCTATCAGCAACACTAACCAATGATAGAAATTACCACATCATATTTCTAATGGTAAAATTTCAAATGGATTGTACAGGAAAACCCTCCTACAAAATCCCTATTTGCTAAAAAAATGCAAAACAGTGAGAAATGTTAATGGTTTTCCAAAATTTCAACATGAACAAAGCTGCCGCCGTCAGGAGTCAATTTGGGTGAACTTGAGGTTTAAAAGCCTTAAAAACATGACGAGTGTTGAATGAAAAAAACGAAAAACACGTTACCATAAGAGGGCATTTTTGTCAATACAACATACTCAGTTTTTCTTTTTCGGATGAGGACTGTACCAGGAGTGGCTACAAAGTACAAACCCAGAACCCCCTATATAAATTGCAGCCCCCTTTGCTCATATCATCTTAATACCATTCCATAGTCCATACCCAACAGCCCCCAAGACCCACGCTGGACTCTCACAATTTATACAGGAAATACATAATTACATAAGAAGAAGAAGAAGAAGAAGAAGAAGAAGAAGAAAGCTTAGGTTGGTAAAGAAGGAAGGAAAGAAGGAAGGAAGATCGATGGGCAACAGCCTGAGGTGCTGCTTGGCTTGTGTTCTTCCATGTGGAGCTCTAGATGTGATCCGGATTGTCCATTTAAATGGTCATGTAGAGGAGATCACCCGTCCGATCTCTGCTGGTGAGGTTCTCAAAGACAACCCCAACCATGTCCTTAGCAAACCATCCTCTCAGGGTGGAGTAGTTGGTAGAATTCTCATTCTCTCTCATGATTCTGATCTCAAGAGAGGTAACATCTACTTTCTAATTCCATCATCTTCTCTCCCTGCTGATAAGAGAAAGAAGAATACCACTCACAACAACTCCTCTTCCTCCTCATCCTCTTCTTCCAAAAAACCCAAGAAGATGAAACCCACCACCACCACCACCACCAGCAGCAGTGGCTGCGATCAATACCTCACTGAAATCCTCTCAGAAAAGAAATCTCAGCGTCGGGATCGCCGAGGTGTCCGAGTTGCAGTCTGGAGGCCACATCTAGAGAGCATCTCCGAAGATTTGTAGCATTTTCCGGTACCGGAATCTGAAATTATTCCGGATTGTTGAAAGAACTATTACTACAACGCCCAACATTCCCACCCAACAGTCCAAACAAACACCAACAACGACAAGCATTCTCATTCAACTTTGGAGATATGTGGAACATGTTTTCTTCCTATCTCTAGGATCATTGGTTTGTGGATAAGAAACGATTGTACCTTTTTTTTTTTTTTTTTTTAATCATCTCCCCTCCTTTTTTTTTTCTTTCTTGTATAATTTTTGAATGGTTGTAAGAGGGGAGGCAGATTTGAATTTTGTTCTTGATCATCTTTTTATTGGGAACTTCAGATGATTGAGATTGAAGTGTAAGAAGAGGAAAAAAGAAAATGAAGATTTTTTTACTCAATCATAGAACTTTTACTTTAAAAAAAAAAAAAAAAAACTCCAACTTGTAATTTTATGGTATTACTGTTTTCCATGGCTTTAGTAATGTAATTGGTTTTACCATTGTGAGAGATATTAGAACTCTTGCTCTTACAGGACTAAAAAAAAGAAAAGAAAAGTAAAATATGTGTTTTTCTTATGTTTCAAAGGGGTAATGAAGTAGCCTGTTCCCTGCAAAGAGGGGCATGACTGTACCAGGGGAAGTTGAATGACCACTTTCGATTCCATGGTTGATTCAGTTATGTATTACGGATATCACGGCTCAGCCCTGTATTCTTAATTAATAGATTTTCTTTTACAAAAAAAGAAAAAAAAAGAAAAGAAAAAGTAATGTAATTAGTTTTGGCCATGGCTGAACCTGTTACTACCCCCATTTTTTTCATTTTTTTAAAATTCTTTTTTAATCAGTATTGAGTATATGTCATTATGCCATTGGACCTGTAATTGATTCGGATCAATATCAGATCGATTTCAACAACGACCGGCCTATATCCAGACCTAAAACCTTGCTTCTTTCAAATTCAACTTTCTTGTTTTAACCAATTAATTTCCAATCCCAATATGGACTAGGGAGTAGTTCAAGAAACTTTAATGAGAAAAAATATTGGGTAGCCATCATATCGAGACAAATTAATTTCCTGAGATAACCGATTACATGTGTTTATTAATACTTTGATGGAATGATTGGTTCCATACCATTAATTAACATATGTAACTATTTTAAATATTTATTCAATGACTCTACCATCTCCCATCCTAACCTAACCTAGTCTAGTCTAGTCTAAATTGTCGCACTAAAGTTCCATTATTATGAAAGCTTAAGCTTTTTATTATTCCTACATCATAATAATCTAATCTAAAGCCGCGTTTGGATATATAAAAATATTTATAAATTAGGGATGGTTCGGGTGCACAGACCGTGCATGTGCACGGTCAAGGCATTGGCCCTTCATCTAGTCGTGGATATTTTGGGATTACACTCTTTTTTTTTTCTGCTCTATCCTATGGTTGAAAATATGATTTTACACTAGCATGACCGTACAAGAAATTTTTACCAATATTTATTTTTAGCAAAAGTTGAAAAAAGTAAATTTTTTGAATCACTGGACTTTTTTTTGGTGTTTTTTTTTATCAGAAAATCCAACATGTGAGTAGTCTAAGTAGTAAACATTATTTTACTTCGTACTAGCCCCTATAAATGTATTTCTAGTGCATAGAATGTGGAGATATTGCTGATGAAATAGGATGTTGGATAATACGTAGCACATATATCTTATGTGGATAAATCACGTAAATAGTTGTGCTCTATTACTCTTTCGTTTTTTCTTTTGCTATTATTCTTCGACTGCATTAATTCCTAACAAGAAAAGCAGAAAAAGGATGGTAATAACAACAAAAGAAAGGATTCCTTCATGGCTTGCCGTTTTGAACCATTTGGAATATTGATTTAGCCAAATCCACACTTCGATGGGTGTACAATATACTAACCTTGGATGAGCCAAATTTCAAGTTTATGATCCAATCTCAACTGTATGTCCATGTTTATTGAAGCCTTATTCTTGTAGTTCAACCCATTAAGCCATAGGTGCTAAAGTTGACTTTCAATTATTTTGTAATCTTCCTAAGGGCCATTTATAGAGCCATAAATATTTCTAAGGGCCATTTATAGAGCCATTCTGTCAAGGAGTTAACAGTGGGTTAATTGAAAGAATAATCAAAATGCAACTTAACAATTATTATAAATGATTGCTTGAGTTAGTTCTGAAATATTATGTGCTAAGTACGATGTCTTGGTTTCATTGCAAAGGAAATAAAGAAAAGGGAAGTAAAAACTTTTAAACTAAACTTCAGAAAGAAATTTTTATAATCATTATTTAATATGATTGTGTACTTAATTACTTTCAAATCGTTGCAAATTTAGTTACTAAATTTCATTTTATGTTACAATCAATCCCTTCAATTTTAAAAGTAAAATAAAGATTATGTTAAGAAATCCAATTACTAATTATGATATGAATTTAAGTAGATTACATAATGATGTTAACTATGATAACAAAAGTTCTATTGTTCATTGTTAAAGAAAATTTATTTTCCTTCCTTTCCTTTTTACTTGTAACCAAACGGAACCTAAGTGGGCTAAGTGTTAAAAAAAAAAAAAAAAAAAAAAGGGCTTCCATCGAAAGAGTTTAATTTAGTTTAACTGATTTATTTGGCTTAAAAATTATTGGAAACTGTGGATTCGTTTTAGACTAATTTAATTATAAGACCCAAAATGAAGTTGTTACATCAATTGCCATATATTTTATAATCTTCATACATATCGGCATGTCGAAGTTATGTCCAAAAGAGATGCTTGAAAGCTGGCAATATTGATTAACATATATTGTAGAATTTATATTCACATGGATTTTCTATCTTAACTCCATTCCCAACAACAACCTCACCCCCTCCCCCCCACACCTAGCCCCCACTTAGAATATTTAACTTAAAAAAATATATATTAAATTGCATGGAGATCCTCCATGTATATTAGTTTTTCTTGTTAACATTGATGTTAACGGTGTCAGATGGATATTCAAATTATTATTTTTATTGAGATTTACGTGATGATCCAATGATATTTCATGAAAAACAATTAATATCAATAATACATTGATGCCATTCGACTGACAATCAGGAATATGGGAGATAATCCAATGGGTTGTAGGCAGAGAATTGAGCCCTGTGGGAACAATAATAAGGACAAACCTGCCTTTTATTTCTTTTTCACTCTCTACTTTCCTCATCCCTTCCTCCTTCAGACACGACATTAAGAATATCCAGGTAGTCATTTGAGCTTTTCAGCGTTTGCTCTGCATTATTGGAATATATTCTAGATTAGGAATACATTTTGAGATGATAAAATCAATATTTGATATGTATTTTTTTTCTTGAATACGTCAAAGAATTTGGCTCATTTGAGGCGCGTTCTTTAGTCCATTCTCATTTTATTTTAGGAATGTATTCTCCGTCATTTTGAGAATATATATCTAAGAATGCAATCCAAGAATGCAATTGAAATTACACCTTAATCTATCAACTATGAATCCCCCCCCCCTCCCACCTCTTTTTTTTTTTTTTTTTTTTGAATGTATAAAGTTTCACATAAATAAGACTTATATTAATGTCCTACATACCCCATATCTACCTAAAGGTTGGGGTGGGATTGGTGTTGTATAAGATGTTGCTTTATATGAGAATTGACTGTCTAGTGGCAGCAATAGTGAGGCGAACAAAGTAGTTGTACCAAGATGATAAGATAACAGGCTAAGTCGTACTATAATCGACATTGTCCTCAGTATTTGCTCCACAGGTGTAACCGGGTTGATAATAGAAACCTGACTTCAAGATAAAACAACCTTGACATTTTGCAGCGAACTTGCACTAGTTCGATGCACCCCTTAGAGAACTTCGGAGTTGTGCTCAGACTATATGTAAAACAGGCTAAACAAAAATCGGCATGCTCAGACTATATGTAAAACAGGCTAAACAAAAATCGGCATGGAATTATTAGAGTATGCTCAGAGAGAGAGAGAGAGAGAGAGAGAGAGAGAATCGTACACACTTGTACTGAAACTGTGTCCCAATGAGGGTTCCTTCTCTATTTACAGAGTTGGAGATGGCTCTTGTAGTAGGGTTATGTCCTTTTAAATCAAAAGTCTAGATCTGAATATCCAGATCTTACGGCCCAGATTCGCATGTCCCTCAGATCTACGCTGATCTAACGACTATAATCGATAGATTCCAATCCAAGAAAAGGGTTGCACCTCTATGATAAGGATATGTATCCCTTTGAATAGACACATCTAATCATAAACGAATCAGGTCCAGGTCATTCAGATTAAACCGATTCCGACCTCAACTGGTTGCAGAAAACAAATCTGGTCCACCTGAGATCCAAAAAATAGATCTCGATCTTGACTCTTGACCCACACCCGTGTCGTGCCTCGGCTCGACGTGCACTTGTGAAAAGCAACCCGAACACATGAGAGGAGGGATTCTTTCCTCTTAATAACCTAGTCCCTTATAATTTCCAAAACTCTCTCTCTCTCTCTCTCCCCAAGGTCTCTTCCACTTCTCATGTGGGACTAAAGTTTTAGACCCACCCTTTAAGAGATAATAATTTTGAGATATTAGGTTCTAATCTCACTAACCTCACCTCACAAGCATAGCTCCAAGGGAAAAAACAAAACAATTATAAATAACATAAAAATCCAGCTAAAAATAGTATTAGTATTCATATAGAAATAGTTATATAAGGTATTAGAAACTAGCTTTTAATAAAGTACAACAATTGGACTTCTGGCTTGTATAGGGTCGGTAGTTAATTTGGTTCATACAAGTATGTGTACATAACAAAATGCTATATCTATCTTATCGGCTCGGGTTTTTTTTAACTAAATTACTCGTATCCGTAGTATTGGTTAATGATGCACGTTTGAGTCTCTAAATTCCCATTATTATTTTGAAAAAAAAGAGACATTTTTTTTCATAATATTATATAATAACTAAAAGAAAAATTTTCATCTAACCCCCAAAAACTATGTCAAATTCGATCTAACCCCCACAAATTTCAAAAGTCTCATCTACCACCCAAAACGTTTATAAATGTCTCATTTACCACCCAAAATTTTTTCAGTGTTAATCAAAGAGACCCCACCCGTTAGTAGAGTTCCGTTAGTTGCAAATATTAGGATAATATTGCCCTTATTCTAAAAGTAAAAGACCATAATGCCCCCAAAGTAAAAAAACACCTTACTTACCAATTTTTCATCTTCTACAGTACCCTCTTTCTATTCTGGTTTATTCGTGTTCTCTGCTTCCGGTGGGAGGCCATGATCGGCGGCAGAGAAGGGGAGAGAAATGAGGCGAACAGTGGAGGTTGGAGGTAAAGATGAGACGATTCCATCTAAGAAGTAGATGGAATCGAAACCCGAGCAGTGGGATGAGGAAGAGAAGATCGACACAGCAAGAAAGTGACCTCTGATGAGGTCAGTGAGGTGTTAGATAAGCCGAAAAATGAAGGAAGCAGCTAGCAATTAGGCAATGCCATAGGTGCCTTTGGTGGAGGTGGTGTCTTCTCCGTTTCCATAGAGAAGACTAAGAATATTTCATTCGTTTTTTAGAAAAGAAAAAAAAAAGAAAAAAAAAAAGAGAAGCAGCAGCAGATGGGCTATAAAAAGGTTAGAAAAAAGAAGAAGAAAAGAAGATGAAAATACAGAGTTCCATGACATACGATCTTTTGAAGAAAACACCAAAAAACGGTGTGCTTCAGGAGCAGTTTCTTGCTAAGAAAATTCATTTTCCTATTCGCTGTTTCCATTAGAAAACTGAAGACTTCGTCTTCCCAACAACGAAACTCAAGAGTATAACCAAAAGATGGGCAAAAGCAAATCTCGCCATCATGAACAACATTTGACAAGTTCACGGCAAATCCTATCACGTCATCGACCAAGTTTTTTGCCAGGTTCTGGTCCAACCTGTCGTAGTCAAACTGCAAGTACTCAGACGGCTTGCCCAACTTGAACAGGTCGAACTCGTAGTCACCCACTAAGGTTCTGTCGAGCCATTCCGGCGCCTTCGCACCTGGGAACCACAGAGGCCGGTCCGAAAACCTTTTTGGGGCTTTCTTCGGTGGAGCTTTCTTGGGTCCACCGAAACCGAAACTGGGCTTGGAATTTCCCTGATTTAGAATGTATGTTCTGAGACGAGTTCAGAGGAACGATGATGTTGCAGCGGCTGTTGTGGTAGCAATGGCTCCGGCCTAAGATGCGCCTGTGGTGAAGTGTTGAGGGTTTGGAGAGATGAGGTTAATGTTGTCGGGTTATGATCAGTGATGGTATATGGAGGTTGAGTGGTTTATCCATGATGGTGATTTATGGTGGTTGGATGGAAGAGAGTATCCATCTAACGGATGTGAGAGCCTCGGCCTTATCTTTGCCTTAGCTATTATTAATGGTTTAAAGTTTCATTTTAGTGTTTTAAAGAAAGGGGCAAATTAGTAACTTTATCTCATTTTAATGTTCTAAAGTTTCAAATAGAAAGGGTAGGAATGTCTACTCACATGTTCAGTCAAGTCTATCAATTAAATGGGGTCGGTTATAATTTCTAAAAACCATTGGATAGTAGATAGAATTTGACATCCTTTTTGGGGGTTAGATGAAAATTTTTCTAACTAAAAAGTATATAACCATCCGATATGGACCATATAGACCAAAGAGTAATGACATCATTGTATGATACGCAATTCTTTTATGCGATTATCTTTGCCTCCCTCACCCTCTACTAAGGGTGCAACATTTGCATCAAAACCATTTAACGAAACTAGATCGAACCATTTATACTGGAACTGAGAGACCATTTAGTAATTAGTTAGGTTATGGTTTGAAATATGACACCGTTTAGTTAATCGATTTGGTTCAGTTTGAAACCATTTAAACCGATAGGTTACACTAGCTAGACATTGATTAAACCGAATAGAATGAATTGTTTGATTCTCTAAAAGCTAAACTCTAATCTCAACAATTTAATTTGTTATTTCCCTAAGACCCCAACCCCAACCCCAACCATAATTAATATATTATTTCCCCAAGAGCCCATGTTCTCAATGCCCAATCCCAACCCCGACCCCATTAATATATTATTTCCTCAAAACCCCAACCCCAATTCCTAAAGGCATAAACTAGGGGTGTCAATTTCTGGCCCGCACCGTGTCCCCTGAGCAAAGCCGATCGATTAAAAACTGCAACGAGTCACACCGTTTAATAAACGTGTCGGGCTTAAACCAGACCGATTAATAAATAGGTTGTTCACGGTGCAGGGGTGTAACCCGATGGTTGTCCGACCGAACTGACCGATTAAAGACCGATAATGGCATAGACCGATTAAAGACTAACCCAGACCATATAAGTTCTATTTTTTAGTTTTTCCTCCCACTTTTCCCTCCCATTTGTTTCTATGCTAAATATAGGTTTTTAATTTTTTTACTTTATGTCCTTATCACTCTCTTTCTTGCTTGGTGCAAGTTTCATGAAATTATGAATTGGTGGGATTAATTTCTAAGTTTCTTTTGTGTCTATTTTTATTTATTTAAGAACTTAAAATAAGCTGTGTTCTCTTAAATTTTAATTAAGAACATAAAATAAGCTATCATGTTATAAATGTAGAATAAATAATGATAAATTGCAATTGAACATGAGTCAGGGGTTAAACCAAATAGAATAATTGAGCATAAAATCGAATAACATAACCGAGCATAAGACCGAATAACATAACTGAACATAAAACCAAATATGATAATCAATTATGGATGTTAATAGACTAATTAAACTGACTAACATAAGACCGATTAGGGATCGAGGCCGACCAGATCGAAAATAAACGAGTCAATGTCTCACAAATCAAGACCGAATAATTAAACATGTTGATCACGGTGCAAGGTGTTAAATTGGTAGGGACCGGCTAGGCTTGACTGAGGCTGACCGATTCACACCCCTAGACTAAACCATAAAACCAAGACGGAAAAATATAATAGGCATCCAAAAGATGCAGGAAAAACACTTAGGTTTAGAACCGTTAAGTCATGTAGTGATTTTAATATCAAACACAATGGAAATATGAGATCAATACAACTAAATATTAATCTAGATTTATATGTAAAAATTTCAGGCTAACAAAAATTCCTCTTCTTTATCCATGATTCTTTCCCATTTTTTGCCCATTTAGTTGATAGTTTTGGTATGCTTCAAAGCTTATATTTATTCCACTTCATTTTAAAATTACATAATTTAATATCCTTCTGAATGCTCAGGCATTTGCATTTTCAAGAAGACACATTAATCTCTAAAACTAACCTACATTGGCAATCGTCAATGAGTCAAGAAATTCCAAATAATGGGGACGATAATGCGATTAAAGGGAAAAATGGAAAAGCTTCAACATTCGAAATTTTGGAGAAGATAGAAAGAAAATACCAATCAAGACTACACATTGACCTTTGACTTGTGCTCAACAAATGATTTATAATCAATGCGTTAAATTGTTTATAAACCGCAAAATCAAAATCGATTATAAACTGTAATAAAAACCGTTTAAAAACAGGTAGACTGAAACCGATTACTAATCAGTATGGTTTCAATTTTGACATCATTTAGTTAATCAGTTCGGTTTTGATTTTATCCTCTTATACACTGCACCATACCGGATCGGACCGTTAAATCGATTATAAACCTTTTAACACCCTTACCCTCTACTAGACAAATAAGGTGACCCCGTGTTTTGTGAAATAGGGCAATTTCGGTATTATTATAGGTTCACTTGACCGTCAGATCAAACCCCCCAACCCTCCAAAAAAAAAAAAAAAATACATTGTAGATAGTAAGCATTAAGAAGCATGAGTAGTGATGTTTCACTCACTAACATACTAACACTCTTCTACTGATTGAGCAAGAAAAAAATAAAAGAGATAAAAAATGGGTTTTTTTTAGTTGTAAAATCTTGTTTGTAACAAAAGGTTTTTCACCTTTTGATTTGTATCAATCTTAAATTTGTAGGTTGAGGTTTCCATGATGGTCCAATGAATGTGCATTAAGGGGATTAATTACAATTGCATTTTGTAATAACCTTCGTTACATTCAGACGATCTAAAAAAATGAAATTTACTTGTACCATCCCTAGACTTGGGTCCAAATATTCTTAGTACCCTAAAGTTCACAACAATTACAACTGCACCCCAATTTCTAACAGTGTTAAGTAAAAAAAAAAAGAAGGAAAAATTACTCGTATCACCCTTGGATTAAGGTCTTAATAAAATGACTACCCTAAAGCTTACAACACCATACTACTCCTAAATGCCAAACATTGTTACCCAAAGGCCCATTCCATTAAAATTTTTCTATTAGTTGTTGATTTCAGCACACGTTCAAAATTTGAAGGTAAAAAATACCCTATAATGTTGTGAAAAGACAAAACTAACATTCAGTTAACTTTCCCTTCCCTCCTTTTCCCTTCCCTTTCTTCTTCATGTTTCTTCTTTCTTTTTGCAAATCTTCTGAAATTGTCAATGTGGTGTACCTTTGAGATTTGCCTGAGCTTATATGCTACTTTTGCCATTGTTGGCCTTTCCTCTGGATTGTATGCCACACATCTCAACGCAAGCTTTGCATATGCCATTATTTGCTTGTTGTTTCTTTATTTTAAGATTTTTGTTTTCAAGTACTTTTCAAGTACTCCGTTACAACATATTCATCTTGAAGAATATTGCTAACCAACACACCAGTACCAAAGCCCATTTTAGTCGAGAATGAAACAAAATCAATATTTTGGGAAGGTTTGAGGTTGTGTAGTGGTGTGCGACTCCAAGTGCGATGGAAGAATCACACCCATGGGAAAATAAAGGACGACCAGGTGATGAGAAAATGCTCCAGCGATCCTCATTTATTGTGTACGACGTTTTCTGGTACTAGCAGCAATAACTACCAATCCATCATTTTTCAGCTCTTCGATGAACTGCGGGTATCCATCTACGTAACCGAAAATTGATGTCGTCTCCTGCAATTATCGAATTGCTTGCGATGTGGAGAACGAGTCGTGTTCTGTAGATTGGAGCTCTTCGCTCGGTTATTGCGAGATGGGTCAGTACCCAAACCTCAATTTCTTAGCAGACCTTGTCTTTGTTTGCTCAAACTCATCATCTCTGCACGCAGGAGAGCAAGCTCACTCGCAATTATCAAGCTCGGATTTGATTCCAACATATTAGTCAATAGTGCCCTCGTTAATATGTATGGCAAATGCAATAGCATTTTGTTGGCACAATAGATGTTTGATGAAATGCCTAAGAGAAATATTGTCTCTTGGAATTCCTTGATTACAGGTTTCTGCATGCCCGGTTTTCCCATGTTCCCACTGAAGTGTTCTTGGAGATGCTCAAACTTGATTTAGCTCCATATCCATCCACTATCTCTGCTCTTCTGCTTTTCTTCTCTTGTTGGGTTTTATATAAGGGTTTGGGAAAGTTATATTGGTCATTTCATCTTTTCCTATTTTTAGATGGTTAGAAAAGTCATTTCAATGCATTTTGCTTGCAATTGCAACAAGGGTAAAATTGTCTTTAAATTTTTTTTCACTTAACATTGTTAGTTAATCGGGTACGGTTGTAATTGTTATGAACTTTAGGATAGTAATGTATTTGGACCTAAGTCCAGGGGTGGTATGTGTAATTTTACCTAAAAAAATTTAAAGATAATTTTACCCCTTGTTGCAATAGGTTAAAATGATTTTTTTAACCTTCTAAAAATAAGAAATGATGAAATAACCAAAGTACCATCCCAAACCCTTATATAAAAAACCACATCTTTTTCCCTCATTTTATACTTCAATGTTCAACGGTCTAGTATTCTTCCATCCATCTACTCCGGCTAGTTGCATTTTTTGGCCAACTCCAAGATCGTCGGTGTTAAGGAGAGAATCTCTCACCGGTTATACAAACATTCAAATACAAATTTTGAATTAGAAAATTAAAGAGAGTATCACTTACTGGTTACAAAGATTCAAATTCAAAATCTGTAACTTAAATACATAACTAGATCTGATATTCTATTCCTAATTTCTCTCACTGGTTACAAAGATTCAAATTCAAAATTTGCAATTCGAATACACAATAACTGTATCTAGGGCTACAACAAGGCCGGGTTTTTTAAAACCCCAACCTTGACCCCGACTACTTGTACTCAACCCTTACCCAACCTAACCCTGCTAGGGTCAGAAAATGTTCAACCCTAACCCTACCCTGGCAGGGTTAGGCCCAACCCTAACCTACCTTGATTGACCCTGATAGGGTTAGGTTAGGCCGGGTTAACCCTGACGGACCTGATTCAAGGAAACAAACGATGTTCTCACCTTTTTAAATCTAATCGAGAACAAGGTTCTCTTTCTTTGAACCCAAACGAAGAACAGAAAGTGGAACCTCCAATAGAATTGGTATTCAGCACAAAACAGACAGCCAAAACATCTATAGCAATGACTCCCTTCAAAATGAAATTCCTGATAAGCATTCTGCATTTTTCCTTAAGAATAAGGCGAAGACGATATCCGAGAAATTCAGCAACTAAAATATAACGAAAAACACAGAAGTTTAAAAGGAAACAAAAAAAGAAAAAAGAACTCTTACTATGCTAATAAAATCTCCGGAGAAGGACGAATCAATGTTTGTGGGATTAATGAACAATTTACTTCTGACTGGAACTGGAATGGCACATGAAGAAGACATGTCATCGAAGATAAGTCTCAGAAGGTTTCATCGAGAAATTAGGGCTTTCGAAGTTATCGTCTTCTCTAATTGTCCGTCTTGTTACTCTAGCTCCAGAGATGGAAAGTCATCCAATGTTGTTTCTAGGAAACACTTTTTTCTTAATTGAGTTTTGGTGCACAGAAGAGAGGAAAAGAGAGGAAAAATAAAGCGTGAGGGACCCCATTGGAAAACAGATTTGAGAACTGAGAGAGGGAGAGAGGGAGAGGGAAAGGGAGAGAGAGAGAGAGTAGCTGTAGAGTCTGTACTGTGTAGAGCAGGATGCCATGAGGACTCCAACGGAGAAGATATTTGAGAACAGAGAGAGAGAGAGAGAGAGAGAGAGAGAGAGAGAGAGAGAGAGAGAGAGAGAGAGAGAGAGAGAGAGTAGCTGTAGAGTCTAGGATGCCGTGAGGGACGACATAACAGAGAACTTGAGAACTGAGAGAGAGAGAGAGAGAGAGAGAGAGAGAGAGAGAGAGAGATGCCGATGTTGATGAGGCCGTGAGGTGAGCACCGCAAGTGAAAGACTCATAGTCGAGAGAGTCTGAGAGATGATTAGGAATTAATATATATATATATATATATATATATATATATATATATATATATATATATATATATATATATATTCAGGCTTGGGCTAGGCCGGGCTCAACCCTAACCCAGCCCAACCCTGCTAGGGTTCACACAAAATTAAGCCCTAACCTAGCCCTGTCAGGGTTTGGGCCAGGTTCAACCCTTCCAGGGTTCAAGGCAGGCCTGGGCGGGTTCGGTCGTCAGGGTAAAATTTGCACCCTCTAATTTGTAGGTTGGGATTTTGTAACAATGTAAATAACTCCAGCATATTATAAATATACCTGTATCCAACGTATCTGGGTAAGGCTTTGAATCAATTTGAAATTTCAGATTTTACATGGTATCAGATGACCAGGTCATCCTCATGTCTTCTGCTCCAGCTTTGACCCTTGTCAACTCATCTTCTTCCCCAATGTCTTCCCCAAACGTTCAACATCATTTCACCATAAAACTCCAATTTGATAATTACCTTCATTAGACTACTCAGCTCTTCCCTCTCCTTTGGAGCTATAATTTGCTCAGATTTTTTGATGGCACCAAGCCGAGCCCACCCTTGACAATCACTACCACCTCTGCTGCTTCATCTATGAAGGCTTCTAATGCCTTGTCTGCACCCATCACCACCACTATACCCAACCCCAACTACGAGGACTGGCTGCATAAGGATCAAATGGTCTTAAGCTGGCTCATATCTTCTGTCATTCTAGAAATGCTTCCATATGTTGTTGGCTTACACTTTGCAGTAGCAGTTTGGTCGGCTTTATGCTCTGCATTTGGCATCTTATTTCACACTAGTATCCTATAATTACACATGCAACTACAAAGTACAGTTGTATGACCCGCACGCCACGAACCCGGTCTAACCTTATGTTCTCGTGTCGTGACAGGTCTTCCCATTGTAGTCTGCTCAAACGCACCTGCAACCATACGAGGAAATCACAAGACCAAGTAAGCAACAAGTTAAATTTAGTTTGTATGATTGACTGTTTTAGTTTGTGTGGAAGCAACCAATCAAAATAGTCAAACCAATAAAATTTAGTTGCATGGTCGACTGTGTGGTTGACCGGTCAAATTTAAATTTGTGTAGTCGACTGTTTTGGATTTGTGTGATCGATGGATTATGTGACCACAGAGTCGATCGGTCAAGCCCAGAACCGACTTTGTGTTTAGAAAACTTTCCTAATTTGAGGAGGACTTTCTCCTAATTGAGAGAGGACTCTATATGGAGGTTTTTCCTCTATATAAAGGATGTCCCTCTACTCTATTTTACTCTTTTGCTTATTCCCAAACCCCAGAACTAAGAGAGAAAGAGAGAGGAGAAGAAGAAGGAGACTTAGAGAGAAAGAAATCTTGAAGGAAGGAGAAAGGGAGTTGCAGGTAGAGGAGTTGCCGTTGGAACTTCAACCAACAACAGCGAGGATCAACGGTAAGTACCTTGACTCTGTAGAAGGCTAGGTTATAGTATAATTATGTATTTAGGATTTTTGTTGCAAGAAAATCAGAGCTAAACTATGCTTTCAATCCTAACATGTTCGTTATAAATTCATAATGAGGACTATAAGGATTAGGGTTATAATGAATGAATTAAATAATGGATAATGTAAAACCCGCACTCCGTAAACCCAGTCTAAACCTTGGTTTTATGTCGTGACAGGTCTTCCGATCATCACCGGGCCAGACGGGACGAGCGGATGACAAACAGGTATGAAATCGGACCAAAGACGATCGAATCAACATGATTTTATGTTGACCGGTCGATGGTACCGGTCTTGGTACCGGTCGACCGGTCAGGTCTGCGCAGCTAAGTGTGGAAATCCGGAAATTGACTTCTGAGGGTCCCACTTTCCTGATTTCGAATCTAAGACTTTCCTAATCCTAGTAGGGTTACTAAACCCTAAATCTAGCCTATAAATACACCCTTAATCCTCCTCAAATCCTTTCCATTGTCTCTAGCAAACCCTAGAGAAGAGAAAGAGGTTGGAAAGGAGAAGGAGCTAAGAGGAAGAAGAAGGTGTCGCCATTACCATTCGACGACGCTCACGCTACGCCAGTCAATGGTAAGTGTTTGAATCAATCTTCTTACCCTATGTTAGTTGTGTGGGTGGATCAATACCATGCAAAGTAGGTATTGATCTAAAACCCTAAATTGGCCAATAAACCCTAAGTTGCCGTCAAACCCTAGAATCGAGTTCCGAGATGATATTCATCGAAACGAGATTTGAATGAGTTGGGGATAACTCTAACTCCAAGTTTTGACTTAGAATGGATAGGAGAAACCTTGGAAATCCATGGAGAATGATCGACGGTTGTCGAAAAACCAAGTGTATGGTCTTCCAGAGACATACCGGTCGACCATACCGGTTGACAGTCTGTTCACAGTGCTACGACCGGTATGTTACGATCGGTCAGGTTTGAAAGGCTGGTTTTGGACTTTTGTTGGTTTTCGACCAACATGAAACCTTAAGAAAAATATTCTAATGAAACCCTAATAATGTTGTAGGACTTTGTGACATATCGTTTGGATCTTGCGACGTGGAGCAAGTTATCGAACGAGCGTCAGGTAAGGGAATCTGATCTAAACCTAATAATTATTGGACAGTAAGTTGTTGTTAATTACCTGAACATCTATGATGTGATGTTTGTGCATATTCACATGCCATCCTTTACTTTCAGTTATTATTATTGTTCATGCATGGATAGGAATGTGATTGTTAAGCATGTGATTGTTTTTGTTAGTGTGTGGAGTGGGGCATGAGCCTGGGATCGCTCCTTACACTAGCACCTTTTGTAGTATTCTGTCTTAACATGCTTGGTACGGGTGGGGCATCAGGGGAAGGTCGTGGTACGATGGTCTTCGATATTGATGCTGGCCTGGCCATGGTTATGTGGCACTGTGGTCTCTGAGTCGACGCTGACTTGTCCACGATGCTTTAGCTCTATCTCTATGCCGTAGGGAGTTATGTTGGGATAGGGTCTACCTGCGTATTGTTTCTATCCTAGTGGGTTAGTTGCAGATAGGGCATCAGGGGAGGTGTGGGAATGCCTTAGCTCTATCTCTATGCCGTAGACGGCTGTGCTGGGATAGGGCGTACATTGATGACATATAGGATTGGTTAGTTGCGAGCCCAGTTTGTGAGCCCTGGCCAGTAGGGGCTTAGGTACTGGTATGGGTAGAGTATCAGGGGAGGTACGGGGGTATCTTAGCTCTATCTCTATTCCATGTTGGGTGCATGTGGGCCAATGGGGGTGTGATCCATGAGGTGCCACACACTCATGTATAGAGGTGCGGGGGCCACCAAACCTTTCTATAGAACATTGCAAACTTAAAACCAGACCACAACATAAAATGATTGTTACTCATGCATAATATTGTAAAACTGTCTGATTGTTTTACTGAGCTAAGTTGTGAGCTCACCCTTTGTATATACATTGTTTTTAGATGTTGATGCAGGTTACACTGTGGATGACTACATGAATGCTCCGGCTTATGGTGGTGTTGCGGCGTTGGATGTATAGGCAGGAGAGGACGGGCATGACGCTTCATGCGAGTGCCCTTTCTGCGTGTACCTTTGATCGGATTTTATTTATTTCTTTCAGTTATTTTTGGTTGGATTAAATGGATGTACGGATATTATTTTATGTGTTTGAATTTGGATAATTGGATATTTATTTAAATTATCAATAGATACTCAGTTCATTCTATTTAAAGTCTTCCGCTGTATATTTATATTCTGATTGTGGTTATGTGTAATGGTTTGTATGAGTGGACACGGTCTATTCGAGATCCTGGTGTGAACCGTTGGTTCAATGACGGTTCACTTAAACCATTCTGGTTGGATCAGAATTGGGGTGTGACAGATAATGGCCGTAGAATAAACATAGGATAGATCCCATTGTCAAGCCAAAGGATCGGATCGATGCCCAAGCCTAAATCATGACTTGAAGGTTGTGTGGTCGTAGCATTAGTTAACCATAGTGCGACCAGTGAATCAACCACAGACTCTTGGGAAGTGGCTAGGGTTTGTGTAGTCACTTGGTGGTAGATAGTATATGTGACCGCAGAGTCGACCACACAATGTGTGGTCGACATATACTGAGACCACTGAGTCGACTAGTCAATGATAGGAAGCATATTTTAGAGATCAGACAGGGTTTTCAACTAATGTAACTTGAGAAAATTAACCTGTAACTTAAGTACATTAATTGTTTAGGTTTTCAACTAGTTCAAAGTAATTTTCAAAGCTTGAAAGAGGAACAAACATCAATCATAGGTGAGGGAACAAGATCTAAACTAATTAATTAATAACAAGCTATCCTTTCTTTTTATTTTCTGCTATTTGATATGATGCCATGTCTTGTATGAATGTTTGTGCATCTCACATGTCATCCAATACTTGTTATATATTTGTTAATGTATATTTTATTATTATTTTTATTTGACATGATAAAGATGCTAGGGATAGGCATGTGCTTTTGTATGTGTGGTTGGTGTGTTGGATGTAAGTGGAATATCAGGGGGAGGACATGGTATTGTCGTTCATCTTGACCACCAGACTTGAGCCCTATCTCTATTTCGTTCTTCACATTGATATCGTTGTATCACTGTTACCTTAACAGAACTAGTATGCCATAGAGTATTAGGGGAGGACACGGTATTATGGTTCATCCTAACCGCCAGACTCTAGCCCTGTCTTTATGGGCATATTGAGGGATGCTGGGATAAGGCCTTAGATACAAATTATGATGATATCTAGGATTGGTTAGTTACGAGCCCAGTTTGCAAGCCCTCTCTAGTAGGGGCATACATATTGGTATGGGTAGGACATCAGAGGAAGTATTGACAGTGTGTGATCTGGATACTTTAGCTCTATCTCTATTCCATGGTGGGTGCATGTAGGACATAAATGATGTTTGATCCATTGGACAGATTCACACACTCATGTATAGAGGTGCGGTGGCCGCCAGTCCTTTCTATAGCACATTTGTAAACTTAAAACCAAGCCAAAGATATGAATTTGACTGCATGCATATGTTTGTGCATTGTTTTGTTTTCTCACTGAGCTAGGTTGTGAGCTCACCCCATGGTATCGCTTTTTTTTTTGTTTCTAAGATGCAGGTAATACCGTTAAAGACTACATGAACGTGCCAACGTATGGACATGTGGCAGCTATGGACAAGCAAGCTGTGGAGGACAAATATGACTCGTCAAGCGAATGTTTTAACTATGTTTATGCTTAGTGTTTAACATTCGTATTTGGTATTTGTAATAATTTGTTATATTTATGTTTTGACTACTTGGAGATAATTGGTTTATTATTTACTTATCATTGTAGACACTCAGTTCATTATTAATAAAAACTTCCATTATTTATTTTATTATCTTTGATTGTAATGTTGAATGTGTTTAATTTGGATTGTTGGCATGGTCTTATGAGATCCTGACGTGAACCGTTGATTCGTATGGCGATTCATTCACACTTCTGGTTTGTCTAGAATTGGGGTGTGACAACAGTGAAAGGTAAAAAAACTGTCTTTAAGTACCTTTGAGAAGTTAAATTTATATCTGACCAACTGACAACATCCAATAAACCACTCTCTATGGAGGAGCTTAATGCCATTGTTTTCCATAATTTCAAAGCTGATTATAGTAATATTATTGCTACATTAGCAACTAAATCTGAGGTACTTCCCTTCCATGATCTTCATCAGCTATTATTGAGTCATGAAATGCGACTCAACAATTCCCAATTGATTATCACTACTAACTTGAGCACTGTGCAGCACTCACCGAATGCTCCTATGCATTATTTGTCTTCACAAGGACCTATGCAAACCCCTTTGCAAGGCTCTCCCCACTTTAGACCACCCTCCAACTTTGGTCAGAATGAGAAACATGGAAACCGACATGGTAAGAGAGATATGTGCCAAATCTGCATGTCCAAATCACTTAGCATCCAAATGCTACTTTCGATACATTGGTGGATTAGCACCTACCTCCACTAATAATCCAACTGCAAACATGGCAGGACTACTTCCTACTCCAGAAGTATTTCCACAAGAATGGCGTCCTGATACAGCGGCTACTCATCATGTGACACCCAACCTCAGCAATCTGTATATATCCAATAGATATAATGGTAAGGAATCATTACAGGTTGGTAATGGCATTGGTTTTAATATTAGTCATATCAGTTCCTCCTGTATTTCTCTGTTACCTACTTCCTCTTTTCAATTTTCTAATATTCTCCATGTTCCACATATCCAAAAGAATCTATTATTAGTTTACCAATTCACAAAGGATAACCAGTGTTATTTTAAATTTCACCCCTATTATTTTCTTGTAAAAAATCAAGTGACGAACAGGGTATTGCTGAAAGGCCGACTTGATGAAGGACTGTACAAGATGCCGACTAGTTTTCCTTCCCATCAACCTTTTGCTCTCAATGTTCACTCTACAGTACCTATCTCTGCAGATGATTGACATGTATGGTTGGGTCATCCCCATTCCCGAACTGTCAAGCTCCTGATCTCATCCCATTCTCTACCTTCTTCATCATCTACTGTTAATAAATGTGCTATTTGTTTTATGGGCAAGACTCATAGTTTTTCATTACCATAACAAGGTTTGTTAGTAATGTACCTTTGGATTTGATTTTCAGTGATGTATGGGACCTGCTACACATGTTTCCTCCACTAATAATGTCTACTTTCTTATTTTTGTTGATGATTATTCCAAATGCACATGGTATTATCCTATATTGAAACGGTCCTCTGCTCTTGCAATTTTTTATCAGTTTTGAGTAATGTTTGCAAATTAGTTTTTCACAAAAATTAAATGTTTTCAATCTGATTGGGGAGGAGAATACCAAAAGGTGAATACTTCACTTCAAAAATTTAAAATTATTCATAAAGTTACATGTCCCCATACGCATGAATAAAATGGAACTACAGAATGAAAAATTCAACACATTGTCGATACTGGTCTAACTCTGTTGGCACATGCTTCATTACCTATGACATTTTGGGACTACGCATTCCAAACGGCCACTTTTTTCATAAATCGATTCTCCACACCGGTTTTAAAAAATAAATCTCCATTTGAAGTCATATTAAAAAAGGCACCTAATTATACATTCCTTAAAGTATTTGGGTGTACTCCCTTCCTCCTCCTTCGACCTTACAAATCTACAAAATTTAGTATGCATTCAATACCATGTGTTTTTCCTTGGTAATAGTCCTCTCCATATGGGATATCGATGCCTAGATTACAGAACTAATCGAATGTGCATTGCACGACATGTGCAATTTATTGAGAATTCCTTCCCCTATGCATCGGTATCCCCATCATCCCCTAGTCCTACCCGACCCACATCAGTCCCATGGCTGTCGATTTTGGCCCCTAGTGGACACCCATCATCACCTTGACCTCCACCAGATCCTCTACGTCTCTAGTTAACTCCTCCATCCTCCCCTCCAATCATATCCCTTTTATTAACCGTATTACTTATAATCTCCCAAATACCTTGGTTTCTACTAATGCTCTTATTGAAGAAGTTATAGATTTACCTACCACTGCAGTGTCACTACAAGACCTTAGTCCACAAGCTCAAGATTCATTGGCAACCCCTCCGATTGCTCCTTAACACACTCACTGCATGCAGCTGCATCCCAATCCAAAACCTTCATTGAAGTACCCTCTTCCTTTGGCTCATATGACCACTTGTAACAGGGAAGTAGAGCTAAACAATTTTATAGAGGCTCAAAAACATCCTCAATGGAGACTTGCTATGATGATCGAATTCTATGCTTTGCTTAAGAATGGAACATGGAGCTTAGTTCCTCCTTCCCCTTCCTTTAATGTGGTCGGTTCGAAAAGGATATTTATCATTAAAAGGAAATTCGATGGTAGCATTGAGCGCTACAAAGAAAAACTCGTTGCCAAAGGATACAATCAATAAGAGGGCCTAGACTATGGAGAAACATTCAGCCTAGTGGTTAAACCAACTATAGTTCACACTGCCTTGACTATTGTAGTTGCCCATCGTTGTTGCATTCACCAACTATTCGTTAGCAATGCCTTTCTCCAGGGCACGCTAACAAAAGAGGTTTATATGTCACATCCAATAGGCTTCATTGATGAATCCCGACCTCATTACATTTGTAAGCTTCACAAATCTTTGTATGGTTTAAAACAAGCCCCCGGTGTATGTTTTCATCAGTTGAGCACATTCTTGACTTCCATCAACTTTGAGGGCTCCAAAACCGACACCTCTCTCTTCATCTTTAATGATGGCAGCCGCTGTATGTATATCATGATCTATGTTGATGATATTTTTGTAACAGGATCTGACTTAACCTTCATCACATCAGTAATAGTCTCTTTCAGCAAAGAATTTATAGTGCGGGATTTGGGCTCCCTCCATTACTTCCTCGGCATTGAAGTAATCCCAACTCACAATGGTATTATACTTTCACAATAGAAGTATTTTTTGGATCTACTTCGAAAAACTACAATGGTTGAGGCGAAGTCTGTTACTATACCCATGGCCACCACTACTCGGCTCTCTATAAACAGTGGCACTCCTTTGGCTGATGCTACAGTATATAGGAGTACAGTTGGTGCATGCAGTTGTAAGCACCCCATTTTTGCCATCCCAGTTAAACAAAGCCCTGCGGGCGTGTGGACAACAAAAGGAGAAAGATGATCGAAAGTTTGGATTTTTGACTGCGAATTTGAGGAAGTTTTCAATGGGTCTGTGAATTTGAGGAAGTTTTCAATGGGTCCACAGCAAGGCCATGGGTTATAATTTTGCATGGATGCATAGGTCATAGAATTATCTTCGAAATGAGACCAGAATTGCTCAATTCTGATATCAAATGAAGAAGATATGACCATTTTAGTCGGATGATACATATAAGGGAGGTTTATGAAGTTATTATAAATAATCCCAGGGGCCTTCGTGCAAATTATCCTAAGTTGGATCGTTTGAATTTCAAATCATCATATCTTAATCATCCGACATTGGATTCAGATGATCCCAAGACCATTATCCTTCATTCATGATGTTCAGCAAAATGGACGTAAAAAATCCCAGGTAGAAGTCATCAGTGGGTCCCATGCAAGCTTGCATGCAAAATTATCGTCAGAACTTCAAAGCTGCATATCTTTTCCGTTCTACATCGGATTCAGGTGATTCCAGTTCCTATATTCCTCATTTTCAATGTTCTACAAAATGAACGCAAAAAATTTGGAATAGAGGCCATCGGAAAATTCCATGCGGGATGACAGCGGAAATGACCCATGAAATGACAAGGAGAGAAAACCCAGTTAATTCCAATCAATCCAGTCAACTCAGTTCAAGCCAGTTTTGGTCCAACCTAGCTCAACCCATATCAGTTTAACTCAGTCAACCTAAGTCAGTCTCAACCCGTTTCGAACCAGTTCATTCATGTGCATAGTATTTATATATATTATATATATTATATACTATATATATATATATATATATATATATATATATATATATATATATGTATGTATGTTATAAAATATATGTGTATATATGTATATAATATATATTATTATATGTAAATGATAATCCAAAAGATTTTGAGAAGAAAAATGAAAGAGGGGAGAGAGAAAACGTGAAAGAGAAGGGGATTTAGGGTTTTGAGATAATCCAAAAAGATTTTGAGAAGAAAAATGAAAGAGGGGAGAGAGAAAACGTGAAAGAGAAGGGGATTTAGGGTTTTGAGATAATTTAAAAGATCTTGAGAAGAAAAAGGAAAGAGGGGAGAGAGAAAACGTGAAAGAGAAGGGGATTTAGGGTTTTGAGATAATCCAAAAAGATCTTGAGAAGAAAAAAGGAAAGAGGGAGAAATAAAAAAAAAGAAAAGAAAAAAGGGGGGAAAAAGATTCCCCTTCACGTTTTCTAGAAAGAAAACGTGAAAGAAAGAGAGGGATAAAAGAAAAAAAGGAAGGAAAAGAATGAAGAAGAAAAGGAAAGAAGAGAGAAAGGAAAGAGAGAAGGGGTTTTCTAGAAGAAGAATGAGAAAAAGGAAAGAAAGGAAGAAGAAAAAACGTGGGAAGGAAGAAAAGAAAGGAAAGAAGAAAAAATGGAGAGAAAAAAGATTTTCTAGAAAAAAGAAGAAAAGGAAAGAAGGATCTTCTAGAAAATGAGTGAAAAATTATAAATAGGAGAGAGGAGGGATCCTTTTTCAGACCAGAGAGAGAGGGGAACGTGGGTGAGAGAGAGAAACGTGAGTGAGAGAGAGAAAACGTGAGAGAGGAAGAAAGAAAGAGAGAGAAAAGAGAAAAGAAAGAAAAGAGAAGAAGAAAAGAGAGAAAGAGAAGAGAGAAAGAAGTAGAAGAGAGGAGAAGGAGGATTCACATTCAAAGGGGATTGATACAACCCCCAATCACCTTTCATCAATGGTTTCGCTCGATTTGAGCCCAAGGTTAGTACTCTAAACAAATTTAGAGGTCGTTATAATGCCCGAATGCCAATTTTGCTTGAAAAAGGCTAATTTTCATGAAATCTCAATCATGAATGCTCTATTACATGCTTGTTAATGTTAGGATGCCTATGTCTAACATTTTTCATGAATGATAATTTGTCTAAGCTATTCAATGATGAATTTTTGATTGATATACAATGATGTTTGATGTTTTTTGTAAATTTCATAAAGTGATTTTCTGATCTGAAAATTCCAGATTTAGGGTTCAAACTTAGGACGTACTTCATATGTATTTTTTCTAAGATTTTGAAGCCCAAAATTTTGTGGGAGTCTCTCTGATATGATAGAAGACTACCCTAAAAATTTCGTTCCATTTGGAATTGGGGAAATATATCAAAAAATTTGTCTTTGACATTGCTATTTTTCTCGGATGTAATGCAATCCTCCATCGGAAAGTCTCTAGACAAAGGCCTTATGGCCATAATCAGAAAATCCACTTAACATGAACTTTTTAGACATGAAAGTCTTCTAAAAAATGGCACTAGTTTCATATTTTGTTCATTTTTTCTTGAATTGATATCAATTTTTAAGTGCATAGTGCTTTGATTTCAGATCTGTCATGATGTGCTGATTTGCATGATTGAAAAGAGTCATTTTTCACAAAGAAAATATACTGTTTTAACTTGTTTTTCTTAATGAAATTTTAGATCAGACAGTTATCTACATAGATATATGTCTGTATTTAATTTTCATTAAGAATAAAATTTTATTTGGAATTTATGGTGCAACTGGTCAAAAATCTGGAACAGACCTGACCAGTGTATTTGCCTGTACTTGGGGAATATTTTCGACCTACCTATGGTCTCTTTTAGGATTAGCTTCCTTGAGACAAAATGTTGGCCTCTGAGTCTTCTTTCCAGGGATATCTTTTAAGAGTTTTTTGAGTAAGTACAGTGCCCTATGTGCCCATTTTTGTCCAGCCTGACAAAGCTGTCATCTTGCTACGTGTTCCGTCATGTTTTGATTGATTCTCATATGCTTTGGTTGTTTCTCACATGCCATATTTGATGCTATGCTATGTTCGGATGCTCGTATGCATACACTGCCATAATTGGAATGATAACATTACCATAATTAGAATAATCACATTGCCATAATTGGAATAATCACATTGCCATAATTGGAATAATCACATTGCCATGATTGGAATGCTACACATGCTTATTGTCATATTTGTCTACTACACTTGCTCACATATTACTGCCATGTTTGGATGCACACTTACCATGTTTGTATTGATTCACATGCTCACTTGCCATTTTTGACTGATGTGTTGCTAAATTTGAATATATTTCCAACATGCTATATTTGGATGCTTACACTGCTATATTTAAGCTCACATTGCTTTGTTAGATTGTTTACATTGTACAACAACTAGGGCAAGATACACCCTAAAATGGAAAGAACTGAACAATTAGGGTAGTGAAACCCTAAAAAGGGAAAGAATAATTAGGGCAAAATAAACCCTAGAATAAAGAGAGCAATTAGGGTAGAAAACCCTAAAAAACGAAAATCACAATGAAAAGGGATAGGAAACCCTAGAAACCTAAAAATGGAAACAATTAAAAATGGTAGGAATTTAGGTCTCATCCCTAGATCCTATTGACAAAAATAGAAAGAATTTGGTACACATCCCAAATAAAAATGATAGGAATTTAGGTCTCATCCCTAGATCCTATTGACAAAAATAGAAATAATTTGGTACACATCCTAAATAAAAATGGTAGGAATTTAGGTCTCATCCCTAGATCCTATTGACAAAAAATGGAATGATTTGGTACACATTCCAAATCCGACTCTCACAACCCATTTTCAAACTACGTCGTACCTGATTTCTAGGGCAAACCCTAGAATACGTAGGAAATTTGGGAATCCCAAATACGGTACAAAGCCACCCATCAACCATACATCCAGCATAAACTTCAACTTGAACAAAAAATCTAATTAAAGCACATGCATAAATCACTTCCATAATCTTTAATCACACAACCCATTTTCGAACTACGTTTTGGACTTGATTTCCAGGATTGGAATACGTAGGCAGTTTGATATGTCTTACACGTCTCAGATTCAGTCCAAGACCGAACCATCTTTGGTTCGGTTCACTATATAATATTGTACATTACATTTGCTTGTTTATTTACTTTAAAACATGATTGGCTGAACCCTAGGTTAGAATAACTTAGCAACTTGGTTTAGGACGTCCCCCCATTGAACCCTAGTCATCCAGTTGACCAAGCATAGTCAAAATTAGAATTTAAGGAAAGTTTAGGAGGCCGATATTGATCGGGCGGTTTGGGTGCCTAACACCTTCCCATAACCGTACCCTGAATACTTACTCGATCTCTGACAGACCAAAGAACTGATACATTGGGTCACGAGTCAATAGAAGTCTTACCTTAGGGTGAGGCTACATTTTTAGAGGTCCTAGACCTTAATCTAGGTGGCGACTCCAACAGAATAAATCGATCTTCATCGATACAGGATACACATTCCATCCCAAGGAGGATCACGTCGATTTTCCATTGTCCTCACAGCAGTATGCCACACTCACTTGACTTGATATCTCTTATTCGGTCAATAAAGTTTGTCAATTTCTTACGGCTCCAACCAATGAACATTGGCAAGCCATTAAACGCATACTGCGTTATCTCAAGCACACCTATACTCATGGCCTATCCATAGCAAGGGGTCCTTGCTACCAACTCTTTGCTTACAGTGATGCTGATTGGGCTGACTGTGTGGATGATCATCTTTCAACCGGTGGTTTTATAGTGTTTTTAGATCCAAATTTAATCTCTTGGTCAGCTATGAAATAGCACACCATTTCCAGATCATCTATCAAGGCAGAATACATTTCCCTAGTAGATACCACTGTTGAATTACAATGGCTCAACTCTGTTTTACATGAACTCGGAGTTAAGCTTCCTTAGTCTCCAATTTTATCGTGTGACAATCTTGGTGCAACATACCTCACTACTAATCTGATTTTTCATGCATGTACAAAGCATATCGAGATTGACTACCATTATGTTTGACATTTGGTTGCTCAACGTCTTCTTGATGTTCGCTTCATCTCAACTCATGATCAATCGACTGACATTTTCACAAAACATTGTCCTCCATTTGGTTTAATCTTCTCGGATGTAAGTTGAAAATTTGATCAATGACCCTTTCCAACTTGAGAGGGGGGGGGGTGTTAAGGAGAGAATCTCTCACCGGTTATACAAACATTCAAATACAAATTTTTAATTAGAAAATTAAAGAGAGAATCTCTCACGGGTTACAATGATTCAAATTCAAAATTTGTAACTTAAATTCACAACTGGATCTGATATTCAGCTCCTAATTTCTCACCGGTTACAAAGATTAAAATTCAAAATTTGTAATTCAAATACACAATAATTGTATTTGATATTTAGCCTTTAATTTGGAGGTTGAGATTTTGTAACAATATAAACAACTCCAGTATATTATAAATATACCTGTACATAACATATCTGGGTAAGGCTATGAATTAATTCAAAATTTTAGATTTTACAATTGGCATCTCTGGTAAGTTTTCACTTCATTTTCTTCTCTTCTCTGTCCCACACTAGGGGGGGGGGGACTTTCTCTTCTTTCCTTTAAAAAGCCTAAAACCATTTTCATTCTTCGAAACCTCTACATCCTTAACCTGTGATTCAAAAGCAATAGACCATTAGATCCACTCCTACGTGATAACTCCCAAGGTTCATGATCTGCCATTCTAACAGAAAAACCACCTCGTCCACTGCTCCTTGAGTTGCTAGTGCTCAAGGAAGAATGGCAACCACCATTTACAACTTTTCTCTCCTTAATATCCTTCTGTCCAACTCTTGTCTTATCCATGCCATATCAGTCCTTTCCTCTTCCAAACTCTTGACTGTGACCTCTTTCGTGGTCATGTTCAATTGCATGAAACTGATCATAATCTTCCTTCGGATAATAAAAATTTCTCCTCGTAGAAACCTCGAGATCTGACTCGCTTTCTTTAAATTTGTTATCATGGTAGCCACCATGTCTTCCCGCTACCATACAAAATACAACTTTTTGTCCAATTACACAATTAAATTTCACAGAAACCCCATGTTGATACCATATTTCATCTGTCAATCAGAAGTTGATATGTGTCTATGCATGTGTCACGATAAGAGGATGACACATATCCGTACACATCTCATCTCAAGAGCACTTTCTTATGGTGAGAGAAAGCACGTGCAGATTGATACATGTTAGGTCTTTAAGTCAGCATCAAGCACCTAAAGGACAGTCACTATACACCACAATACTGGGACTCTGACTTAGAATAGGACTCCTCTACAAAATGGGTATATGCTAGCCACCTGAAAGGTCGATAGTGGCAACTTCTCCTGACGGTAGGATCTTCATCCTACGATTGCAGGACTTAACCAGCTTGGATTCATTAGAGGAATACGTCTCCTTGTCCAACTTAAACACTTATCAATGTATCTGGCTCCAATTATAGGTATTCATCCTATATACTATTTAATGATCACAGGTATACACACTTTGACTTCACCATTTTCCATTGAGAGAATACTCAGGCTTTCCCCACTCTAAGGAGCTTACATTCTTCCCATAAGCTCCATACTGTGCCTCTGTTACTGACTTGATCGTCCGAGTGGTTATCGGACTACCTAGTCCAACCTCTGATAACTTTCGCTTTCTTACAGGATAGTTCAACACATGTCAGTTAGCCCAGTTTCAGCAGTAACAGTTTGGCACCCATTGTGGGGCCCTGACTATTGTCTTTCACTAGATTCACTGAGCTTTTTTTCGAGATGCTGATGAACACTCCTAGTAACCCCGACAAGAATGACCAAATAAACGGGAACCAAAATCTATCCCAAAATAAGGAACCTATCGAGAGCGGTGGTAAGGATCCCCTACGGGCCACGTTACGCCAGTTTTGATGCCGGTTCAGGATCAAGAGAAATAGTACATGGGTCAGAACCAGTCTCGAGCTATATCAAAGCATTTCGTTGTAATGACGTAGATATTCATGCGTCCCCCACATATTAGAAGTACCAGATCCTAGGGATGCAGATGTGCCTGCTAAGGCAAGGATCGTGAGGGCTGAGCCGGTAAGACCCACACTCAGCAAACCCGATCTAACATAGGTTATTGTCTCATGACAGGTCTTTCAATCATAACCGGGCCAGAAGAGTCGATCGGATGGCAAACCATGAGTTCAGGTACAAAAAATAGACCTATTTCTTACTGTTCGGTCTGACAGTTGGGTACCATATATGTGCAACTGGATAGTGTTTGTGACATACTGTTGAGTATGTCTGATCACAAGGGCTATGCCACCAGACATGCGATCGGACAACCCTGAATGGACTCCAAAATTAGGTAAGTTTCCTAATTTGTGTCGACTCCTTTCCTAACCAGGAGTGGGTTTACAAGAGGAGATTAACCCACTTATAAAACCTATTTTCTCCACACTCTCTCATTCTTTGATCAACTCTAAACCCTCAAAAATTGAGAGAGAGAAAAAGAGAGTTGAGAAAGAGCTGTAGAGAAGAAGAGGAGGCTATGAAAAGAAGCAACCATCTAAAGAAGGTGCTCACCGTGGTTCCGTCAACGCTGCATGAAACCTACGGTAAGACTCTTATCCTTGTAGAAGATGGACTGGGTTATACAAGGGATTGAAATCATGGTCAGGTTTGGCTAATGATCAATGCATTGTTGGATCAAGGATTTATACCATGATCCGTTGATGGTTGAATCCTCTAAGTATGAAGCCTTAGTCAATTTAGTTGTTAATGGAGGACCAAACCCTAATGAATCTTAACCATAGAATGGTTTAGGAGAAACCCTAAAAACCAATCGAAGAATTGACCATAGAGAAGGTTAGACAAAAGGACACTCGGACTTTGTCTGGTTGGAGTGTCTGGTGACACATAAGGTGACGCTGGATATACCTCCGGACATGTTTAGAAAACCTTTGGAAGTTGTTCGGAGGGATGTCCGGTCTGACATATGTTCTCAGAACATGCGACCGGACAATCCACCGGACATGACAACAGAGAGGTCCAGAATCTGTCCGATCTGACATCTTACACCACATATGTGATACTAGATAGTGTCTGTGAGACTATTTTTTCAGTTCGAACATGGTTCCAATCAGTTTAAAACTTACTTAATGGACTCTAATCAAATCCTATTGTTATTTAGGACTTGTAACAAGCAAGGCTAGTCTCTATGGCTCAGAAGGAACCTGCTATCACGCATTAAGTGAGGGATAAGACCCAAATTAAATAACTAATACAGTATATCACTCTGCTTGATGTTGTAGCATGTTGATTGTGCCATCCCTTTATTATGTTATTACTTGTTTATACATATTATTATTGTTAGGATTTGATGATAGGCATGTGTTTTTGTTTTCAATGGTGTATGAAGTGGAAAGGGGTTGGAGCCTTGGACCATTCTCTACATTGACAACTTTTGGTATCGCCATCTACCTTAGCATGCTTGGTATGAGTAGAGTATCAGGGGGAGGACTGATGGTAGTGTGATTGTAGCCTGACCGTTAGACTCTAGCTATATCTTTATTTTGTAGGGACCTATGCTGGGGTAGGGCCTTTGATACGTTGTGATGATATGTAGGATTTATTAGTGACGAAACCTAGTTTGTAAGCCCTTGCCAATAGGGGTGTACGTATTAGTATGGGGTAAAGTATTAGACGGGTGCTAGTGGTAGTGTGGTTGGAACCTGACCATTGGACCTTACCTCTATCTCTATTTTGGAGTAGGTGTTGTAGGACGATAATAGTAGTATGGTTGGAGTCTGACTGTTGGGTGTAATTACACTCTGGTGCATGGAGGTGTGGTTGTAGCCTATCCTTACCATAACATGTTGCAAGTTTTGCTAGACCCAATGTTGAAGGTTATTTCATGCATATTGTCTATTGCATTGTCTTGTTTTTTATTAAGCTAAGTTGTGAGCTCACCCCTCGAATATATATATTTTTTTAGATGTTGATGCAGGTTATACTGTGGAAGACTACATTGGTGCTTCGGCTTATAGAGGTGTTGCTATGTTGGATGTACAAGTAGTGGAAAATGAGCATGACTCGTCATGTGAGTGCCACTACTGCATATATTTCTAGGATATTTTGTGTTTGCTTATAAGATTTGTATGAAATATATTAAATTACGTTTTTGTTTCCATTGATATAATTGGATTAAAGTATTGTTATCATTCAGAACTCATTTCATTTAATAAAGTCTTCCACTGTATTTATATATTTTGATTTATGGTTTATATGAGTGGTTTGTGTGTTAACATGGTCTTATTGGGATCCTGGTGTGAAACATTGGTTTGATAGCGGTTCAATAACACTTCTGATTTGTCTAGAATTGGGGTGTGACAAAGCCGGTCTCAATCTCAACAGTCCAACAGATCGGCACGACCCTCCCCTAGTCACTAGTACACCTAGATGCCTGGTCTGGTATAAGAAGATGGATTATAAGTTTGGGGACGAAGCATCATCTAGTCATTCAGAGTGTTTGAAATGAGAATCAATACATGATTGACTTGGGGAATGCGGATTCTGACATACACAAGATGAAATCCTTATTCCTTAAGGCAATCTTTAAAGGCAGGTAGATGCCGCCTAGGCTGAGTGAGTAGCCACCAAACAAGGAGCTGCAGTTGATAAACTTGCAGCAGAACACATAGCCACCGCTAATGCATCCACCCTCGCCGCCACACTAGTAGCCTCTAGACAACAGGGAGCCACAGGTTAGACACAGCTGTCGACCTCTATCCTTGTACCTACAGTCGCTCTATAACCCGAAACTCTCGAGTACTACTTGCTGGCCATGCGAGCGAGACTCAACGAGATGGAGAGAAAATAGGCAGCCTCTGCGAATGCCTCAAGGAAAAAGGAGTATCGTGCCGACGTGGGATTTTCCAGATAGATTATGGAGCGACCTTAACCAAAGCACTTTACCATGCCGAAGATCGATCTATACGATGGGACCACATACCTTCAGCTGCATCTTGATAATTCCTCAACTATGATCCTCCTCCATGGCTATGATGATGCTATCCTCTGTCGAGCGTTCCCATCAACTCTTAAGGGACCTGGTCGGCTCTAGTTCAATAATCTACCAGTTGGATCCATCAAAATTTTTGATGAACTAAGCGATCGATTCTTTGAGCATTTTCAGACTTCGACTGTGCCCGACAAGACGTCTGCAAATTTGATGACAATCAAACAGAAGCCGGATGAAACCCTTCGAGCTTTCCTTACCAGATTCAACAATGAAGCCTGCAAATAAAGAACATAAACCAAGCTATAATTGCTACAGTTCTCCCAACTGGTATAGCTGACTAAGATCTCTTGAAGTCAATCTACAAGAAGAAACCTACCAATCTTGCAGACTTGCGAGCTCGGTGTGAGAAATATGCAGCTACCAACAATGCCTTGCTCCTAACTCAGAAGGAAGGGAAGAATACGGCAGACACAAATAAGAAGCAAAACAACCAGCAAGTCGACAACCCAACTTCTAATAAATCATTGAAAAAGCAAAAGACAGGTATGGATGGATATCCCAGGAAATAGGTCTCCAAGGTGGAATTCAACTGGGACATGTTTAAGCTTCTGAACATCCCCATGTCAGAGGTAATGCACAACCTGTAGGTTACAATACTCGAGCTTCCGGATCCACCGAAGATGAAGGCAGATCCGTAGCATCGAGCTTCTAAGAAATACTGTAGGTACCACCGTGACAATGGCCATGACACTAATAGATGTCTAGCTCTAAGGTATGCAATTGAAGATTTGATTAAGCATGACCACATAAAAGAATATGTGGATAAGCCTTAGTCTGAAGGTCGACAGAAGGACAAACAATTTCTGGACTGTAAGACTGATGCAGAACCACGGCGAGGCCTTAGGGATCAAGATAACTCTGAAGACGATCCTTCAGATTTACTATCACTTAATAAGGTCGGTGATCCTTGAAGATAGATTGGAGTGATAATGAAGGCTCCATTGCAGAGCCAACCGTAGGACAGGTCGTGAGACAGGGGACACGATCCAACTCGGTGACAAAATAAGGTATGGGTTGTTAGAGATGTCTAGAATGTTATGACCGAGTTCATAAGTCGGATGCAAAAGTTTTATCTGGGAAAGTAGTAGGAGGCCAATTCAGGGGCTAATTGTGATCCTAGAAAAACCATGATTGACTTGACAAGTCATTTTTCCAAGCTTCATCTGGAAGACCAGTCGGGGGCCAATTCAGGGGTTGACTTCTCTCCTAGAATTAAGGGACGACTTTTTCATCCCACCAGGAGCATCAGTCCACCTCTCAAGCGTGTAGGTATACCTGAAAAGAAGTACCAACTACCCTTGATGGAAGGAGAGTTCGCAAGCTAGGACAATTGCAGCATACGAATTGTTATCCCAGATCACTAAATCAAAGCTATCATATGAGGTCCAGCGATAGGAAACACCACCAAGAACAGCCAAAAGACATACACCAAAAGCATGTATAGTACCTCGATGTCCTCTACTCCATATATGATAGGGGATGTCATCACCTTTTCTAATGAAGACCTCTTCAACATCGAGCTCCCACATGAAGACGCAGTGGTCATCACCATGGTAATCGATAAGAAGAATGAAGTTAAAAGGGTTTTGGTTGACATAGGCAGCTCGAGAGATATCCTGTACTACCCTACGTTCAAAGCCATGAATATTGATGAGAAATGCCTCCAACTGATTACCTTTTCACTGATCAATTTCTCTAAAGAAGTAGTCAAGGTAAAAGAATGAATCCAACTTGAAATCCTAGTTGGAACAAAACCCAGAAGGTTTTACAGTCTCTATCACCTATCTTGTGGTGGACATCTCATCTAGCTACAATGTAATTCTAGATCGATCAAGACTCAATCTCCTTTGGACCTGTGTCTCGACCTACTATCTCGTCACCAAGTTTCCGACTGAGCATCTTAAAGGACTTTGCAAGATTGACCAAAAGCTCTCCCGCAGTTGCAATGTGACTGACTTAGATGCACACGATGATAAGATGCCAACTTAGTCTATAGAAATCTAGAATCTTTGGGATGACTTTACTTAGGAACGAGGCACCCCAGTTGAAGAGCTGGATCAGATACCCATCTCAGGTGATGAGCCAGAGAGGTACTTTCAGATCAGGTCCTGATTGCAAGGAGAATAAAGGACCGACCTGATCAATTCCTGAAGAACAACTGGGATGTGTTTATCTGGTCAGTGTTCGACTCAAGTATTCCTTGAGACTTGATGGAACATCAAATTGCGATAGATTCAAAGTACAAGTTGGTACAACAAAAGAAGAGAAACTTTATGCTTGTGTATGAAGCCACCATTAAAGTAGAAGCAGATAAGTTGTTAATAGCTGGTTTTGTTAGGGAGGTTAAGTACCCACAGTGGGTTTCTAATGTAGTTATGGTGCCCAAGTCCAATGGTAAGTGGCGTCTTTGTATTGACTATTTTGATCTCAATAAAGCTTGCCATAAAGACTGTTACCTTCTTCCTAGAATTGATAGGCTATTAGATGCAATGGCAAGCCATGAGATGTTGTCTTTCATGGATGCCTACTCTGGATATAACTAGATCAAGATGTATAAACCAGATAAAGCAACGACCTATACTGTTACAACACAATGCCGTTTGGCCTGAAGAATGCTGGAGTAACCTACCAGTGGCTAGTCAACAAGGTCTTCGAGAATCAA
This sequence comes from Protea cynaroides, assembly GCA_028583415.1. Classification (NCBI taxonomy): domain Eukaryota; kingdom Viridiplantae; phylum Streptophyta; class Magnoliopsida; order Proteales; family Proteaceae; genus Protea; species Protea cynaroides. The sequence goes on from CM053266.1 coordinate 20,630,236, forward strand.
ATCAGGAAGAACATGCAAGTGTATGTGGATGACTTCCTGATCAAGTGTAAGAAGGCTATAAGTCATTTGAATGACTTGTAAGAAGATTTCGAAGTACTCCGAAGCCACAAGATTAAGTTAAACCCTACAAAGTGTGCGTTCGGAGTCGGCTCAAGAAAGTTCTTGGGATTCATGGTGTCTAACCAAGGCATTGAGGCCCATCCAACCAAAATCGACGTGATCATGAAGATGACAGCTCCAACAAAGTCGAAATATGCTCAAGAGTTAACAGGTCGAATGGCCGCCATGGGTAAATTCATGTGGTAGCGTGTTGAATGCACCAATTTAATTAAAAATTTCTTCACTGATCTGATTAATAAACTGTAAATAGGATAAGCAAAGGTCGATCCCACAGAGAATGAATTGATTAAAATTTATATTCTACTCAAACTAAATATACTAATTAATGCTAATTAAACACAATAATAAAGGGGGGTTTTGGTTGTTTGAATCAAATTGGAAGTAAGCAGACAGAATTTAAATAGGAAGATAATTAGATGAGAAAATTTAGTTCTTGGTTCAATATCCACCCACACATGCAATGCATGAGTAAAATTAATCGCAACGTTAATCTCTTCTTCCAATTAGAATTAAAGACCCTAGATAACAATAAGCTCTGTTACCCGAGTTTTCCCTTAAGTATCTCTACTAAAACAAGCTCTTTTGAGAGATCTAACCATTGAACAACACTGAATAAGCTCTCAATGTTTAATTTAATGGCAACAATAAGAGGGTAAAAAATAGATCAATCTAAGCAACAATCACACACAAGCGGGGATTATTTAACTTAGGTTATATTTCGCAATGATGAGATGAAAACTTGGACATAATCATCTACCACTGTTTTCTACTTGTGATTAGAATAAGGACGATTATGTATCACAGATTCTAGATCTAGCAATTAATATTAATCTAACTGATTTAGCAGGCCATTATTGAATTATTCAGACAAATATCATAATTAAAGAGAAAAGAATAACATAAGCAATTCCAATAAAAGAGAGAAGAAGAACAACGTCACTGAATAGATATTACACCATTGACATGAGTTTGGGCTTCAAAATCTCCTTGAACTGAATGAGAAGATTAACTAGACATTACAATCCTTTCAAAGATAGAAAAATTTCTAGCAAAAGAGAGAGAGAGAGAGAGAGAGAGAGAGAGAGAGAGAGAGAGTTTATCTTAACACTAATGTTCCATATATAAAACATGACAATCCTTTGTAACTTATAACTCCTTCTTTGTGTAGGATTCCTTCTTTGTGTAAAATTTCTTCTTTGTTTAAGAGTCCTTGTGAGACCTGTATCAAACTATCCCGGTCTTACCACCTTGAACCAGGTCTACCCATCATGGTCGAACCAAACGGATCAACTGCGTGAAGGAGATCAGGATCCCAGGTATTAAACTGACCCAAAAACACTAAAATTAGGGGGAGGGTCGCATACCCAGCAAGGGAGGGTCGGACCCCCCCAGTATAAAAGTCAAACCCCCAGTTTTATACCGGGGGTCAGACAGTTTAAGGACCAGGGGTCGACGGGATCTTCGACCCCCCTATCGACCCCTGGTACTCGGTAAAAATAGCACAGACCAAAAATTTGAAAACTTTTCTAATTTCAATGGGATTCCTTCATAATCTCAATGGGACTTATTTTGGAAGTTTCTACTCTATAAATAGGATGTCCCTAAGCCTCTTTCACTCCTTTTAGAACCCTAATTGGATTGAGAGAAAGAGAAGAGAAGGAAAGTGGAGAAGAAGATCAAGGAGAAGGCTTCAGAGAAACAAGCCTAATTCTCAGGTTTGGATACTATCTCCATGTAATTCTACAGACCTTAAAATAGCTAGAGAAGAGGGAATGATCTAGGAGAAACCCAAATCATCCGACCCATGGTTAGGTTTTCATGGAAAACTATGGGGAAAATTATGAAAGCTATATAGGTGAATGAACTACGGTTCTAGGCCATAGAACATGTGTGGAATAGACTGTAAAAGCAAGCCATAAGACCCCAAACATGAAGAATAGACTGTAGGATGAAAAATTGACAAAATCCACAGGGGGTCGCACGGGGGGTCGATGGCCAATCGACCCTACCAGACCCTGATCATCGACCCCCAGTGTTCAGGAAGTCCAGAATAGGGGTGGTCGCACCCAGGGTCGATCAAACCTCCAACCCTAGCATCGACCCCCAGTTAGCAGCATGCTTTTTAAAGTCTGAATTAATTCTAATTAAATTCTATCGACTTGGTTAGGTTTTCTAGTGATATAATATTGATATATAGTTGATTCTTAAAGCTTGAAAGAGGACCTACGATCAAGTAAAGGTGAGGGAACAAGACCAAAACTAATTGAATAATAATAAACTATTTTATTTCGAGTCCAATGCCATGATTGATTCTATGCGTGTATGCTTATTATGTGCATTCAACATGTCATCCAATATTTCTATTATCACTGTTCATGCATATTTAATTATTGTTTATAACATGATGATGATGATGATGATGATGATGATAGGAATAGGCATGTGGATGTATGTGTATGGTAGGTGTGCTTGATGCGAGCGAGTATCAGGGGTAGGACGTGACATTGTGGTTCATCCTAGTTACCAGACTCTAGCTCTATCTCTAACTCAAGTCTTGTCCATTAAACATCGTCGTATCGCCATTACCTTAGCGGAACTAATACGTCGTAGGGTATCAGGGGGCGACGTGACACTGTGGTTCATCCTGGTCACCAGACCCTAGCTCTATCTCTATGGACGTATTGAGGGATGCTGGGGTGAGGCCTTGGATACACTGTTTGGCATTAGGATTGGTTAGCTGCGAGTTCGATTTGCAAGCCCTCGCCAGCAGGGGCTTACGTGTTGGTATGGCACTGTATAACAATAAGCGTTAACCTTTGTTGTACAATATTCATGGTGGATGTAGGTGGGACGACAATAAGCGTGACCTTTGGGCGGCTTCACACATTTGTGTATAGAGGAAGGGTCAATAAGCGTGACCTTTGACCTCCAACCCTTTCTATAGCACATTGCAAACTTATTTACCAGACCAAAGATATGAATTGAATGCATGCATATGTTTGTTGCATTGTTTTGTTTGCTCACTGAGCCATGATGTGTGCTCACCCTTTCGACGTTGAATATTTTTAGTTGATGATGCAGGTACCACAGTTGCAGATTATATAAATGACTCGGTTCATGCGCGCGTTGCTGCAATGGAGGCTGAAAACTTAGAGGATACGCATGACCCCTCATGCGAGTGCAACTCATGTGTGTTTTATTAGGATTTTATTTGAATTTATAAAAGATGTAATTGATATTTTATTTAGTTATGTGTCAGTTGATACAACAATAATTTGATATTTTAATTATGATTATTACATTTAGAATGCTCAGTTCATGTACTATAAGACTTCCGCTATTGTGTATTTATTCTGATTATGATTGTGGATGTGTGTGACTTTATTTTTAATGGATATCGCCTACTAGAGATCCTGGTTGAACCGTTGGTTTATAGCGGTTCATCACACTGTTCTGAATGGTGCAGAATTTGGGGTGTGACAACTTGGTATCAGAGCATCTCAGGCTTTATCTGTGAAACCATATACTTCCACAAAAGGGTGTGAACTGAGATAGGATGAAAATTTAAAAGATGTAATAATAACACACCATAAGCACCTGTGTTGTTTGAGACTAAACTGAAAGAGAATAATGCATCTATTAAATGAGAAACAAATTTATATCCAACCAAAAGGAAGAACAAACGTCTATATATATATATATATATATATATATATATATATATATATATATATATATATATATATATATATATGATCAAACGAGTACAGTCCACAGTCCGGACAGTTACTCTGAAGTACAAAAGAAAAATAAAAGGAGTACATCAAGAAGCTGGAGGTGCTGGGGGAGGTGGTGCCTCCCGGTCTCTATCATAGTCCTCAGCGTAGACCTTGGTCAACCAGGCTATCTGAGTCTGGGTCATCTGGAGACTAGCTGTGAGATCAGCCACCCGCTGGTCAATCACACGCTGAGCATCCCTCAGCTCTCCCATCCGCTGATCCGATACGCGCTGAGCAACTAGAAGCTCTTCCACACGCTGATCGGATGAGCGTTGAGCCTCTAGAAGCTCTCCCATCCTCAGGTCAGACATACGCTGAGTCTCTCGTATCTCGTGTAATATCCTCATCATGTCATCAGATGGAGTATACGAAGGACCAACCGTGTGCGAATGACCAGCTGAAGAAGACGGACCAGCTCCAGTAGCATGAGTAGGTGATGGAGGGGTATGGCATCTACATCCATGTACAGCCGATCGTCATCATCCCCAGGAATCCCTGCTCCAGCGACTGCTGCTACAGCCTCAGCATCAGTTATCTCCACTCGAGTGCGAGGGTGCACCATCGCGTTCCTCTCCTCATCACTAACCTGGGCATCCCGCATGCCCATCTTGCAAATAGCCTCCCAATCCAGAGGTGATGATAAGGATTTCTCCTGAATCTTCTCATCCACTAGGTCAACCCCCAGGCGGGTAAGCAAGGTAGTGATCATGCATCCGTAAGGAAGGTTGCCAGTGTGATTGGGCAACGTAGCACTGATCATGGTACGCATAATGATGTATGGAAGGCAGACGGGCTGCCTAGTGCATATACAGTATAAGAGATACTGGGTCAGTTGGGAAATCCTTTCGTAATGACCACTCTGCGGTATCAGGTTATGCTGAATGATCTTGCAATATACCCATGAATCTGAGTGCAGACAACTCGCTTTCATCTGCCAGCGATCAGGTCGGATGAGCTGGTTATCGATCTCAGCCCTCATTTGTAGAGAGAAGAACTGGGGCTCTCCAGGAGCACAGAACACCATGGGGCCAGCATAGGAAATGCCAGTAAGTTGGCTAGCTTCCGATAATCAAATGAGATGTCAACTCCCTTGACGTAGCTTGTGATGCGCAGCTCATCACCCCTCTCCACATCATTGTAATCTCCCACCACCTGCAGATTACAGTAGAACTGGCGTACCAAATTAGGATGGGTACACGCGTCATAAGTGATGACAGGGAGCCATCCCATATCACCAAAGGCTCTCTCCACATTGAACACGGCTAACTCAGCCAAGTTCACTTTGCGGCCTCCCTCTACCTTCTTGCGAGCGTAGTGGGCATAATGTGTCTCGGCTTCATTGGAACGGAAGCGAAGATGGTCGCGAACTCTGGGTACCTTGGTACGAGCCATAGTATCTACAAATAAGAAAGAAAAACAAATAATAGGTTAGTAGAGAGGAAAAACCCAAGATTTCGACGTAATAATGATGTAAATTGGACAAAAACCTCACTTTTCACCCATACACGTGGGCATGAGGACTTACATAGATCCTAAACCAACTTGTGAGATTCAAATGGTTGGAAATTGCAACTAATTAGATTGAATTGCAAGAAATTTCAAGAAATTCAAAATTTCAAAAAAATTAGGGCAAAAAGTGAAAATTTCAAGTTTCTCGATAACCAACCGATGAAACTCAAATATTTTTGAGGGCTTTCGTTCCTCGAGTCACCAATAACAAAAGCCCCCAATAAAAATCAAATTTTTACTGTTGAAAAAAGTTTAATTTGAAAAATACAAGTTAAACGAGTAAAAACTTAGGTTAAGAAACCTAAAAACATGAAAAGGTAGAAGAAATACCTGTAGCGGAGGTGTAGACGACAAAACGAGGAGTGCAAACCACCAACGGGTCGGAATGGGCACTGTAGCAACTCAGAGGGACGAGTTGAGTCGAAGCGGAGAAGAAAGAATGAGAAATGAACTTTGAATCGGACTTAAAAATCAGATTTTTTGTCCGGGGGTCGGAAAATTCGATTAAAACAATCGACCCCCGCATCGACCCTCGGCTCTCGGGAACCTGACAGAGAACCAGGGGTCGCACCTTGGGTCGGACATCCTCCGACCCCCCAATCGAACCCCGGCTCTCAGGAAGAATGGGTGATTTCCCAGGGTCGGATACTGAGGGTTGGATACCCATCGACCCCCACCGTCGACCCTGCAGTGAAAACATAGAATTTTCGACAGAATGATCTGAAAAATTGGAAATTTGCATTTGTTAGTGGATTTAAAATATGAGAATGAAGAAATTAATGATTGTCTCTCGTGTTCAATGATTTCAGGCAATCCCACTAGTAGATTTATTTATGGCGGGACGTAGAGCAACCAGACAGAGCCGTAACTCTATCCCACCACCACCTGTGGGGGAAGATAACCAGACACACCCGAAACCACAGGGGGACAGGAACACGACACCATCCGTCATAAATGGGTAGGCAAATCCTACCAATCTGCCAGCTCCACCTACAGATTTGGCCACAGTCGTAATGAACCTGGCCCAACAGCTGCAACAGATGCAACAGGCACAAGCTACTATCCAAGCTGCCATAGGCATAACTCTTCCAGCTGCACAAATACCTCCAATGCCAACTGGACAGGCAAGCACAACACCCGGGGGAAGTAACACAGTACCCCATGCACCTCAGACTCCTATCAGGCAGGCTCAAATACCGAATCTAGAAATAGCTCAAGGTGGATATCAATACCAACCACCTATATATGGAGCGTATGTCCTGCAGCCTCTAGACCACTCTAGACTGGTGGAGCATTTTCTGAAATTAAAGCCCAGAGAATTTAATGGCAAGCCAGTAGATCCTTTATGGCCGGCACACTGGGTCGACGAAATGGAAAGAAACTTTATGATGATGACATTAAATGAAGAAAAAAAAGTGTTGTGTGCCACCTTTATGCTGAAAGGAGAAGCACACCATTGGTGGAGGTCTACCAGAGTTTATTTACTTACAAAGCACGCCCAATTGACATGGGATATTTATAAGGAGTCGTTTTTTGAGAAGTACTTTCCAAGAAGTTTCAGAGATTCTATGGAAAGAGAGTTTCTGAGTTTATATCAGGGACAGATGACCGTGGATGCTTATCAACAGCGTTATGAAGAGATGTTCTTCTTTGCACCCACTAGTATGCAAGAGGAAACCACAAAGACCCGAAGGTTCGTCATGGGACTTAGGGGAAGCATCCGTGAGCACGTTCTGGGACATGAAAAGAAAATCTATAATGAAACGGCACAAATTGCTCGAGTTATAGAATCGAGCCAGAAGGAGAGTTATTTCATGCAAAACAGAGGTATAAAAAGGCCAACTGGAAATTCTTATAACGGAGGGAACAACAAAACATTCAAACCCTTCCGTGCTCAAGGCTTTACCGCTGCAGCCAAGACTATCCCTATAGTTCAACAACAATAGAAGCCAATTACTGAAGGGATAAAATGTTTTAACTGCCAACAAGTGAGACATATAGTAAGGGAATGTCCTAAGCCCAAGAAGCAGCTAAATCAAGGACGAGTTTACGCGGTTACATCCGAGGATGCTGCCGCATCGCTTGATGTGGTTATAGGTATGACTTACATTTTTTTAGTTGTATTACATTGTATGAGCATGTAGACTAAACCAAGACAAATCACAGGTATCGTACCTATTACTGGCATTCCCGTCAGAGTACTCTTTGATTCAGGAGCTACTCATTCCTTTATATCTGTGACGTTTGGAAAGAAGTTAAATCTACCCCTTAAATCCTTAGACTACAGACTACTTGTACGATCACCTATGGGATTAGAAGTGGAGTTAGAAAAAGGTTATAGACCATGTCCAGTTCTTATTGATGAAAAGACCTTGGATGCGACCTTGATCCAACTTGAGATGGCAGACTTTGACGTCATCTTGGGAATGGACTGGTTAGTTCGGCATTCTGCGAACCTATTGTGCGCCGAAAAGAAGCTGACATTTAAAGACAAGGAAGGAGCAGAGTTCAGTTTTTCAGGAACCAAACTTCCCTGTAAACGAAAGCTCATACTCTCGACGCTAAAGGCTAAGAAGTGCCTTGAGAAAGGGGCAGTCGGGTATTTAGTATCTGTGATCGACCTTACCAAGGAAGCACCACGAATGGAAGATATTGATGTCGTGTGGGACTATCCAGAAGTATTTTCTGAAGAATTACCAGGATTACCACCCGACCGAGCTACAAAGTTTGTTATAGATCTTATACCTGGAGCCGCACCAGTATCAAAAGCACCCTATCGAATGGCTCCTACTGAACTGAAGGAATTGAAAGTACATTTACAGGAACTGCTGGACAAGGGTTACATTCGCCCTAGCATATCACCATGGGGAGCGCCAGTTTTATTCGTGAAGAAAAAGGACGGTAGCGTTCGCTTGTGTATAGACTACCGAGAACTGAATAAACTGACAATCAAGAATTGGTATCTATTGCCTCGGATCGATGACCTGTTCGATCAGTTGCAAGGTGCCAAAGTGTTCTCAAAGATTGATCTTCGGTCAGGTTACCATCAGCTGAAGATTAAGGATGGTGATATCCCCAAGACAGTATTCAGGACCAGATATGGACATTATGAATTTTTGGTCATGTCTTTTGGATTAACAAACGCACTAGCAACCTTTATGGAACTTATGAACCGGGTGTTCCACGACATGTTGGATACGTCGGTTATTGTATTAATTGATGATATATTAGTCTACTCTAAGGACGAGGAAACTCATGTCAAGAATCTAAATGCCGCTCTGCAGCGACTACGAAGGGAAAAGCTCTACGCCAAATTTACAAAGTGTGAGTTTTGGCTAAAGGAAGTCGCATTTTAGGCCATGTAGTATCCACTGAAGGAATTAAAGTGGATCCCAGCAAGATTGAGGCGATTGTAAAGTGGGAAGCATCGAAGAGCGTTGCGGAAATTAGAAGTTTTCTGGGTCTAGCTGGGTATTATCGACGATTTGTGGAAGACTATTCCCGAATTACCGTAGCTCTTACCAGTTTGACTAAGAAGGGCGAGAAGTTTGTCTGAACGGATAAATGCGAGAAGAGTTTCCAAACCTTGAAAGCTAGATTGATATCAGCTCCAATCTTGACCATCCCGATTCCAGGACAACCATTTATCTTGTACACCGATGCATCAGGACTGAGATTAGGATGTGTACTTATGCAAGGAGAACAAGTAATTGCATATGCCTTAAGACAACTGAAGACACATGAAAAGAACTACCTCACTCATGATTTGGAACTAGCGGCAGTAGTACATGCTGTCAAAATATGGAGACATTATCTGTACGGGGAGAAGTTTCAGATTAAATCAGACCATAAAAGTCTTACTTACCTATTTAATCAGAAGGAGCTGAATATGAGACAAAGAAGATGGCTGAAACCATTGAAAGACTATGATTGTGATATCCAGTTTCATCCGGAAAAAGCTAATGTAGTAGCCGACGCATTGAGTAGAAAGGCAATGATAAAATCTCAGGGAGAGGTTAGCACAACTGCCGTAATGTGTACTACCAGAAAGGTATTCAAGCACGATAATGAGCAGTTTGTGATAGATGCACCAGATGGATCAGCCAACCAAGGGTTTATTCATCGGTTTTCAAATATGTTCGTCGCATTGAAAATTATACTGGATATAGTTGATGAAGTGAAGACAGCTATCAAATCAGACCCTTACCTAAGAACGGTACAAGAAGACATCGAAAAAGGTAGAACTAACCCTGAGTTCACCTTGGACGAAGAAAAGGTATTGAAGTACAAAGGAAGAATATGTTTACCCGAAACTGAAAGCTTGGACATTAGACACCGATTGATGAAAGAGGCCCATACCACCATCTATTCTATACATCATGGAAGTACAAAAATGTATCATGATCTAAAGAAACTATATTGGTAGAGAGGAATGAAAGCAGATGTAGCTAAGTTCATGTCTCAATGCCTAAATTGTCAGAAGGTAAAGGCTGAACGACAAAGACCGGCAGGACTGTTACATCCGTTACCAGAACTAGCATGGAAATGAGACTGCATCACTATGGACTTCGTCACGGGATTACCACTGACTCCTCGAGTAGTTGACGCAGTTTGGATGATTGTAGACCGCCTGACTAAAATAGCTCGCTTTATACCTATACGACCCCAGTATACACTGGAGAGGTTAGCTAAGCTGTATGTGGACAACATTGTGCGATTACACGGCGTACTTGAAAGTATTGTGTCCGATAGAGATCCACGATTTACTTTAAAGTTTTGGAAAGGATTGCAAAAGGCTATGGGTACAACATTGAAGTTTAGTACTGCATTCCACCCATAGACAGATGGACAGTCGGAGCGTACAATTCAGATTTTAGAAGATATGCTTCGAGCATGTGTAATTGACTTCAAAGGATCATGGGATGAAAAGTTACCACTGATTGAATTCGCTTATAATAATAGCTATCAGGCTACTATACAGATGGCACCCTATGAAGCACTGTATGGCAGAAAGTGTCGAACTCCGTTGTTTTGGATTGAAGTTGGGGAACGTAGTATTGTTGGACCGAAATTTGTTGAAGAGACTTGTCGAGTGGTCGACATTATCAAAGAAAGAGTGATAACAACTCAGAATCGTCAGAAGAAATATGCCGATACCTGACGCTGAGACCTTGAGTTCGTCGTGGGTGATAAAGTATTCTTAAAAGTATCGCCTATGCGAGGATTGAAACGGTTTGGATAGAAAGGGAAACTAAGTCCAAGATATGTCGGGCCATATGAGATTCTAGCTAAGCGTGAGAAAGTGTCTTACCAGTTAGCCCTACCACCATCTATGTCAAGTGTACATGACGTATTTCATATTTCCTTATTGAAAAAGTATGTCAAAGATCCTACGTACGTTCTGACAGTAGATCTGCCTGATTTGACTGATGATTTGACATTTGAAGTAACACCAACTGAAATCACCAGTTGAAAGGTTCAACGACTATGCAACCGAGATATTTATTATGTTAAGGACACTTGGAGAAGTAGAGACATGAAAAAAATTACATGGGAAGAAGAGAATGCTATGCGAAAGCAATACCCTCATTTATTCAACTCAGAAGGTATGAACAATTTAGTGGATGAAATTTTTATAAGTAGGGGGGAGTTGTAGGATCTGTATCAAACTAACCCGGTCTTACCACCTTGAACCAGGTTTACCCATCATGGTCGAACCAAACGGATCATGTGCGTGAAGGAGATCACGATCCCAGGTATTAAGCTGACCCAAAAATACTAAAATTAGGGGGAGGGTCGCATACCCAGCAAGGGAGGGTCGAACCCCCCCAGTATAAAAGTCAGACCCCCAGTTTTATACCGGGGGTCAGACAGTTTAAGGACCAGGGGTCGACGGGATCTCCGACCCCTCTATCGACCCCCGGTAATCGGTAAAAACAGCACGAATTGAAAATTAGGAAACTTTCCTAATTTCAATAGGATTCCTTCCTAATCTCAATGAGACTTATTTTGGGAGTTTCTACTCTATAAATAGGACGTCCCTAAGCCTCTTTCACTCCTTTTAGAACCCTAATTGGATTGAAAGAAAGAGAAGAGAAGGAGAAGAGAAGGAGAAGAGAAAGAGAAGAGAAGGAAAGTGGAGAAGAAGATCAAGGAGAAGACTTCAGACAAATAAGCCTAATTCTCAGGTATGGATACTATCTCCATGTAATTCTACAAACCTTAGAATAGCTAGAGAAGAGGGAACGATTTAGGAGAAACTCAAGTCATCCACCAATGGTTAGGTTTTTATGGAAAACCATGGGGAAAATTATGAAAGCTATATAGGTGAATGAACTACGGTTCTAGGCCATAGAACATGTGTGGAATAGACTGTAGAAGCAAGCCATAGGACCCCAAACATGAAGAATGGACTGTAGGATGAAAAATTGACAAAACCCACAGGGGGTCGCACGGGGGGTCGATGGCCAATCGACCCTACCAGACCCTGATCATCGACCCCCAGTGTTTGGGAAGTCCAGAATAGGGGTGGTCGCACCCAGGGTCGATCAAACCTCCGACCCTAGCATCGATCCCCAGTTAGCAGCATGCTTTTTAAAGTTCGAATTAATTCTAATTAAATTTCTAATTAAATTCTATCGACTTGGTTAGGTTTTCTAGGGATATAATATCGATATATAGTTGATTCTTAAAGCTTGAAAGAGGACCTACGATCAAGTAAAGGTGAGGGAACAAAACCTAAACTAATTGGTTAATAATAAACTGTTTTATTTCGAGTTCAATGCCATGATTGATTCTATGCGTGTATGCTTGTTATGTACATTCAACATGTCATCCAATATTTCTATTATTACTGTTCATGCATATTTAATTATTGTTTATAACCTGATGATGATGATGATGATAGGAATAGGCATGTGGATGTATGTGTATGGTTGGTGTGCTTGATGCGAGCGAGTATCAGGGGGAGGACGTGACACTGTGGTTCATCCTGGTCACCAGACTCTAGCTCTATCTCTAACTTAAGTCTTGTCCACTAAACATCGTCGTATCGCCATTACCTTAGCGGAACTAATACGTCGTAGGGTATCAGGAGGGAGACGTGACACTGTGGTTCATCCTGGTCACCAGACCCTAGCTCTATCTCTATGGACATATTGAGGGATGCTGGGGTGAGGCCTTGGATACACTGTTTGGCATTATGATTGATTAGCTGCGAGTCCGGTTTGTAAGTCCTCGCCAGCAGGGGCTTACATGTTGGTATGGCACTGTACAACAATAAGCGTTAATCTTTATTGTACAATGTTCATGGTGGGTGCATGTGGGACGACAATAAGCGTGACATTTGGGCGACTTCACACACTCGTGTATAGAGGAGGGGTCAATAAGCGTGACCTTTGACCTCCAATCCTTTCTATTGCACATTGCAAACTTATTTACTAGACCAAAGATATGAATCGAATGCATACATATGTTTGTTGTATTGTTTTGTTTGCTCACTGAGTCATGATGTGTGCTCACCCTTTCGACGTCGAATATTTTTAGTTGATGATGCATGTACCACAGTTGCAGATTATATAAATGACTCGGTGCATGCGCGCGTTGCTGCAATGGAGGCTGAAGACTTAGAGGATACGCATGACCCCTCATGCGAGTGCAACTCATGTGTGTTCTATTAGGATTTTAATTGAATTTATAAAAGATGTAATTGATATTTTATTTAGTTATGTCTCAGTTGATACAACAATAATTTGATATTTTAATTATGATTATTACATTTAGAATGCTCAGTTCATTTACTATAAGACTTCCGTTATTGTGTATTTATTCTGATTATGGTTTTGGATGTGCGTTGTTTTATTTTTAATGGATATCGCCTACTAGAGATCCTGGTTGAACCGTTGGTTTATAGCGGTTCATCACACCATTCTGAATGGTGCAGAATTTGGGATGTGACAGTCCTTCTCTATTTAGAATTCTAAAATTGTAGAGTCTTCTTTTCTTCTTTGGAGTCTTCTATTGTAGGTTTAGGTTTCCTAACTTGATTAGGAGATTCTTTATGGAATTTACATCCACCGTTGAATGTTTTAATCTGATCAGAGGGCTACTTCAATTCGGATTCGGTTAGATTTTTGTATCAGATTTTGAAGCCACGTTTGGAGGCCCAAATGAACTCAAATTTTTCTCCATAATACCATTCTGAAAAGGTTGAGACGTCCTCTACAACTTTACTGAAGATAAATTTTCAATTATGAAACTCTTTTCATGTGAAAAACCTGCATGAAACTCAGAACGTTAATATTAAAGATGCTGAAATTTTCCTATCTTTTAAAAATTAATTCACAATGTCTCTAAAATATATGAAATTAATAAAATTCATCATATTCAGTTCAATAAGACATAAAACACATTAAAAAGGATAGTATTAAGGGAATAAAAATATGAAAATCACACACTTATCATCATGTCTAGTCGGTAGACCGCTGTTTGCTGTTCTTCAAGACCTTGGAGGGAGCTAAACACTTCAAGTGGACAGAGGAGTGCCAGAAATCCCTCGATGACTTAAAGGTTTTTTGACATCCCCGCCTTTACTTGCCTATCCTAAGGTCAGTGACCAATTACAGTTATATCTCGCCACTTTAGCAGAAGTGGTCAGCTTAGTGCTAGTAAAGAAGTAGAAGAAATTCAGAGGCCAGTTTATTATGTGAGTAAGGTGCTGCTGGATATAGAAATCAAGTATTGGCTGATTAAAAAACTAGCATAAGCTCTGGTTATATCTGCTCAGAAGCTGCGACCTTACTTCCAAGCTCATATCATCCTAGTACTAACTGATAAGCCCCTGAAGAAAATACTAGCCCAACCTAACATATCTTGACGACTTGTGAATTGGGCGATTGAGCTCAATGAGTTTGACCTACAGTATTAGCCGAAGATGGCAATAAAAGTACAAGTGCTTGTCGACTTCATGTTAGAGACCTTCATCGACAATAGTGCCAACATCAACAAGACTCTAAAAGATAACTATCTTGTGCGGAAGACAAAAAAACAAAAGACGAAACCTTCAGCAGCGTGGACTTTATACATGGATGGATCTTTGAATGACCAGCACTCGGGGGCCGGGGTCATTATGACCAGTCCTGAAAAGTTTAGAGTGCAGGTTGCTCTACGATTTGACTTCACACAACATATGATTCAGTGGAACATAAAGCCCTACTCCCCGGGCTCCGACTGGCAAAGTTTCTAATGGGAAGGAGGTTAGAGATTTACAGTGATTCATAGGTCGTCTTCAGACAGATCAATGGTGAGTATGAAGCCAAACAATCCCACATGCTCGAGTATCTAGCCAAAGTGAAGTTGGAACTTGCCTTACTAAAAGGCTATCAAATCAATAACGTAGACCATGAAAACAACACCGAAGCGAATGCCTTGTCTAGACTTATGGTAGAAGACCTCTCTGTCCTTGATTCCTTGGTATATATTGACGTCCTTAACAAACCGGGTATATGCGGAGAGGCTGATGTGCACAAGTCGATATTGAAATGATTTGGATAGATCCGATAAGAACTTATATTGAACGTGTGAACTTCTAGAAGATTGGCTAGAAAGATGCTGAGTTCAAGCAAAATTCTAACAGTATACAATAATGGATGGGAAGCTATACTACAACTCACCCACCCTTCTTTTCCTACTATGTCTCACTCCAGCAGAAGCTCGTGAGGTCATGTGGGAAGTTCATGCAGGGATCTAAGGAGTCATCTGGGAGGAAGAGTTCTCTGTCAGCGACTTCTAAGATAGGGGTATTACTGGCCAACAATGCTGGCCGACTATACCAAATATGCAATGGTATGTGAAAGGTGCCAAAAGCATGCCACAGTTAGCTACTTGCCCGCAAACGAGCTACAATTACTCAACATCCCCCTATTATTCGTAATATGGGGAATGGACATTGTTGGTCCTTTCTCGGGGGCCAAATCTGACAAGAAGTACCTAATTGTAGCCTTAGACTACTTTTCTAAATGGGCAAAGGCCGAGGCCATTGTGAAGATAAACTCAGAGAGGATAGAGACCTTTATCCAGCTCAATGCCATCTACAGGTATGGTGTACCCAAGATCATTGTTATTGATAATGGATCATAGTTTGATAGCCAACAATTTAGAGCTTTCTACAATGGGTTCAAAATTGAACAATGTTCGCATCAGTGTCACCCCCCGAAGCCAATAGACAAGTTGAAGCCACATACAAAACCATCTTATACGGATTAGCTCAACAACTTCAAGGCTCTAGGAAAAAATGGTCCGATGAGCTACCTAGTGTGCTTTGGTCCTACAGAACTACCAGCAGGACCCCCACTGTAGAAACACCCTTCATGTTGGTGTAAGGGGCAGAAGCAGTGCTGCCAGTAGAAACAACTCATCTTACCATCAGGATATTCAACTACGACGAGTTGCAGAACCCTGAAGACTTAAGGGCAAACTTGGACCTCCTTGAAGAGGTTCATGACAATGCACAACTTCGAATACTAGCCTACCAGCAGTGGGTAGCCAGACATTACAATTCAAGAGTATGAGCTTGGCAATTCAAGGTCAGCGACTTAGTCCTTTGTCACACCTCTGTATTACACCCTTTCTAGCAAGGCAAATTGATTCCCGCTTGGGAAGGGCCCTACAGAGTAGTTCGCATGACAAGGCCAGGAGCTTACCACATTGAAACAATGAAAGGGAGTTAATCTTGAGGTCTTGGTACTGAAAAAATTTAAGAAAATTCTATCACTAATGTAGTAGACATGAGGAAATTTTAATGAAATGTCTATACATTACTCTCTTTTGTCTCCATCAATTTTAAGGTTACAACTCGATACAAGTTGTCAACGAGCCTACCTATGGGGCACTTGGGTCAACAACTGGCAACCAACACATAAGTTAGCTTCCTAATGACTCATAGGATATCTTGGGCTAATGACCTGCAAATGATATACAAGTTGCTACTCATATGACTTGTAATATCTACAGGTCCACGACCTGCAACCACGTTACTTAGATTCATAATGCAAGCAATTTGCATCCATTATGAACTGGGGGGGGTAAGGAATACTCCAAAATTGATACAATGGACAAAAGATCACGCGAGCTTGGGACTCAAAAAGTTCCATTATTTATCATTCATCGCAAAATTGCAAAGATACTTCATTTACAGTGTAAAGACTACAAGGTTCCTACACTAACATAAAGTTAGGGGTAGAGATATCTTGCTAGAACCTATACGGATGAACTCTTGCTCTTCATAGGAGGAGGTTTCTTGAAATGCTTAATAACATTAATTAACTTCTCCCCGGTCTTTTTCGTTTTACGCTTAGCTTTAGCACACTGTGTAAGACCCGCACTCCACTAACCCGGTCTAACCTAGTTAACGTGTCGTGACAGGTCTTCCCATCATAATCGGGTCAGACGAACCAACCAGATGATGGAACCACAAAGCTAGGTACAAAAAAACTCAAAACCTAGGCTTGTTCGGTTAGACAAATAGATTTATACGACCCGCACTCCACTAATCCAATTTAACTGTGTCATGTCAGGTCTTTCCATCATAATCGACTCGATCGAACCAATTTTATAAAGGAACCGCCAGGCCACGTAAGCTAAAAATAGTCAATTTTACTTGAGTTGTCGACTATAGGAACCTGTATGGTTGACCAGTCATAGTTAGAATCTAAAACTAGTTAACCAGTCAAGTTATAGACTCACTTGTTGATACCTTGAGACTCACTGGTTGATGAAAATTGTGACCAGTGAAGTAGACCAGTAAATCCCAGACTGGCTTCCAAAATTAAGAAACTTTCCTTTTTCTGAGTGGTCTCTTTCTTAATTGAGAAAAAACTCTATATGGGAACTTTCTCCCTATATAGAGTACATCCCTTTCTTACTCTTTTGCTTAATTCTAAACCCTAAAACTAAGAAAGAAAGAGAAAGGAGAAGAAGTTCAAGGAGAAGGAGGAAGCTTGAAGAAGGAGTTGCAGAAGAGCTTATTGTCAACGATTTCCATTTTCTTGTCGCAAGGAAACTAAGGTAAGAGGACCATCTCTGTAGCTATTAGATTAATTGGGATGATCTTTCATCTTTGTATTGTTGAATTGAAGCTTGCAATGTGAATGGGATTATGAGATCTTCTAAGCAAACCAAAGGACATTAAGGTTAATCTATGATTGTTGGTTAGGGTTAGCATATGATTGTATATTGGGAATTATCAATTGAGAATCATTGGTTTCAGGCCATAGAAAGACTCTAGGAGGAACCCCATTGGTAAGCCAAGGTGTTGACTCAAAAGAGAACTCGGACTGAAAAATATCCTGACCAGAGTTTCTCTGGTTGCATCACTGGTGGACTATAGGTGCGACCAGTGAGTCGACCAATGATTTTCGGGTGGTTTCCAGGAACTCTCTGGTCACAGTCACTGGTCGCATGATGCAAGACTAGTTAGGGTCGACCAATCATTAACAAGAAGCCCTGTTTTGGATTTAAACTATTGTAACTTGATGAAACCATACCCTAACTTAAGTCTATAAATTGTTTAGGTTTCCAACTAGTTCCAAAGTAAGTTTCAAGGCTTAAAAGAGGAACAAACATCGTTTACAAGTGAGGGAACAAAACCTAAATTAATAGGCTAATAACAAACTACCTTAGATTCTGTCCAAGTAATATGATGCCATGCTTGGGTGATTGTTTGTGTATGTCACATGTCATCCAATACTTGTTATATATATATATATATCTATTCATGCATATTTTATTATTGTTCCTATTTGACATGATGATAATGTTAGGATTAAGCATGTGCTTGTATGTGGTTGATGTATTGGGTTGGGTAGAGTAATAGGGGGAGTATGGCGGTATGTGATCCATTAGGCTCTAGCCTTATCTCTATTCAGTTATATGTATTGGCATCGTCGTATCACTATTACCTTAGTGGAACTAGTATGTCGCAGAGTATTACGGGAGGTGAACGCGGTGTACGACTATAAGCTCTGCCAGCGAGCCTTAGCTCTATCTCTATGGGCGTATTGAGGGATGGTGGGATAAGACCTTGGATACAAACCCTTGTGATGACATATAGGATTGGTTAGTCACGAACTCAGTTTGTAAGCCCTCGCCAGTAAGGGCATACGTGCTGGTACAGGTAGGGTATCAGGGGGGTTCTGACAGTGTGTGATCCAGAAACTCTAGCTCTATCTCTATTCCGTAATGGGTGTTGTAGGACGACAGTGGTGTGTAATCCGTTGGGTGTGCTCACACTCTCGTGTATGGAGGTATGGTTGCAAACTATCCTTACTATAGCACATTTAAAGCTTATACTAGACCAAAGATAATAATTTGACTACAAGCATATGTTTGTTGCATTATTTTGTTTTACTCACTGAGTCGTGTTGTGTGCTCACCCCTCGACGTCGAATATTTTTAGTTGATGATGTAGGTACCACAGTGGAGGATTATATGAACGCATCATTGTATGGACATGTGAGAACTATGGACGTGCAGACTATGAAGGATGAGCACGACTTTGCGTGTGAGTGTTTTCAATGTCTTTATTCTTTGTTTATTCTTATTTTAATTACAGAAACCTATTATAAATTATTTAATTATATTTTGATTTACTTGGAGATAACTGGAATATTTATTTACTTATCATATTAGATCATAGTTCATTATTAATAAAACTTTCACTATTTATTTTATTATCTTTGATTGTGTTGTGGAATGTGTTTGGTTTGAATTGTTGTCATGGTCTTTATGAGATCCTGATTTGAACCGTTGGTTCTTATGACGGTTCATCACACCACTGGTTAGTCCAAATTTGGGGTGTGATAAGATTTGTCCAGTCTGTGTATTAGGTAACTGGTTAAAAATAAAATAGAATCCGAGTTTAGAAAAATTTCTTAGTTTGGTTGGGAGACTCTCTTAATTGGGAGAGCACTCCAATTAGGAGATTGCCCTATAAAAGGAATGAACCTCTACTCTTTCTCACTTTTTTGCGTGACTTACAAACCCTAAAAACTAAAGAGAGAGAAATCTAAGAGAAAAGTTGGGAGAAGAATAAGACTCTGGTGAAGGAAGAAGGAGGAGGAGAACTCACCGTCTATTTTCAGTAATTATCATCAAGAGACCAATGGTAAGTTCTTAACCTTTGTAATTAGGATGTCTTCTGTGTAAGGTTAGATACATAGCTGTCAGAGGCGGTGATCTAATGTTATTACTGTATGAATCATTGACAAATGATCTACGAGGATCGTGTAGCAAGAGAATAGGTAAAACTAGGGTTACAACAAGGGACCAAACCCTAAGTGTTCTTAACCATAGAATGGTTTAGGATAAACCCTAGAATATGCTGAAGAATTGACTCTGAAGGAAGTTAGACTGGAAGACAACATAAAAGACGCCTGAAGGTTGTCCAGTCTGGTTGTCTAAAAGCACCTATGTGAGGCTAGACAGTCGATTAGACACTCTAGGGAAGTGCCTTAGAGTTATCCAGATGGCTGACCGATTAGACAATATGACAGTCCAGACAGTCGATCGAATAATGTCTGGAATGACTGTTTTACCAGTCTAGATAGTCAATCTGAATGTCAGAAATTAAACAGAATTAAACCCTAACTTATTTTAATGGTTGTTTAGGGTTTATAATCAGTCTAAAATAATTTTCAAAGCTAGGAAAGAATCAACATCACGCAATAAGTGAGGCACAAGACTCAAACTAATTGGTTAATAATAAACTACCTTACTTGACTAATGTTGCTTTATGTTGTGCATCTCATATGTCATCCAATAACTATTATTACTGTTCATGCATATTTAAATTATTATTCTTATGATGATGTGATCGAGGATAGGCATGTGATTGTGTGTGATTAGTGTGTTGAGTGGGGAGAGGTTGTAGCCTCAAACCATCCACCATACTGACATCGTTGTATCGCTGTTACTTTAGCATGCTTAGTATGTCGCAGTGTATCAGGGGGGTTTGATGGTGTTGGTTGAGGCCTTACCGCTAGACTTTAACTCTATCTCTATTCTGTATTGAAGGATGTTGGGGTAAGGCCTTGGATATACTTTGATAACATCTAGGATTGGTTAGTGACGAATCCAGTTTGTAAGCCCTCTCCAGTAGGGGCATATGTACTGGTACAGGGTAGGGTATGAGGGGGTGTTGATGGTTTGGTTGTAGCTTGCCATTGGATTCTAGCTCTATATTTATCTTGTAGTGAGTATTGTGGGGTGACGATGGTTTTAGTTGGAGCCTAACCATTGGGTGTGCTCACTCTCGTGTATGGAGGTGTGGCTGTAGCCTATCCTTACCATAGTACATTGCAAACTTAAATTAGACCAAATGATTAAATGCCATCTTATGCATATTGCTTGCTGCATGTTTTGTTTCTCATTGAACTAAGTTGCGAGCTCACCCCACATATATATTTTCTTTTTGGTTGATGATATAGTTACTACAATGGAGGACTATGTTAGTGCGCCATCCTATGGACACATGGTGACTATAGATGTGTAGACGATGGAGAACGAACATGGCTCGTCATGTGAGTGTCTCTATTGCGTTTATCTTTAGGGTTTTATTTCAAGTTTAGAATTATAAAACTTGTAAGGTTTATTAATATTTTATGTTTTGGTCAACAATGAGATAAATGTATTATTTATTTATTTATCACTTAATTTCACAGTTCTTTAATAAAGACTTTCGTTGTTGTCTATTTATTCTGATTGATGGTTGAATGTATGGTTTGATTGTTGGCACGGTCCTATGTGGTCCTGACTTGAGCCGTTGGTTCAATAACGGTTCATTCACACTTCTGGTTCGACCAGAATTGGGGTGTGACACGTTGCTATGAGATAGTTTGATAAATCATGTCCAAAGAAGGATAAGGGTTGTCATAGTAAACCTCAGCCCTCGTACACCCTATCAGATCGGCCAAAGTCTCCTCAGCTTTAATGAGCTTCTCTGCCATAATCTCCATATTGAACTCGACACTAAGACGAAGATGCCTTTCCTCGATATTTGAACGGGTGAGCTCAACGACCTCTTCTTTCAGACATTAGACCTTGTTGAAGTACCTAATATAAGATTCTTGGAAAGACTGACTCGCAGACTCTGTTTTCTCAGTTCAACACTGTAATATTTTGACTTGATTAGCCCACCGGTCTTCGAGTTGTCCTACAACCATGGAAAACATGTTTCGATCATTCTCTACCTCTAAAATCTAGGCGTGAAGAGCCTAGATTTTAGAAATAAGGTCGATAATGGTTTCAGGCTCGGCCTCATTCGGTACAGCCGACCCAACAACATAAGTGCAACCATAAAAAAAGGTAGAATCAATTACTCGTGGAATGATGCAAGGAAAATAAAAGAAGAACATACTTACAAGTATAAAAATTCCATTAAATTTAGCAGAAGGGTCATAATATACAGAAGATGTACACTTAGAATATAAAGGAATGAAAAAACAAAAAGATAGAAAAATCAAGCAGTCGATTCATCAACCTCGTCGCCCATTCCGCCTTCTTATTTTCCTTGACTACCTCAACCATGGTACTTCCAAGGGCTCTGACTTCCTGATCGCCTTAGGCCGTCCTTGAGATGGCACCCTTCTGAGTCTTTACCATAGTCTCTATAGGAACCAAGGCCAAAGCGAGCTCTTCTACAACTGTGTTCTCAACCCTAGGGGGGCCAATTGAGGTGCGTCTTGAGCCGCTTCTGTCCTAAGAACCTGGGGTACTTCCCCAAGTACCTACTCATCAAAGGAGTCTCTTTCTTCCTTATCGTTGGTGGGGGCATCCACGTCGAAGGGATACTTCGAAAAGTCAAAGTTCGACCCAATCTCCTTGAGCATGTAATTGCATAGACTATGGACCCCCTAGACAAAGGCATTCATGGAGTGGAAACATGAGTTGGCTTCTTATGTCGGAAGGACTTCATCTCGGGCGCCTCCGCAACATAAGTCTTTAGGTTTTCGGAGGCCTTGAACTGGAGGAGCGCTTGATTGATCTTCCCTCGGATGTTGGCCTCGAGTTCTTGGGCCTTCCAAGTGGCGTTCTTTGCCTTTACATCGACCACTTGGGGTTGGTAGTTGAGCTCAAAAATCGCCTTGTTAGCCTCCTTCTTGACCTTCCTCAAGGCAGTTAGATCTGTCTCCAGGTGAGTTCTCTCAGAGATAGCATCATTGTTCTTCTTCCGCTATATGGCCAGATCAATGCTCAGGCGGACCTGTTCCAAGACAAGATCATCCGCTCTCTTCTTTTAGGCCAGCAGCTTAGCCTCCAGTCGGGCCATCTCAGATTCTGCCTTCTTCTTGTCGTCGGCAGCCTGGCCCTTGACGTCTTGCAACTCTTTGGTTGGGGACTCATTCTTCTCTGAGTAGGCTCGACAAACCTTCACAGCTTCGTCCCTCGTCTTCTCAAATGAGTGAAGACTCCTTCCGAGGTCCACATGGCGGTGCATGATGACCTTCATCAAGTTCACAAACTTTAAAGAAACAAGGTGTTAAAAAAGAATAACACAAAAAAATGAGATAAAGAGATGGTTAAGAGCAACACATACATTGACGACACTCATCTTGGTCATCTTCATGAGCTCTTTATTTGTTTGACTTTCGAAGAACTCTTCATCCTTCTGTAAGTAGATCCCCTCAAGCAGCTAGTAGGCTACCTCCAGTGACTCCTTCCCTTGGGCTGAGGTAATGACTGGCCATTTTGGCCAGTAGGCAATATTAGGACTTAGGGCTCCTAGAGAACTCGATGTTTGCCCTTCAGAAGCCTTCTTCAACATCACTATCAAGGGAGGAGTAACCATGGGCGTACCTGAGCTTAACCGAGGTACCCTAGTATCCAAACTATGAGCTATAGTATCGACTGAGGATGGAGAACTTGGAGCCAGCTTGACTGTTGTCTCTAAAGTTGAAGTCGCTTTGACACTTAACAGATTGATGGGGGTCAAAGCTATGCCTTCTTGAGAAGTCGGAGCAGAGGGGGGAGTGTCTTCGTGCTCTTGAGAAGTTGGAGCAGAAGGATGAAGGTCCTTTGCTAGGGCATCCTTTGGGGAAGGCTCCGAAGTAACCAAGGATTTCTCCCTCGTCTTCGTCTGAATCTGTGGGTCGTCGCCTTCTTTAGACCACAACTGTTTGTCTAGGTTTGTGGGGATTGAGTGGTGTGAGGTAGATTTAGCCTTTTTCCCTTGCCTTAGGGGACCCGCTATAGTAGTCTTCACTGGCCTCTTTTGAGACCATAACATCGTGATCTCACCCAGGTCGAGGTTGCTCTTCCCCACTGCAAAATTAGAAAAATAGAATGCCAGTTAACAGTTTAATCAACTACAGGTCAAAATAACACACATGCTACATTAAAACTTACTTGGGTCATCCTACCTGCCTTCAGTACTCTCGATGACCTCAACGGGAACCTCATCGTTGTATACATCATCCCCTGTTCCCAAGTTGATAGGGCACTGAAGGAGGGAAGATTTTAGGAAACTATCATCAATGGGCACCCCTAACTTGGCCAAGTTGTAACTCTCCTTATCATAAGAGTTCAACTTTGGCCATGTGTTTACTGACATGACATTCGAGAAGTGTTAAATTTTGACTAGGGGCATCCTTTTCCCATCCTTACGGCCCAAAAAGAACTTCCTCTACTATCCCGTCTTCTTCTCACTCATGGGGTCTTGTTGGTTGAGAAGAAACATATATCTAAATAACTCTATGAAAGAAGAGTACAAATGCGTTGATCATCGACCAAGAGTTCGTGAAGAGCTGGGCTGGAGCCAGTCTATAGTACTTCACTATTTTAACGGCCTCCAGGTAAACCGGCAGTTTAAACCCGAAGTTACAGAATTCAGTATATAGACACATTTCTCTCATACTATGAGCGTAGGAAGTCTCACCATCGACAGGGATCCTACAGTAATAACGGTCCGGGATCTTGAACTTAGTGATCAGCTATACATGAGCTGCTGCTCTTTGAGGTTACACTTGTGCTCCGTAGCTACCATCTCACTGGGGGTAGGGATTGCTAAGCCTATAGGCTCCTGGGAAGTAGAAGAGGCATCGGTCAACATTCTTGCACAAGTTAATGGATCTTTCTCTATACGGGGGTATTCCCCTATTGTAATGCCAAGGACGGGTGGTCTTGCCGGCAAAGTTGGGGCTACTAATAATCTAGATGGAACCCGAGCACTCTCGAAACCTAGAGTTATTTACTCTTCCTCAGACCAACCGAAAATAGGTTGTGCAGGGTCAGAATAAATAGTCCCAGGACGATCAAACATACGAGAAAATGTGCGAGCCATAAAAGACAAATGAAAGAATAAAAAGGATAGTGACTTAATGATTAAGTTGCAAACTCGAGGATGAAGAAGATAAAGAAGGTGACTGAACTTCGGTGCTTGGGTGCTTAGAGTTTGCGAAAGTGAAAGTGCATGAATGTCACTCCAAGGTCCTTTTAAATTCATCATCGAATAGAAATATCCTAGATTTGAAAGGCTTGGAGCTCGGACACCATCATTGCAGGAGCTATCAAATCACCTTTAGTCGCTGCCTCTGCCAGGAAAAAAACCAATCAACTCCGCACTCTAATCAATGAAAATCCCCAACGCATTTAATGAGATGTTTTGAAAGGGAAAGACAACACCATAGGCCTACGTCACTATCGTGGTGTGATATGAGCAATTTGTTGGACGCATGGCGGCTCTCAAGGGTCGTCGTTTCACGTCTATGAAATTTTAGCCATCATGAGATCATGGTGAGCAGGATTTTCAAAAAGATCTTTTGGGTTCCCCGAAAAGTGGCCGTTACGACTCTTCGATCCCTTGAAGTTAATGAGTTCAAACCCATCAAATATCGGCTTTAAGTCGGGGTCATCCTTTTAAGTCGTAAATCAAAAGGGAGAATTAACGATTTAAGGTAGGGTGTTCTGCCAACTTACGTCATGTGTTGAGGAAAGGCGCAACGTCAACTTGACTTTCATCCTGAAAGAGGCATATAGTCCGTAGCAGCTCGGGGCATGTTATTATTCCAGCTCGAACAGGGTTTCAAAATAGGAAGTATGACTTCAAATTTCTACAGCCCAACATGATGGGTTAGAGGAAATAAGCCTGGATATTGGGATTGCTCCTTCAACATCATTGAGTCCACAGAAGCAAGGAGCAACTACTGATGCCATATTTCATTTGTCAATTAGAAGTTGACATGTGTCTATGCATGTGTCACGATAGGAGGATGACACGTGTCAGTACACATGTCATCTCTAGGGCGCTTCCGTATGGTAAGAGGAAGCACGTACAGATTGGTATGTGTTAGGTCTCTAAGTCGGAATCAAGCACCTATAGGACAATCACTATACACAATGACACTAGATTTCAAACTTGGAATATGACTCCTTTACGAAATGGGTATATGCTAGTCACCTGAAAGGTCAGTAGTGGCGACTTCTCCTGACTGTAGGATCTTCATCTGACGATTGCAGGATGTAACCAACTTGGATTCATCAGGGGAATACATCTTCTTGTCCAACTCAAACACTCAACAATGTATCCAGCTCCAATTATAGGTATTCATCCTATATAACCACTTGACGATTATAGGTATACACACTTTGACTTCACCATCTTCCACTAAGAGAATTCTCAGGCTTTCCCCACTTTAAGGAGCTTACATTATTCTCGTAAGCTCCATACTGTGTTCTGTTACTGACTTGATTGTCAGAGTGGTTACCAGACTACCCAGCCTACCTCTAATAACTTTCTCTTTCTTGCAGGAGGCGGGACACTTCAGTACACGTCAGCTAGTTCAGTTTCAGCAACAACACCCTATCCATCAAACTTTCTAGAGAAGAAGATAGATTGTCGGAAACAAGTTATTGCAAGAAGGGTTGTTGTCATCAGAGGATTAATTTGCGGCCGAAGTCAAGAGATGTACCGGTGTCGCCTTTCCTTTCAGTTTGGTCGATTTAACCTTTGTCGACTTCGGTCTTCTCAGTTCACGATTTCAATTGAAAGATAGGAAAAATGAAAAAGAAAAGGGAAGGGAAAGGGAAAGGAAGTGAAAGGGGCATTTTGTCTTTTTACTTCACAAAATACTAGTATGTCTTTCATAATATCCATAAAGGTATTTTGAACCTTCAAAAATAAAAGGTTCATGCTGACATCAGTAATAAACAGAAAAAATCTAACAGAATTAGGCCTTTGTGTAACAATGTTTGGCATTTAGGGATAGTACGTGTACTTGTTGTGAACTTTAGGATTGTAGGCATATACAGACCTAAGTCCAAAAGTAGTACGAGTAACTTTCACCAAAAAAGAAAATTTATAAAATGCCCCTTACATTTTAACACTGTACATTCTTCTCCTCCTTCGATATATCTTTTTGATGACTTTTAACACCACTCCCAAAAAAAAAAAAAAAAATACCCTATAGGTTGATACTGCTGCTGGAAATGTTACTGCACCTGGAACTGTCCATATTCAAAGATGGCCCTAGCATTTTAATGGATCCATCGCCGTTCAGTTGTTCTGTTAAAGTATGCTGTTGCACTATCAACACCGATACCATATTTTTGAAAGCGATAGAAGCAAGCATGTCTCCGAGGGATCCAAGCTCAGGGAACTTAATCTGCTCTGTATTTCCTTTGAAGATCTGTGAACTATTATCATGGCGTCTTCCAGTTAATATAAGGTCGTAACAGTCATCCTTAGATTGAATCATATTGATGATGTCCCGGCTGTCAGTCACAGCCTCCTCGAAGTAGGAAACGCGGTTGCAGCCTACACCCAGCATGGTAGTAGTTTTAAACTCATTGATCAGTTCACCGTCCAACTTCCCCTCCATAGAGTAATCACAATAATCAACGGGGCTGGCGGTGCCTTGTTTAGCTTCAACCAGTCGAATCACTGATAGTTTGACATTTGGATGGTCAGCCATCCGGTAAGTGTAAATCAGTGCTTCTCGATCATCAGCCCCACCATAGAAGATCACAGCTATTCGATAGGATGACCAGCTTTCAAAGATGGATCTTGGCTTTCCATTGGCCCCACCATCCACAAGGATGCCAACTGAGCAAGGTGATTTGGCTAGAACTTGTTTATTCATATTTCTCTGACCAGCTGAATCAGCTAGCTCTCCTTCACTGGACCAGAATTTGTGGAAGGGAAGGATAAGGAAAGCCGTACACTTGTCAGCAGCAAGGGTGCAGATGTCGTCGTGCATGGTGGCGTAGGGACCTATACAGGTGTAGGTTTGAACGAATACAATCCCTTTGGTGTTGCTCTCGAAGATCCTGAAGGCATTGATTATTCTTTGGGTGTAAGTGGGCCTAGTGTTGTAGTTACAGAAAAGCCCATTATCTTTGCTTCTTGTGCGATCATGGGCTACAAAGAGAGGAGTAGCCCGACCCACTAGCTCGAACAGGTTTAGGACATACACACCCATAGGGCTCTCTTTAGCAGGGTTGGAAGCTTCAAGGACGTTGATGATCGCCGGCACACTTTCTTGGTTGTTGATGCAGACAAGAATACGAAGCTCCGAGTGGCGCTTCGTGTCTTCGATGGTCCTTCTCCGGTAGCGCATGTATCTCCTTGATGGATCGTAGATGGTCTTCACTATGAATGAAAAGATTCCGGTCATGACCGGCACCGTCATGACCATTATGCTGAATGATGGGTTGTTTATGAACTGCATCACAAACCCAAAACAAATCAGAATCTTAATTTACTATATTAATTCAACCATTTTTAGTGAGGATTAATTCTTGTCATTCCACATGTATGTTCGAAAAAACGTGAGAACGAAAACTCTTGACAATAATATAGTGGTAGGAATTTTTTATAAAGATCGAGCTGTTTTACCTTTAACTTAAAAAACTTTTGGGAACAAGACTAATGGCCAAAAAAAAAAAAAAAAAAAGAAAAGAAAAAAAAGCCGATGGTACATTCTAAATATACATATAGAGGTGAATATAGAGGTGAGTTTCGCTCCACATATTGTCAGCAGATGACATCTGTCCCATCCACTACCATTTTGAATACATAGGGGTCTTTTTGAGAGTGATGAAAAGGACAGATGTTTAGCATGAGTGCAATCACAGCGTATACTACTAACTGAACTCCATAGAGGTTTCATTCAAATAGTTCTTATTATAAGGAATGAGTTCATCTGCATGTACATGGGATCCAGGTTTTCTCAAGTCCAATCGTTCTTCAAATTGTGATCTAATAGGTAGAGTTTATTTCTGTGCATATACTAATACATTGATTTTTATGTTGAACTGACTCTAGTCATTGGATCACCTGACTCTAGTCATTGGATCACCAACTTGAAAACCGGTTGAACTTGAGAGGATCTTTTTTCATTTACATGTACCCCTTCACAGAACCCATCACTATCATATCCAATGGGTCCCACACCCCATGGATACTACATGTATGTATGTCAGTATATGCATGTCAAGTGAACTCTTATTATAAAGCTTAAGCTATATTAACTGTTAACAAAGTAAGTACAGTAGCATGGTTTCAGAAGAATAGTTCTCCCGTATATACTTGCATCTTCCTTGGGATTCTATCACCATTCATATCAAGTGGGTCCCACATTTTAGAGGAGGGTCCCATACCTCGTTGACGGTGATGGAATCCTACGAAGAGTACATGTACATACAGGTGATTCGAACTCACCCCGAGTTGTTCTGCACGCGTATAAGACTGAACATCGACTACACCCAAAGAACATAAGAGGAGTGCAAGCGAAATAGAATCCTTGAAAGGCATCTGGTAGTAGAGGCAGGGTAGAATAGTCCCCACGAACTTGCCCAAGGTAGCAGTCAATATCACAGTCAAGACAACGAACCAAGTGCCGGCTTTTAGACCCGATACATAAACATGCTCACCCGTTACGAGAAAGTAGAGTGGTAACATCACATATGACACAAAACAATCAGTCTTATCCACCACTGTAGATCCTAAAGGGGGCCCATCTGGTACCACCAAACCCAAAGCGATGGGCACGAAAAAGGCAGGTTGGCCAAATAACTGGCTCAGAAAGCAACACACGAGGAGCAAGACAAAGACAACGATGGTGAAGGATTCCTTAATGTGTTTTCCTTCTGGTGTCTGTCTGCTCATCCAAGTCAGCAATGGCCGTATGATGAAGATCATAAGGATGACTATCACCACCATAGATATCAGCACCTTAAAGCATGTCATCACTCCCAACCCACCTCTGACATGTTGCTTGATGGTGAAAATCATTGTTATACTGATCCAACCCAGCATTCCACTGATCATGGAAGATGACCCGGCGATCCGACCCAACTCGGAATTGAGAAGCTTGAGGTCATGTAGGATGCAAGATATGACATGGAATGAAGTCATAGAAGTGAAAGTGGCAACAAATAGGAGGTCTCTGGATTTAATGTCTGTATGGTTGTCCACCTGTGTGTGTTCATGGGCGTAGTTGTGGAGGAGGAAAGAGACTGCGATGCTGAGTAGCAGAGGAAGAATGTAGGTTAAGATACCAATCGACCATTCCCTGCTTCCTGATCTCTTCAATATGCCCATGTCCATTCTTACCCCAACTAGAAATAGGAAAACCATGCACCCAAACAAAGACATTGTTTCTAATAATTTCATGCTTTTGGGGGGGAATATGAGCTCCTCGTATGTCTCGTTCAGCCCAAGAACTGAGGACCCCGCAATTATACCACCCTGCAATTATATCAAAACCCAATAAATAAATAAATAAATAAAATATTGTAATTGGAAACAAGTAACAAACCCAAAAAGCAAGAAAAAAAAATCCATATAGGTGGTCTGTTTCGTTGTAAAGTTTTTTTTTTTATACAAATGATATTTTTTATGGTAATAATTTTTTTTTATATAATCATTAAATTTCAGTTGAAAAAAAATATTGAAGATTTTTTTTAATAATATTATATATAAATATTTAAAATGTATTTTACCATATAAGATAAAAGGTAAAATGACATTATTGTATTTTATGAAACATCATTTCTGGTTCCAAGTTTATAGAATGCATATTAATGTCTAGAGTACTAGTACACATGCATGAAAATCATGCATACCAATACAAATGGTATATTTGATTGAATTAGATTTTAAAATTTGGTAAATAACTAATCTACACCATGTTGTTGTTATACAACAATTGGAATGGACACATCAACTGTCCACATGGCAAAATAAATGCCTTATGATGTTTGGGAAAATGACAAACCCTAGTGAAAAAGAAAATGTACAGAAAATTTTTGGATCAAGCTCCTCTATAGCACTCGAAAGTGCTACAGGTCCCATAGATTTAAGGCAAAGATAAACCTAAAATCCTTTTAGATTTAAGGCACCCTTAATAGAAAGCCGTTCAAACTTTCTAGCTTACTATCTACTCTGAGCTTTGTCTGAGCTTTTTCAGAATATGATATGTTAAATAAATAAGTGAACTATTTCCTCTTTTATATGTAAATCTCAATCACTTACGTTTGAGAATTCCACAGAATCTTTTAAGTGTTTTTGTTTTTCTCTTCTGCTTGCATCACTGAGAGTTCAAAAGCTTCTCTTTCAGATTACTTTGTTGTTTAATGTTAGCCACAGCGGGTTGCAACTGTGAATATTAATTCTCTATGGAATCCAGAAAGGGGATGGAGATGATGATGGTCAAGGTGGATCCTCAAGGGAGCAGATCTGGCGAAGTCTGGGATGAAAAAGGCAAATGCATGCTAACCGAAATCTTCATATCCTATGGCCATATGTGGATAAGGCCTTTACTATTGGGAATAATCCCACATTACTAATGAGATTAGAATCTTGGGGTCTTATATATGAAGAGTTTCTTTACTTACTGGTTTGAACTTTTGAGTTGAAAACTTGACATGGTATCAGAGTTCTAGGTTCCCTCTCATAATAACCATAAAAAAAAGACTTAATCACCGAAAGAGGGATACCAGATGCGCAAAAGAGAGACTATGGTCACACAAAGAGGGATGATCACCCAAAAGAGGGACTAAATGTCACCCAAAAAGAGGGATCAGTCACCCGAAAAGAGGGACCAGTCACCCGAAAAGTGCCATGTATTGCCACATATACACCACCTAACGGTGAGATTACATGTGAGGGGGAGTATTGAGAATAGTCCCACATTGCTAATGAGATTGGAATCTTGGGGTCTTATATATGGAGAGCCCCTTCACTTAATAGTTCGAACTTTTGAGTTGGAAACTTGACACCTACTGATTATACACATGGTGGTTGAGAAATTGCAACTATCAGAAAAACATGGTGAAAATGGAAAAATGTTCAAAACGGTGAGTAATTATAGATTAACACATAAAACTTTCTTATTCTTCTGATTCCAAAGTAGATACAAGAGAAGTACTGAAAGACCAATAATTCTTTGCTTGTGGCTAATTTGAAGGTTAAGAATGATCCGATGATACTTCTTGCAAGGGTTCTGTTAGAAACATAAGAGTTGCAGTTTTGCTCGAAACCTATGCAAAGAGAGGAGAATAGTTCATTTGTATGTATATGTACTCTTTATGGGATCCCATCACCGTCCATATCCAGTGGGTTACACACTCTAGAGGTAGGTCCCGCCACATCGACGGTGATAGGATCCTAAGAAGAGTACATGTACATCTAGGTGATCCGAATTGAAGGGAAGGGTTTTGAAATTTAGAAGAACATAATTTATCTTTTAATTTTGCAGGGGATCTACACCAAGCGATTGGGTTTCATTTTGTCCACATGGTGTCCATCCAATGGGTGCTGCAGGGCCTATAGCACTTTCGACTTTTGAGTGTTACGGAGGAACCCGTTCCAAAATTTTCTTTTACCACTATTTTCCATGAAAACAAACAGAGCCATAATGTATCTGATTAATTAATGATCTTATTGCGTACGCACCAGGAGCTGGCCAACAATGGCGGGTTGGAACATAGGCCTGAGAAGGAAGTAGCAGGCGCTTGTGAAGAAGGAACCGATTGTGAGCTGAGCCAGGAAAACAGGATTCACAAACTTGAAAGGGTTGTCTCCGTAGAAGATTC
Organism: Protea cynaroides; assembly: GCA_028583415.1. Classification (NCBI taxonomy): domain Eukaryota; kingdom Viridiplantae; phylum Streptophyta; class Magnoliopsida; order Proteales; family Proteaceae; genus Protea; species Protea cynaroides. The sequence goes on from CM053266.1 coordinate 20,662,731, forward strand.
CTTTGCAGGCGAGCTTATGCTCTGCGATGCACATCACCTTCCCGTAAGTTCTATGCAGCCCATATGTAAGAGCCGACGAACCATTGACCAGCGGCAGCATCTTAGAATACTCATAATTAGCTAATTCCATCTTCACTTTGAATTGATCGTTCGAGGAGAAAGAAACACAGAAAGGGTAGGTGATAGAGAAAAGAAAGGGAAAGAAGAGAGAGAACGCAGAAAGAGTATGTGATTGAGAAAAGGGCGACTTTACATCTAGTCACGTAAATAGGGATATCCACGTGTCAGCCTGTTCGTTCCTGAAGAGCATGAAGAGTGGAGTGCAGATGTGCTAGTTATGGATGAGAGGAATGAGCGGGTGATTATCAAACTACTTTCTTTCTTGGCTTTTCATGCGTTTATTTTGGGGGGAAATGTTGCAAGTTGTTTGGGTGTAATGGAAACTTGCATGCTAGCATATTAACCCTGGGATGGGAGCAGTTTAATGTCAGTTGTTTGATCCACTGTGATCAACTGTGATGCACACTTAATTTTGGGGTGCCAAAATTGGGCTTAAGCATACATGTGATTGTGTGTATGTGGATGTATTAGGTGAGTAATTATTTTTATTATCATATAAAATTTAGATACTTGAAGGGGTGGTTGGATAATACTGCTAATCTAGGCAATCATTGGATATTGTAGATTTTTTTTTTCTTGATTGGTTATATTTCAATTTTTCTTCATATGGGTTCTATTTGTTTTGAGGTAAAATTTTACATGTAATATTTTTATGTAATTATTTTTCAAAGTTTGTTTTTAACAAGTAAAACAAAGACCAAAATTTTCATCCATTTTCTTTAAAAATCATTATATTTTACTTTTTGAAAGCAAACATTGAAAAAAAATTACATATAAAATATTACAAGTAAAATTTTATGCCAAAACAGAAGGAACCATAGTTATTTATGTCACATGGAGAAACAATTTTGTCATTGCAATGGATGGATGGTAAATTAATCTTTAAACCACCTCTAAATTTTTTTGGCCTATGATATATTGAACTTTTCCCCTTCTATTTTTGAGGTTCTTTTCCGTTTTAGAAAACGTTGACAAATGGTTTTGGAGCTTTATTTTTTAACATTATGTTAGAATTATGTGGGCTTAATTAATTACCTAAACTAGTTATTTAGGGGGAGTCTATTTAGCACGGTAAAACCGATTTGATTTGGTTCGTCACACAGTATGAGATATATTTAGTAACCCTAATTCTATTATGGGAAGGGTATTAAGGTTATGTCAGTATTCTATAAACACTGGGTTAGAGTCCCTACAATCACAGTTAGTGAAGAGATCTCTTTGCACCCATTGGCAAGATATTGGGGATATTCTTTAGGGGCTGTGGAAGACAGTGACTGAGGGATTACGATCAAAACTTAGACTGTAGAGGAAACCAACCTTCATGATGTCTTTATGATTCATTGTTTTTAACATCTCCATTGTGTTCTACGATACTTGTATAGATTGGGATGAGTTTGGTTGAAACCTTATTCACATAAATGTTTAATAGTTGGTATCGGAGCCAATCATATAGACCTAGGATCAATGAGGATTGATTGTAAAGATTTGTAATGAATGATTGAATTGAAAGAGATGAATTTCTTGAATTTGGATCGAATCTGTCGGAGTTTTTCCATCGACGATAATTTTTCGATCAGAGAAATAGGTCATAATATATGTTATTGGAAAGAGCAAGAAGAGACGGTGACGACAATATAAAAATCACCGCTGCTGGCCTCTGGATGCGCCTCGCCAATGGTAGCTGCGAGTAGATCTCACCTACGGGGGGAAATTTTTAAGAAAAAAAACCTTTATGTCTGCATCAATTCATCGCCGAGTTGACCCGACGAGAATCGAAAACCCTATTTAATTACTCGCTAGGTCAACCTGACCTTGGCTAACCCATCCTAGGTAAAATTGAAACCGGTAAGCCCAATCCAAACTTTAGTATTGAACTATGTTGGAACCTTGACCAAGTTAAGGTTGTCATTGTTGGCAACTCTGAGTTGACAAGGTGATATGGAGGAGAGAGAGTGTCTGAAGGCCCACTGGTAGTCATGATAACTGGGACAGTGCTCTAACAGCAGTTGATGTGAGAGAACCACTGAAGAAAGTTGACAAGAAAGTCCAAATAAGAAGAGAGAGAAAGAAGAGAGAGAAAATGGAGGAGAGAGAAAGAGGAGAGAGAAAGAGGAGAGAGAGTGGGTGGGGACCAGGTGGGTCCCACCTTGGGTGGCCAGGCCAGCATGGTAGCCAGCCCAGGCCAGCAGGGCAGAAGCCCGCGGCACCAGGCCAGCAGGCCTTGCCAGCATGCCAGGGCCATGCCACAAGCAAGCCAGCAGCAGCACGCACGCAGGGCAGTGCGCATGGCACCAGCCGCGCGCACCAGCAGACTGCGCGCACAGCAGGGCCACGCGCACAGCAGGCAGCGCACACCACCTGCCGCGCGCGCACAGCAGCCAGTGCGCACAGCAACAGGCAGCGCGCACCACCAGCCGCGCGCACCAGCAGGCAGCGCGCACAGCAGGGCCACGCGCACAGCAGGCAGCGCGCATGGCACCTGCCGCGCGCACAGCAGGCAGCGCGCCGCAAGCATACAGCATGCACTCCATCTGTTCGATGAAATGCCGCAATGAGGCAGCAGAAAAAGGCCGATCTGAGGGCCCTTATTTAATCCCGCCTTTTCACTTTGATCCAGCGGCCTGAAGGAGATGATTCCCTCTCCGCCAATCAAAGGACGACAACGTTGTACGTTGCGTCAGATGCGGCAGCGCTAGAGTGTGTCGCGGCGCACGGAATCAAGTCCAGAAGATTCCATTTGGAATAATCTGATCGGCCGAACTTCAAATGGCCATATCTTGGCCGTCCGATCTCCGATTGAGATGATTCAAAAGCCCACGAGCTTCTCTCTCCGAGCAGAATGTTTTTGAACAAAAAAAACCAGGGTTTTGAACAGAAAAAGGTACGGGTTTTGGTAAAAAATGAGGATTTGGAGCTTTTCTTGAAGAAAAAATTCCTCTCCACCTTCCTCCATCTGACATACATGATCATTTGAGTAGTTTGGAGGGAAGAGTGAGTATGAGTGATGTTTTGATGTGAATGATGTTGTGCGAGATGGATTGGAAGAATACCGAAGTTCCACTCTATTGAAGCATATCTATCACTACAGGAGAGCTTGGAACTTCTACGTTGTGAGCGTCAAACTTGCAGTGATCACGCTGGGAAGGTAATCACGCACGCAAACCTTATACTGTGAGATGTATTATGTTGGGAAGGGTTTGTACACATTCCATATCAATTTCATTGTAACCTGTTAAGTTGGGGCTTAACAGGATTGAGGGTAGTTGCCCAGAATCTCAAGTTGCAGCTTGGATTACGTTGGTGATATAGCACCAAGTTGTTGTAGCAACAGAATACTATTGAAGTAGCGTATTGGGTATAATACGAAACCTTGGTTAGGGTATTGCCCCGTGGAGTAGCCATCACAGTGTGTGATTGGTGAACCACGTTATATGATGTGTCTTGTGGATGTGTATATTTTTGTTGTGTATGTGAAGTGCGTGGGTTGCAGGTCTGGGTGTACACACTAGGCAGGCCAAGCCTCTGGTATGGATACCTGTAGGTGTGTGGCATGGTGTGTTACACGAAATATGTAAATGAACAGGTATGTGAACTAGTCAGCTCAAGGCAGCACAGCCAAGACAGACAGCTCATGGCAGCAGTGTTTAACCAATCAGGACAGGCCTCAAATAGTTGGAAAGAATTTTAGTGGGTACTGATTCACCCCCCCTCTTAGTGTCAATCTGGGAATTACAAAACTAGAACCGGGCAGTCTGGGCTTGATCCTTGGACTTGAATCGAATACCCTACCTGGGTTAACCCAGTTACCACGGCTATGCCTAGTGGGTCGACCCGAGTGCCTGACCTGGTAACCCATTTTCTGACTTGAAACTCCGACTTGACAACCTGGTACTTTGACTAGAAAACCCGCTTTTTATAGACTAGATTGAATCGATTTTAGGCCAGTAGTTGGATCGGTGATCCAACTCGGTGGTTCATCCCGGACAAACCATTGGTTTGGTCTCAAGGTCTTTTACAAACTAAAAAAAAATTGATATATTTGATTCAAACCAAACCAAACCGAACTGAACCAAATTTAACCAAGCTAGCGCAAATGAACCACACAAACCGAACCGACCCTGCTAGAGTTCTTAAGGGCTTGTTTGGCTGCTGTTTTTTTAATAAAGAAATATTAATCCGTGCGTATGTACATGTGAGAGGTCTATTTAGAGGTCTGTTCGGACTACAATTTTTTATAGTATACTCCATTTTTTATGCTCTTCAATCTGGTATATAGTTTTGTACATTTTGGTACATTGATAAACATGTTTTTCTCAAATAATGCTCTTTTGGAGCATAGTTTGTAGTTTTTCTGTTGATTTTTCTTAAATTTATTGTACCAAATTGATTGTTGAGCTAATGTGCATATTTTTATGAATGTTTAGACTTGTAAAATTATATTTTAAAAACATTCATGGTTAATAAATATCCCACATGAGCTATAAGTTGAAATTTGTTCATATCATGGTGTTACTTTGTGTGACCACCAAATTGGCAATTTTGTTTTATTATGATGTGTTCAAATTCAAAGGTTTGTGTTTATAAATGTTTTAGAAAAATAGTGTTCACCCAAAGGTGGCATTGTCCAAGTCTGTTCAAATTAGGATTTGTAGCTGTTATGTAAGGATTTTATGGGATGATGAACATGGCATACTTGGTTCTATCATAATATACTCAAATCTAATATTTATGCATTTATAGGTTACAAGAAAGAAGTACAATGTTCACCCAAAAGTGATATTGTCATAAACTCTCACTTTTATGGATGCAACAAAGAGTGGTATTGTCAATCCAAAGGTGGCGTTGTCAAAGATTATATGTAACTCATGCACATGGTTAAAAGATCTTGGCTTTAAGAGTTTCATCCACTCAAAGTGGTGGGATTTTCAAGAGTCATTATCTCCTTGCAGTTATTGCACAACTATCGAGAAGATTAATGCATATTTTGTCCTAAAGGATAAGTGTGTAGTTTAGTTAACTCTCACAAAAATGATTTGTCTGCATATGTTCAAATTGTGGGTGTTGCTTTACTTTGTGTAAATTAATCATGCATATCTTAGTATTTTCAGCATTATTTTTGAGTTGTTATTATGATTATGATTTTACAAACAAGATGATATGAAAAGATTGAAACTGGTTTAGGATTACTTGATCAAGAAGTATTCTTTTGAGAAGTGTTCTTTATCTATGAGATATTCTGCCCATGAGGTCTTGTGTAGTAGCATTCAGATGGATTCATTGTACATGAATTATTTGAGAGAAATTCAAAAAAAAATTTAGTATTTATAAAATAAAAGGGGGAGAAATAGTTTAATGAACTAGCTCACTAAATACCATTTATGATAAGTAATGGTAGTGTGAGGGTGAAGTGGGAGTCTCTTAATATGCTTAATCAGTGAGAGACTTTTTATGTTTATATCCTGACATTGTTTGTCTGTGTTTGATTGTATTGCTCATGGTTTAATAGGTATAATTTTGTAACTAATGTTTTAATGATTTAGCATTTGCATTATTGCTATTTTGCTTATATACCAGTCAACCCCCTGTGAGGTTATCTGCCAACCTTTGAAGGAAGACATTATTCATCTGATTTCTAAATGTGAAAACTGTCAAATTTTCTATGTTCCAAGGGAAGCCAATTTTATGGCGCATATCTTGGCCTAGAAGGCTGAGTCTTTTTCGGGGAAGACTATCTGGCCAAATTCCATTCCCTGGCTTCTAAATCTTTGTATAATTGAAGCCTCGGCTACAACCCGTGTTTCTTTTGATCAATAGATATTTGTTTTACCAAAAATAAATAAATATGCTTACATAGTTATGTTGTCACACCCCAATTCCGACCGAACTAGAAGTGTGAGTGAACTGCCACTGAACCAACGGTTAACATCAGGATCTCGATAAGACCGTATCCACTTATATAAACTATTGCACATAACCATAATCAGAATGCGATTAAATACAACAGAAGTCTTAAATTAAATGAACTGAGTTCTACATTGTAAGTATAGTAATCAATTATTCTCTACACCAAAACGTAAATAAAATATCTTTACAAAATTTATGAATCCAACTGAAATAAAATAAAATAAAATAAAATAAAACCATGGTAGAGGTACATGCAGAAAGGGCACTTGCATGAAGTGTCATGCTTATCCTCCCCTGCTTGCACTTCCAAAGTAGCAGCACTTCCATACACTAGAGCATCCACATAGTCCTTCATAGTGGAACCTGCATCAACATCTAAATATAGTGTGTATACAATGGTGAGCTCACAACTTAGCTCAGTAAGAAAATCAGACAATGCAACACACAACATGCATGAGTAACATTCACATTATGGTCTGGTTTTAAGTTTGTAACGTGCTATAGAAAGGATTAGCGGCCACCACACCTCTATACACGAGTGTGTGAATCCGCCCAATGGATCAAACACTACTGTCGTCCCATATGTACCCACCATGGAATAGAGATAAAGCTAAAGTGTCTGGATCACACACCACCAACACTTCCCCTAATGCCCTACCCATACCAACACGTAAGCCCCTATTGGCGAGGGCTTGCAAACTGGGCTCGCAACTAGCCAATCTTATATGTCATCATAGTAGGTCCTATCCCAGCATGGCTCTCTACGACATAGAGAGAGGGCTCAAGTCTAGTGGCCAGTCTGGAGACCACAGTGCCACTTCCTCCCCTTGATACCCTACCCACACCAAGCATGCTAAGACAGAAGCGATACGAAAAGGTGCTAGTGTGAGGAATGATCCAAGACCCCAGGCCCTTCCCATTCCACACACCAACGAAAACAATCACATGTCTGACAATTATATCCTAGCATAGCAAGTATGCATGAACAATATAACAATTGAAAATAAAAATGACATGCGAGTATGCACAACGACCATTCCACAGAATCATAATTACTAACAACGTTTTACTGTTATTAAGTTATTAGGGTTTAGGTCCGATTCCCTTACCTGATGCTTGATTGCTAGCTTGCTCCATGTCACATCATCTAAACTTGCTATCACAAGGTCCTACACGATATTAGGGTTGAATTAGAATTAATTTTTTAGTGTTTACGTTGGTCAGAATTTAACTGGGATTGAAAACACCCTCACAGTGCATACCGATCGTAGGTACCGGTCGCAGCACTGTGGGGAAAGGTGCAACCGGTATGGTCGACCGGTCCCCCACAGACCAGCTCCCGAGAGGTACCTGTCATAGTACCGGTTACACATAGTGCAACCAATATAGTCGATCGATATGCCTCCGGAAGACCACCAACTTGGTGTTTGCCTTCCGTCGGTTACCCATTATAAGTTCTAGGATTTCTCCTATGCATTCTAGGCCTGAGCAATGAGTTAGGATTGTTTCATGTTCCATTCAAGAACGAGAGGATTGTTTCATGTTCCATTCAAGTCCTCGTTCCTATGATTCATCGCCTAGAATTCGAATCTAGGGTTTAACGAACAATTAGGGTTTAACGGTAAAATAAGGGTTTTAGATCAATACCTAGCCTTGCATGGTATTGATCAGTCATGATCAGTCATCTATAATGCTTAACTTAGAGAGAAGTTCAAGTACTTACCGTTGGTTCACAACTATGGTGTTCTTTGTCCAACGGCGGCTCCTCTTCCACCTTTCTTAGCTCTTTCTCCTCTTCCGATCTCTTTCTCCTCTTTAGGGTTTGTGAGAAACAATCAAAGAGGTTTAAGGAGGTTTAAGGGTCATTAAATAAACTAGGTTGGGGTTTAGGAAGTTTCCCTACGTTAGGAATGTCCCTAGGCTCGAAATTTGGCAAGCGGGACCCATAGAGATCCGTTTCTAGATCTAACTAGTCTGCTGCATAGAAATATCAGTCGACTAGTATATAGACCGGTACCATAAGACCGGTATGAAAAATATCATATCTTTAGGTCTGCTTTCGTACCTGGTTGTCATCCGCTCGTCCTGTCTGGCCCGGTGATGATTGGAAGACCTGTTACGACATGACCCTTAAAAGAAATTTTGTCCCCGAAAATTGCATGTAGGTCACACAACTCCCCCACCCTTACAAGAAATTTTGGCCTCGAAATTTGCACGTACCTTGTTAGTTGAAAAGGTTAGGGTATTCCTTTCGCATCGCGTTTTCCTCCTCCCAAGTGATTTCTTCTACATCTTGGCTTTTCCAATGCACTTTGACGTAATGGATATTCTTACTTCGGAGATGTTGTACCTTTCAGCTTGTGAGCATCACAAGTATCACCTCAAATGTCAAATCCTCTGTTAAGTTTGGTGGGTCTGCTGTCAAGATGTGTGATGGATCCCTGACATACTTCTTCAATAAAGAAACATGGAACATATCATGAACGCTTAACATGGATGGTGGTTGAGCCAGTTAATACTCCACATTACCATGTCTGGTCAATATCTCATATGGTCCCACATATCTGGGGCATAGCTTCTCTTTTTTATCAAACCGTTTCAGACCTCGCACATGTGATATCTTCAAGAACACCTTATCACCCACTGCAAACTCCATATCTCAACGTCGATTATCTGCATAGTGCTTTTGTCGAACTTGAGCTGTCTTTACTCTTTCCTTAATTTAATCAATCGCTCGATAAGTTTCTTCTACGAACTTCGGTCCTACAATCCTTCTCTCTCCCACCTCATTCCATAACAGAGGTGTACGACATTTCTTCCCATAGAGTGCCTCATATGGAGCCATCTGGATCGTAGCCTCATAACTATTGTTATAAGCAAACTCGATGAGCGATAGCTTCTCGTCCCAAGCTCCTTTGAAGTCTAGGGCACACACTCAGAGCATATCTTCCAAGATTTGAATAGTTCTTTCTGACTGCCCATCTGTCTAAGGATGAAAAACTGTACTAAACTTTAACTTGGTTCCCATAGCTTTCTATAATCCTTCCCAGAACTTTGATGTAAAGCGGGGATCTCTGTCAGATACTATACTCTCTGGGACGTCGTGAAGTCTGACTATATTATCCACATATAGCTTGGTTAGCTTGTCCATGGTGTACTGAGGTTTGACAGCAATGAAGCGAGCTGTCTTGGTAAGTTGATCGACTATGACCCACACGGTATCCACTGACCTTGGTGTCAAGGGTAGGCCAGTGACGAAATCCATTGTGATACAATCCCACTTCCATGCTGACTCCGATAGTGGTTGTAGTAAACCTACGGGTCTATGTCTTTCTGCTTTCACTTGCTGGCAATTTAGACATTGGAATATGAATCGAGCTACATCTGCTTTCATACCCCTCTACCAATATAATCTTCTTAAATCATGGTACATCTTGGTGCTTCTTGGATGTACCGAATATGGGGTATAATGGGCTTCTGTCATAATTCTGTCTCTGATATTTAAGTTCTCATTCTCAGGTATACATAATCTTCCATGATACCTGAGTATCTTGTCTGAATCCAAGGTGAAGTCAGGGTTGCTTTTACCCTTCTCTAGATCTTTTTGCACTATCTTGAGGTGTAGATCCTGTAGGATTGCTACTTTTACCTCATCTATTAGATCCGATGAGATCTTCAAAGCTGCGAACATCAATGTGAACTTATGAATTAAGCCCTGTTTCACTGGATCTTCTGTAGTCTCTAATATATGCTCTTCGTCATTCTCTTTTGAGCCCGAGGTTGTAGCATACAATGTAGCGTTTGTACTGGGTCCTGCCTCAAGTTTCAATGCCCACTTTCTGCTTAAGGCGTCACCTACGACATTTGCCTTACCCAGATGGTACTTGATGTCACAATCATAATATTTTAATAGCTCCAGTCGTCTCCTCTGTCTCATATTCAGTCCTTCTGAGTAAAAAGGTAAGTTAAACTCTTATGATCCAACTTGATTTGAAACTTTTCACCATAAAGGTAGTGCCTCCAAGTCTTGATTGCATGAATGATCGCTGCTAACTCCAGATCATGTGTAGGATAGTTCTTCTCATGCTCTTTCAACTATCTTGATGCGTAGGCAATCACCTGTTCTCCTTGCATCAACACACATCTAAGACCCAACCCTGAGGCATCCGTATATAGGGTAAATGGCAAGCCTGGTCCTGGGATGGTCAAGATAGGTGCAGAGACTAGTCTTGACTTCAGAGTCTGAAAGCACCTCTCACACTCATCTGTCCATATGAACTTTTCTCCTTTCTTGATTAGTTTGGTGAGTGGAACGACAATTCTTGAGTAGTCTTCCACGAATCTTCTATAATAACCAGCCAATCCAAGGAAGCTATGAATTTATGCAACTGATTTTGTTGCTTCCCATCCTACTATAGTTGCGATCTTGCTTGGGTCTACCTTGATACCGTTTGCAGATACTACGTGACCCAAGAAGGCCACTTCCTTCAGCCAAAATTCACACTTCTTGAAGTTGGCATAAAGCTTCTCCCTTTTCAGCCGTTGTAGGGCTGCTCTTAAGTGTGTTGCATGAGTCTCCCTGTCGTTTGAGTAAACCAAGATGTCGTCAATGAATACAAGATCGAAGTGTCCAACATGTCATGAAACACTCAGTTCTTCAGTTCCATGAACGACGTTGGTGCGTTGGTCAATCCGAACAACATTACAAGGAACTCATAATGTCCATACCTCGTCTTGAAAGCAGTCTTTGAAATATCTCCTGCCTTGATCTTCAGTTGGTGATACCCTAATCTAAGATCAATCTTCGAGAAAACCTTTGCACCCTGCAACTGATCGAACAGATCATCGATCCTAGGCAAAGGGTATCGGTTCTTGATGGTTAACTTGTTCAACTCCCGGTAGTCAATACATAGTCGTACGCTACCATCCTTCTTCTTTACGAACAATACAGGTGCTCCCCACGGCAATATGCTTGATCGAATGAAACCCTTATCTAGTAGTTCTTGTAATTGGGTCTTTAACTCCTTTAATTCTGTAGGGGCCATCCTGTATGGTGCCTTAGACACCAGCGCCGACCCTGGCATAAGGTCTATCACGAACTCTGTAGCCTTGTCTGGAAGTAGTCCGGGTAGGTCTTCTAGAAATACATCTGAAAACTCTCGTACCACATCCAGATCTTCCATCTTTAACACCTCTGCAGTGATGTCGACCACAGACACTAAGTAATTCACTCCTCCCTTTTCTAAGCATCTCTTAGTTTTTAGAGCAGAGAGGATCAGCTTCCGCTTCCTAGGTAACTTGGTTCCGGTAAAGCTAAATTTCTTCCCATTATCATCCTTGAAAGCAAGCTTCTTTTCGGTACATAATAAGCTAGCTGAATGATGACCTAACCAATCCATTCCTAAGATGACGTCAAAGTCTGTCATCTCGAGTTGAACCAGATTTGCTTCTAGGTTCTGCCCCTCAATACTAACTGGGCACGACCCATAGCATTCATTCAAGGCCACTTCTACTCTCAACGGAGAGCGAACTAATAAGCTTGGAGTTAAGAGCTTGACAGGTAACTCCAGTCTCTTCCCAAAAGACACAAAAACAAAGGAATGTGTTGTCCCAGAGTGAAAGAGTACTCTGGTGGGTACACCAGCTATATCTACAGTTCCTGTAATTTACTTATCCCTTAGTTCTACATGCTCATACATGGTAATGCAGTAACCAAAAATAATAGGAGACGAATTCATACCAGTAACCACATCAAGTGATGCGGCTGCCTCCTCTGTGGTGATTACAAATATCTTCCCTTGCTATGGGGGTTGCTTCCTTGGTAGAGTGTAAGTTTTTGCATAATGGCCCAATTGCTGGAAGTCGATTGAATAAATCCTCCTCTATCTGTTGCGGGTCGAGGGCTCCTTCCCCTTCTTCCAACGAAACATTTGACATTAGGGTTTTGACCAGCTACTTGTGGTGGTGGTGCAGTAGTATTCCTTGCTGGCACCACAGCAGACTGAGCCTTGTATGGGCAGAATGGTCTAGTGTTCCCTCCACCCAAAGTTTTAGTAGCAGGCCTCTTCAGTCCCCTGTTTTGAGCAAAGAAGCTATCTCTTTGGCTTGATTTGATCACTCTAGCGATCTGCACGGCTTCATTATACACCTTCTTCTCCAAACCCAAAACGTGCTCTCGGATACTTCCTCACAATCCCATAGTGAACCTACAGGTTTTGGTTTCTTCCTCTTGCATGCTTGCTGGAGCAAAGAAAAACAGCTCTTCATACCTTTGTTGGTACGCATCTACAGTCATCTGGGATTATTGCAGGTTGAGGAATTCCTTCTCCATTTGATCACGAAAGCTCTTAGAAAAGTACTTATTGAAGAAAGCCCCCTTGAATATTTCCCAGGTGATTTGGGTGTGCTTCGTCTCCAAGTATGATCGGGTAGAATTCCACCAGGCATTGGCATTTTCCTTTAGCATGTGTGTGGCAAATAACACCTTTTCATCCTTTGTGCAAGTCATCAGACGGAAGTTCTTCTCCATCTCAGCAACCCACTGTACAGGCCATAATGGTTTTCCTGGTTTCCCTATGAAGGTAGGGGGTTTTAGTTTCAAGAACCTATCCACTGCTCGACTTAGGTCGTTCTGTCCCTGTGTACTCGTTCCATACCATGGTGGTGGATACGCATAGACCCCTTGGTAGGCAGATGAGGTTGGGAATTGCTGTGGTAGTTGTGGGTTCTGTTCTTGGCCCATTGGCCCAGTGCTACCATCCACTGGCAGTGTGGTATTATTTCTCCCAGACTCAGACGTACCTTTTGTAGGGATATATCCCGTTGGCTTGAACATCTTCAACATCTCGTTTAAGAACGCTTTCTACTAAGCTTCCATCTGGTAGACCAGATTCATCACTATCGTCTCAGAGTTGGTGTGAGGAGGGCTTGGCGAGTTTGTTGGTGCTCTGTGACTTTGCCCTTCTCTACCATTCCTTATTGGTGTCCTGTCCCCGTCATTCCTCATTGGGGTTCCACCTTCTGGATTCAGGTGTTGCTCACCAACATTTTCTGCTTTCACATTGTCCTCGGCTTGACGCACCCTTGAGTGGTGATGTTTTCGTGAACCTCTGCGACCATTTCTACCTGTCATCTCAGATTCTCTTCCCTATTTGGATCTGAGAAGGAGACATAACACATGAGGTACATTCGAATAGTCACATTTGTCATAATAGTTTTAGTCTTTAACAAGTGCGAGGTGAAAATTGTAATGGAAACTTTAAATCAAAATTTTTAGAAATTTTCTCAAAATTTTCTGGGCTTAGAATAGTTGTCCGGTCGCAACATACTGGTCGTGGCATTGTAGAACATAGTGCGAGCGGTATGTCCAGGCGGAAAAATCTCTCGGACTTCCCAAGAGATACCGGTGGATGTACCAGTCGCAGCTCTATATGGTATGGTGCGAAAGGTATATTAGACCGGTCAGAAATTTTTCTTGACCGAGAGGTACCAATCGACCAGTATAGGGCAAAACCATCGACCGGTATTCCCAAAAAGGCTTTAAAATCGTGATTTTTGACTAATTTCTTACTTTTCTTCTCATTTCCTCTTTAGTGGCGATTCCTCCTGACTTGGTGAGTTGCTACAGTCCGACCGGTGCTTGTAAAAGTGATTATTCTCTCCCAAGAGTGCCTCACAACCTCTCCAAGTAAGTTTCTTCCTTCTTCTTTCTCTTTTTATATCGTTCTTCATGGTTTCTTGCCCAAAAACTAGGTTTTCCTAGATTTAGAAGATTCTAACCGTATAAACTCTTTTTCTTCGGCTTAGAAATAGTTTTGGGACTTCTATGAACAAAAGCCCTCAATTTATTTGAGGTTCCACCATATGGTTTACTTAAAATCAATTTTTTTTTTGGATTTTTGACCTAGGTTTTGGTCAAAAATTGATTTTTCTTGTAAATGTCAAATTTGTTGCTTATTTGAGGATTACTTAGCCTCAATTTGTTGCTATATGATTACGTAAGTCCTCCTACCCCGATTTTTGGGTAAGTTTGAGGCTTTTGCATGAAAAAACTATCGTTATGCTGTCGAAATTTTTGAAAAATCTCGACTAATTATCATTGTGTTATTTTTTTTTATAGTTAAACAATGTCTCGGCATCGTGGTGCTGGTAAGCATGCATACACTCCTGGCATGAACCGTCAACACCCGCCAGTTCCGTAGTTTGACGAGTGGTGGTTTCGCTCGACGGCGGCTCAAGCCCATTTTCCATGGTTCAAAGAGAAAAACATAGAGTCTGGACGCTGCGTAAACCTAGAGCAGCTCCAGCTGTTCGATGTTGAAGCAGCCTTCGGTGCACTTGGGTGGTTACCCGTGATCACCTATACAGTGACTACCCGACCCATTCTGGTCAAGCACTTCTATGCTAACTTGGAGGTCGAGGGGGATGTTAACGATTTCAGCCACGATAGGGACATCCGCCTCACCAGCTTTGTCAAGGGTGTTCCCATATCATTCAATACTCACCAGCTTGCTGATCTCTTGAGGATTCCTAATGATGATGATTTGGTTACTGCACTCCCAAGATGAAAGGCTTCTTTACTGATGATCTGCGCCAGGAGGTTACAGAGCAAATCCTTAACCCAGGGGCGCACATGAAAGCTGCCAGTTTGAGACCTCTCCCTCGGGTCTATTGCCGCATTATCTAGCATAACATTGTCCCTCAGAGCGGCCACTATAGTGAGTTATCTCAGCTCACCCAGTACCTGACTTATTGTGTTTGCACTAAGGAGCGGGTATGTCTCCCTTATATCATCATCAGGACTATGCGTCAGGCTACCATGCCCGACAAGATAAGCAACCTTCCTTATGGTCGGCTTATCACTACACTCCTACAGCGCCTTCGAGTAGATATGAGGGATGAGATTGCAATTGAGGATACCATGACACCATGACATCAGACATTGACTGGGATACCATTGTCCGGATGAGGATGGACAACCTATCGATCAGTGATGAGGAGTTAGAGGCTCGTCCTCGTATGCTTAGGAGGGTAGCAGCAGCAGTAGCCAATGCAGCTTATGCAGAAGAGGTAGGGGGTGATGATGATGAACAGATGGAGGATATTCATGCACCAGAACCGCAGCCCATACCTGCAGCAGGACCATCCCAGTCTCTTCTCGATACTGTGTTGGGTATGTTTATTGAGATTCAAGATGCCCAGCGCAAGATGAACCGTGACCTAGGGTGCCTCTCTCGTAGCCTCAGAGTCATACAGGAGCAGGTACACTGGCTCAGGGTCGCATATGAGCGTGACTGTGACATTGCTGACCCTATTCCTCTGATGCCCCCAACCCCATGATGAATCGTCTTATTTTTCTCTCTCTTGATAACACAGTTTTAATATAACAGGGTAATTGTCTGGTTTTTGGACTGTACCCTGTGGTACAATTAACTCTTTTCTCTTTGAATGTTTTGTGCTTTACTCTTTGATACAATTTTTTTCTTCTTACTTGTTATGGAAGTTTATGATCATTCTTGCTTGTTTAATTTTTGGTTTTTCAACTAGAGCATGCCTATTTATTAGGTCTCACTTTTAATATAGTACATTATGCTCTTTAGTATTTAGTCTCAGGCATCAAAAAAGTGCTTAAGGTGCGTTTTTATTAAAGCTTTTAATTCTTTCTATCTCAGTTCATTGACTCAGTTAAGTGTAAATATGCTCTGTTGGACAGAGCCTAACTGCTCTGATACTAAGTTGTCACACCCCAATTTCGATCGAACCAGAAGTGTGAGTGAACCGCCATTGAATCAACGGCTCACACCAGGATCTCGATAAGATCGTTTCTACTTATACAAACCATTGCACATAACCATAATTAGAATACGATTAAATACAACGAAAGTCTTAAATTAAATGAACTGAGTTCTACATTGTATGTATAGTAACCAATTATTCTCCAAACCAAAATGTAAATAAAATATCTTTACACAATTTATGAATCCAACTAAAATAAAATAAAATAAAATAAAACCATGCTGGAGGTACGCAGAAAGGGCACTCGCATGAAGCGTCATGCTCGTCCTCCCCTGCTTGCACTTCCAAGGCAGCAACACTTCCATACACTGGAGCATCCATATAGTCCTCCACAGTGTAACCTACATCAACATCTAAAAATAATGTACACACAAGGGTGAGCTCAAAACTTAGCTCAGTAAGAAAATCAAACAATACAACACACAACATGCATGAGTAACATTCACATTATGGTCTGGTTTTAAGTTTGCAATGTGCTACAGAAAGGATTGGTGGCCACTGCACCTCTATACACGAGTGTGTGAATCAGCCGAATGGATCAAACACTACTATCGTCCCACATGTACCCACCATGGAATAGAGATAGAGCTAAAGTGTCCGAATCACACACCGCCAACACTTCCCCTGATGCCTTACCCATACCAACAAGTAAGCCCCTATTAGCGAGGGCTTGCAAACTGGGCTCACAACTAACCAATCCTATATGTCATCATAGTAGGCCCTATCCCAGCACAGCTCCCTACGACATAGAGATAGGGCTCGAGTCTAGTGGCTAGGCCGGAGACCACAATGCCACTTTCTCCCCCTGATACCCTATCCGCACCAAGCATGCTAAGACAGAAGCGATACGAAAAGGTGCTAGTGTGAGGAATGATCCAAGACCCCAGGCCCTTCCCATTCCACACAGCAACGAGAATAATCACATGCCTAACAATCATATCCTAGCATAGCGAGTATGCATGAACAATATAATAACTGAAAGTAAAGATGACATGCAAGTATGCACAACCACCATTCCACAGAATCATAATTACTAACAACATTTTACTGTTATTAAGTTATTAGGGTTTAGGTCTGATTCCCTTACTTGACGCTTGATTGCTAGCTTGCTCCATGTCACAACATCCAAACATGCTATCACAAGGTTTTACACGATGTTAGGGATGAATTAGAATTAGTTTCTTAGAGTTTACGTTGGTCAAAAACCTACTGGGATTGAAAACACCCTTACAGTGCAAACCGATCGTAGGTACAGGTCGCAGCACTTTGGGGAAAGGTGTGACTGGTATGGTCGACCGGTCCCCCACAGACTAACTGCCGAGAGGTATAGGTAGCAATACCGGTCGCACATAGTGCAACCGGTATAGTCAACCGGTATGCCTCCGGAAGACTACCAACTTAATGTTCGCCTTCTGTCGATCACCCATTATTTGTTCTAGGATTTCTCCTATGCATTCTAGGCCTGACCAATGAGTTAGGGTTGTTTTATGTTCCATTCAAGTCCTAGTTCCTATGATTCATCGCCTAGAATTCGAAACTAGGGTTTAACGAACAATTAGGGTTTAATGGCAAAATAAGGGTTTTAGATCAATACCTAGCCTTGCATGGTATTGATCAGTCCCTAGCCTTGCATGGTATTGATCAGTCATGATCAGTCATCTATAATGCTTAACTTAGACAGAAGTTCAAGCACATACCGTTGGTTCACAACTATGGTGTTCTTCGTCGAACAGCAGCTCCTCTTCTACCTTTCTTAGCTCTTTCTCCTCTCTAGGGTTTGTGAGAAACATTCAAAGAGGTTTAAGGAGGTTTAAGGGTCCTTAAATAGACTAGGTTGGGGTTTAGAAAGTTTTCCTACGTTAGGAAAGTCCCTAGGCTCGAGATTTGGCAAGCAGGACCCACAGAGATCCGTTTCCGGATCTAACTAGTCTGCCCATGCAGACATACCGGTGGACTGGTATATAGACCGGTACCATAAGACTGGTATGAAAAATATCATATCTTTAGGTCCGTTTTCGTACCTGATTGTCATCCGCTCGTCCCGTCTGGCCCGGTGATGATTGGAAGACCTATTACGACATGACCCTTAAAAGAAATTTCGTCCCCTAAATTTGCATGTTAGTCTCACATATGTGTTTGACATGTCAAAGAATTTAGGCAATATTCAGCTGATGTAACAAGGTAGTATTAAGTCAGGATTACTGAAACAATATTTAACCAAAGAGTACAAGGCGGTATTTAGCTAGAAGGTACAAAGGCAGTTGTAAGACCAATACTCCACTAACCTGGTCTAATTATGTCATGCCAGATCTTCCCACCATTGCTGGATCAAGTGGACCGACCATGTGAAGAAGGACCGTGAGCCCAGGTATGAGAATCGACTTAAAAATACTTAAAATCAAGTGTATGGTCGACTACCTCGGTAGGTATGGTCGACCATACGATAGGAAATAATGACCACTAACCAATAATCGTACAATCGATGTTTTCAAGCATTTGGTCGATGGTTTTTGTGACCGTACATCCCAGCGTACAATCCCAAATCAAACTTCGAGTTTGGAAACTTTCCAAATAGAAGGGGGATCTCTTTCCTTTTTTTAGGAGAACTCTATATGGAGAATTTCTCTCTATATAAAGGACATCCCTCAACCTTTTTTTTTACTCTTTTGGAACATTATCAAACCCTAGAGGAAGAGAAAGAAGAAAAGGAGAAGAAGAGAAGACTAGGAAGACTGAGAAGAAGGCTAAGAGAAAGAGTTCTACAGATTCTCTACAACCAGTAAGGTATGAACCTTGTCTCTGTAGCCTTGGAACACCAAGAGCAGGAGTTTCTAACATAAATTGTAATAACAAACCCAATGTAAGGATTCATCTATATGATTTTCTGAGCTAACCTCAAGGGAATCATGGAGAAGGAGTTTGAGTAATTAACTCGGTAAAACTAAGAATGTTGGCCTTAGAATGATCATTAGGGAAGACCCCGTTGACGACCCAAGAGGAGGAATCCTTGTTAAAAGTAGGAAATCACATTAAACTCGAATGGTTTCAGCTACGGTCTACCATAGGATGACCAGAATATCGACCATAGCCATTCGAGAAGAATCCAGGAAACATATGGTCTCATGCTATGGTTGAATATAGTGCGACCATAGGTTATCGACCGTACGAGGTAAGGTCGACACAGCATGAGACCATAGGACCTATCAGACACCTATCTGTGATCTGTTCAAATTTCGGCTGCTGTAACATATTACACATGAATCCTAACTTAAGTTCATATAACTTCTAGGTTACTAAATTGATTCAAAGAGAGTTACAAGGCTTGGAAGAAGATCGAGTATTGTTAATAGGTGAGGGAACAAGACCTAAACTAATTGGATAATAACAAGCTATTTTACTTAATTGTGTCCAATGCCATGATTGATTATATGATTGTATGCTTGTAATGTGCATCTCAC
Organism: Protea cynaroides; assembly: GCA_028583415.1. Classification (NCBI taxonomy): domain Eukaryota; kingdom Viridiplantae; phylum Streptophyta; class Magnoliopsida; order Proteales; family Proteaceae; genus Protea; species Protea cynaroides. Next base: position 20,682,008 of record CM053266.1, read on the forward strand.
ATGTCATCCAATATTCCTGTTATTATTGCTCATGCATACTTATTTTTGTCTATTTATAACATGATAATGATGATGATGCTAGGAATAAGCATGTGATTGTGTATGTGTGTGGTTAGTGTGTTGGATACGAGTGGAGCATCAGGGGGAGGACGTGACACTATGGTTCATCCTAGTCACCAAACTTTAGCTCTATCTCTACTCAAGTCTTGCCCACTGATATTGTCGTATTTCCATTACTTTAGCAGAACTATTACGTCGTAGGGCATCAGGGAGGTGGTCTCTGATCGTGTAGTCTTTGACTCTGCCAGGGGGCCTTAGCTCTATCTCTATGGACTTATTGAGGGATGCTGGGGTGAGGCCTTGGATACACCGGATGACATTAGGATTAATTAGTTGCGAGCCTAGTTTGCAAGCCCTCATCAATATGGGCTTACGTGTTGGTATGGGTAGGACATCAGGGGAAGTGTTGGCGGTGTATGATCCGGACGCTTTAGCTCTATCTTTATTTCATGGTGGGGTGGATGTGGATGACAATGGTGTTTGATCCATTGGGTGGGCTTACACACCAGTGTATAGAGGTGCGGTGGCCGCTAAACCTTTCTATAGCATATTGTAAACTTAAAAACCAGACCAAAGATATTGAATTGAATGCATGCATATGTTTGTGCATTATTTTGTTTGCTTACTGAGCCGTGATGTGTGCTCACCTTTTCAACGTCGAATATTTTTAGTTGTTGATGCAGATTTTACTGTGAAAGATTATGTGAATGTGCCAACGTATGGACACGTAGCGGCGATGGACGGGGAACTAATGAAGGAGGTGCATGATCTGTCATGCGAGTGTGATTAATACGTTTTTGATTAGTTTAGTTATTATTGATTATCAGAACATGTAGTTGATTATTTTATATCTTGAGTTACTTGGGAATAATTGGAATTAATTATTTATTATCACTATTAGATACTCGGTTCATTAGTAATAAAGACTTTTGCTATTATTTATTTACTCTGATTATGCTTGTGGAATATGTCTAATTTAATAGGATGGGCACGGCCTATATGAGATCCTGGTTTGAACCGTTGGTTCTCATGACGGTTCATTACACTACTAGTTAGTCTAAAATTGGGGTGTGACAGCAGTATTTAGCCAAAGAATGAAGGCATATCTAGCCAAAGTATTGTATTATTTTTTTGCTTTATTTGATACCATCATTTATTGCCTATAAAGGTTTTTGAGGAATTTTGATTAAGGTTCTTTATTCAAGTTTAGACTCGCATGAGAGTTTACTTTTATGCATTATCTTAAGCGATTCATGTATTGAGTAAATATCTGTTGTGGCTGACAGAAGCTGTACTTGTACACCATATATTGAGGTGTGTTTTCCATTGTTGCTCGCATTGATAGGCTTGATGGATAGATAAAAGTTAGTGACAATCTAATATGTTGGATTTCATGGCCACTGATTAATGTTGATTTGGTAATTAATGTAGTCCAAGTGGGAGATTGTTAGAATTATGTGGACAGAATTAATTACCTAAACCAGTTATTCAGTGGGAGTCTAATCAATAAGGTAGAACCGATATGGTTTGGTTCATCAGATGGTAAAAGAAAGGTTTGGTAACCCTAATTCTATTGTGCGAAGGGCATTAGGGTTATGTCAGTATTCTATAAATACTATATTAGAGTCTCCACAACCACAGTTAGTGAAGAAATCTTTCTGCACCCCTTGACAAGAAATTGGGGATATCATTTGGAGGTTGTGGAAGACTATGACCGAGAGATTAATCAAAGCTTCTACCATAGAAGAAATCAATCTTTACATATAGGTATGTCTTTATGATTCATTATTTTTAACATCTCCATTGTGTTCTAGGATACCTATATGGATTGGGATGAGTTTAATTGAAACCCTATTCACATAAATGTCTAACACATTAACTTCAACTAGACTCATATTGAGCCGGCCTAACTTTAATAGGGGCCCTTTAGGGTCTGTAGTTTTTCCGCCAGTCGAGACAAGCTACCTTTAGCTAGGAGCCTCTTTTCCTTCTGCCCAGCTCCCAGAAAATGACATTCAACTTGGTAAATATAACCATCCATGGAAAAAAAAATTATGCTTCTATTATTAAGTAGTTATACCTATCTATAAATTCCATATTGGTGTGCCGTTGAGTAAACATTAACTTATTTAACTTAGTTGGTAAGACGTTCGTAGTCTTATCTATTAGGTTTTGACTTTAAATCTTTGAAGCAACATTCAGAACAAAATATAAAATGAGTAGGTCCTTCTAATCTCCACTATAAATAGTGAAATGGTTAAGATACAAGGTGATAGCAAGAGTTTAAACACCCAGCCCTCCTAAGTGCTTGCGTTCTACTTACAAGACAACAAATAACTGAGCAAGTGGCTGCCTTCTTCCTTCTTAGCTAGTATAAAATAGAAACCAAGTCTGTTTCAGTTCAAATTTGTGTATAAAATTTCTAACGGGAACACACAAATTTGACCCTTATTATATGAATTAGGGGAAGGAAAGTTTTCTAGTTGTTCATTGCAAGGTTTTAAATCTAGGAGTCGAACACAGTATCAGTCATGTCCAAATCGATCCGAACATATTCAATGGAAAATTGACATCTGACCAATATCATATATAATAACATTAAAATTAAATCGAATCAAAGTCAGTTAATCCAATTCCGATTACTTGAACCATAATGCAAAACAAAGAGATCTCTACAAGGCCACCTTAGGCAGCATTTTTAACCCAAAAAAATTAAAATAAAATAAGGGTAAATTACGCAGACACCCCTACTACTATAGTGAAAATACACAGAACTACCCTGCTTTTTCAAAAGCTACACAGAATACCCCTATAACAATGCTATCATATAATCTCACCCATACCGTTACTTTCAACTTAACTGCAGAAGGTCAAATTTTTTTAAGACAAAAATACCCTTAGTATGTGTAAAATGACTAAAAAAGTCTATTGTTTTGTCTCACCCAACAAAACCCTATTCCTCTTTCTTCTCTTCTCCACTTCCGTTTTATTCTCAAGGGTTTTCTTCCCCATGGCTTGGTGTCTGGCTGCGATTTTCCAGCTGAGTTGCCGAACCATTTTAGAATTCTAAGATCAAAATCTTCTTCCGTCGACAACGACGATCAGAATCATTGGATGAACTTCAAAGATCTCATTCCAGTGCCAAACCAGCTGATGCAAAAAAGAAAACCTTGTTTGACGTCAGGTAAGTGTTCTAGAAAGGTGAAACATCCCTTAATTTCCTTCAAATTAAAAGCACCTCATTTTCTATCAACGAAGAGGCCATCAATCAGATGATAAGCTCCGTTTCCTTTTGAACTTTCACCATTCCAAACGTTGGATTCATGCGATTTTGCCATTTTTTTTATATCCTTCAGCTCCGTTTCCTTTGAACTTTCACCATTCCAAACATTAGACAGGGCCATTTAGGTCTTGCCAAAGAAAAGAATTCTGATCAATGAGTATTACTATTGTGAAGTTCTGGTGGTTGGTGTTGATCCGATTAGATTAGTGCACTACCCAATAGATCTGATCAGTAGCTTCCTTGATCCGTGCTTACGGTGGTGATGATATATTCCAGTAGCTTCTTCAATCAACCAGCAGCAACTAATTTTTTCTTGGATTTGTATTGGCATCGAGTTCTTCATCAAATTTGTGATCTTCTTTGCAAATCCTCAATGGTGGCTCACGTTCTTTACCAGATTTGTATTCATCACTGCAAATATTTTGCTAATCAGTTCACTCCTATGATTCATCGTGATCGACATTCAATAATCTCCATCGTGATTTCAAATGGACGAAGTTGCTTTGCTTTCAGAATAGTTTCGTTAGGGAAGGGAAGTTTATGATTTCAAGAAGGGGCTGCCTCTAGAAGTAAGGAATCGGGATTGACAACAAGAAAAAGACCAGATTTGATATTAGAGTCGGGATTCATTTGTTGGGTGGTTTTGTCATTCAGTTGTTTTAGTGTGACCCAAAGAGTGAAGAACACCAAAGATGTTTGTTTTTTCTCCGGCGACGATCCCAATTTCGATGGCAGTGCAAAGATGATGAATTTCTAAATTTTTATTTTTTCTTTGAGCAAGAAAGATCTTCTTCTTCAATTGGAGCTCAGACCACAAGTCCATCGTCACCAAAAAGACAAACCTCAGATGGGCAGTTAGGCCTTGGTGTTAGTCGAAACAGTCGAGACACCCAGCCCTTGCTGGGTTCTCCACTTGATCTTTCCCCCTCTCCACCAGAAACTGGTGGTGCAACTTGAATCTTGACTTTACCCGCATCAACATGCTAAAGTTGAATTCCATCCTTTGACTCTTAGCCCCTCGACGATAAATTGCACGCAAAACTTGAATTTATGGATAAAGAACATATTTAGCAGTAAAAAAGAAGGATATTTTCGTCTTAAAAAAAAATTGACCTTCTGCCGTTAAGGTGAGAGTAACGGTGGGGGTGAAATTGTATGATAGCATTGTTATAGGGGTATTCTTTGTAACTTTTGTAAAAGCAGGGTAATTCTACGTATTTTCACAACAGTAGAGGGGGTGTGTAAGCACCCCATTTTTGCCATTTCCAGTTGAACAAAGTCTTATTGGTGTGTGGACAACAAAGGAAGAGAGATGAATGAAAATTTGGTTTTTTTTTACTACGACCTCGAGATAGTTTTTGGGTGGGTCCCACAATAAGGTCACAGGCTGTAATCTATATGGATGCATAGGTCATGGAATTATCTTCGAAATGAGACCAGAATTGCTCAATTCTGATATCAAATGAAGAAGATATGGTCATTTTAATCGGATGATACGTACAAGGGAGGTTTCTGAAATTATCATAAATAATCCCAGGGCTTTCATGCAAATTATCGTAAGTTGGATTGTTTGAATTTCAAATCATCATATCTTGATCATCCGACATCTGAATCATATGGTTTAAGTACCAATGTTCCTCATTTTCAGTCCTTTTCAAAATGGACGTGAAGAATCCCGGGTAGAGGTTACCGGTGGGTCCCATGCAAGCTTTCATGCAGAATTATCGATAGAACTTCATTTCTTCATATCTTGGCCATTCTACGTCCGATTCAGATGATTCCAAGGCCATTATTCTTCATTTGTGATGTTCTACAAATACAAAGTGGACGTGGAAAACCTCGAAGTCTCCGAAGGGTCCCATGCAAAATTACACATGAAAATGATCATTTATTCTTTGAAAATTCATATTTTGGTCCACCATATCCAAATCAGGTGATTTCAGTTTCATTATGCTCCATTTTGAGTACTCTACAAAGTGGATGTAAAGGATTTCTGGTAGTAGTCCCCAAAGGATCCATGCAGAATGGTTAGCCAAATTATTGATAATTGACTTGCTTAAATTTCAAAAATTCATAAGTTCACCATTTTATTTGCAAATGAGGTGATTCAAACTCCAGTATTTCTCATTTTCAGTGTTCTACAAAATGAATGTGAAAAATTTGGGATAGAGGTTGTTGAAAAATTCCATGCGGAATGACGGCGGAAATGGCCTATGGAATGATAGAGAAAGAAAAAACAATTTTGGCCCAACCCAACTCAACCCATATCAGTTTAACTCAGTCAACCCAAGTCAGTCTCAACCCGATTCAAATCAGTTTATCCATGTGCATAGTATTTATATTGTATACTATATATATGTTATTAAATATATGTGTATATATGTATATAATATATATTATTATATATAGAAGATAGAATCTGATAAAGGAAGGGAATCAACAAGGAAATAAAAAATAAAAAAATAATAATAATAAAAAGGAAAGAGAGGAAGGGATGTGAGAATAAGAGAAAGAGAGAGAAGAAGAGAAGAAAAGGAAAGAAAGAAAAGAGAGAATCCGAGAGAATAAGAGAAAGAGAGAGAAGAAGAGAAGAAAAGGAAATAAAGGAAAGAGAGGAGGGGACGTGAAAGAGAGAGAAGAAGAGAAGAAAAAGAAAGAAAGAGAAGAAGAGAAGAAAAGGAAAGAAAGAAAAGAGAAGAAAAGGAAAGAAAGAGAAGAAGAAAAGAAAGGGAAAGAAAGAAAAGAAAGGAAAGAGAGGAGGGGACGTGAAAGAGAGAGAAGAAGAGAAGAAAATGAAAGAAAGAGAAGAAGAAAAGGAAAGAAAGAGAAGAAGAGAAGAAAAGGAAAGAAAGAGAAGAAGAGAAGAAAGGGAAAGAAGAGAAGAAAAGGAAAGAAAGAGAATAAGCGAAGAAAAGGAAAGAAAGAAAAGAGAGAAGGAGGGGGAGATCTAAAACGAGGATCCGAGAGAGATTGAGGAGAGGAGACTAAGAGAGAAAAAGAGACGTGAAAGAGGGAGAGAGAGATTGATATTGGGAAAGAATTGAGAAGGAGAGAAGGAGAGGCGTCCAAAGATAGAAGAAGAAGAAAATCCCCGATCATTAGTCACTTGCATTTAAGGCCGCCTAATCAAGCACGTACAACGTAATATCTTCTCTGAAAAAGTTGATTAATAGGTATGAAACCTAATCAGTTAACATTAAGATTGATAATTTGAACATGTGAACCGTTTATTCATTTGAGGTTTGCATGTGGTTAAAATTTTGAAATCGATGTTTGTGCGTGAATAGTGGTTCATAATGTGAAATCTAAAATTGTTTTATGATTGAGTCTTTGAGTTTTTTTTTTAGAAATTCGTGACTCTTTATGAATGTGAAGATGAATCAGATCTAAATCCTTACCCATAACACCATCTGATTAACATCTCAGCCATCAAGTCCATCCTATCCATTGGCCATCTACATAACAATCATGATTTGACCATCAATCTGATCCCATGCATCCACAACCATCAATCTGATCCCCATGCATCCACACCCATTAATTTGATCTCATGCATACATCATCTAATCTGATCCATACCCATATATGTATGACCCTTGATCCAATAAGAGCCAGTGCATGAATTTTAATGAGATTAAATTCTATCATGTGATTGATCTGATATGCTTTGAATTGAATGAGATGAAATTGTTCCAAACATGACTTAGATTTTTTAATTTTTTTTAAGAAATTGGTCCGACCCCATGACTCGAAATTTTTTATGAAGTTGATTCCCATCATATGCTTGGAATTCTCATGAAATTGGTCCGACCATTGATTTGAAATTTTTATGAGATTAAAATTGGTCCATTGATTTTAATTCGATCATTCCCATGAAATTGGTCCATTGATATATTGATGCTGATTTTCTAGATCATGTGATTATAATTAAATCTGGTCCATTGAATTTTAATTTCTTGATCGTGTGATTCTAATTAAATCTGGTCCATTGAATGTTAATTTCTTGATTGTGTGATTCTAATTAAATTTGGTCCATTAAATGTTAATTTCTTGATCGTGTGATTCTAATTAAATCTGGTCCATTGAATGTTAATTTCTTGATCGTGTAATTCTAATTAAATCTAGTCCATTGTAATTTCTTGATCGTGTGATTCTAATTAAATATGATCCATTGAATATTAATTTCTTGATCATGTGATTTTAATTAAATTTGATCCATTGGTATGTCAATGTAGATTTCTTGATCATGCGATCTCATCCATTGGTTTTAAAATTTATTTTTGATCATATGATAATATATCTCATCCATTGATGTTAAATTGTCGTGATCATGTGATGACCAATTCAATCCATATATCATTCCCTACATTTGTTCACCCCCCATGCATCATAGCCATTTGATTTGCCCATCACACCATCCAATCATCACCCATATCCTCTGATCATCATCTACATCATCTGACCCCCATTACCATTGATCTTGCACCTCATCATAACCCTTGATTTTGCATCTCACTAATACCATTGATCTGGCACCACGTCACTATTATATTTGGACGCACACATGCTTGCTATATCTGTCGGCTATACATGCTTATTGCTATATCTATCTACTACACATGTTTATTGTTATATCTGTCTGCCACATGCTTATTGCCATATTTAGATGCTTACTGTCATGTTTGGATGCACACTGCTATATTTGGAATACTACCACTGCTATAGTTGGAATGTTTTCATTTACCATATTTGTCTTGGAAAGAGATAAATTAAAAAAATAGGAATTAGGGTAGGAAATCCTAAAAATGGAAAGAATACAGCAATTAGGATAGAAAACCCTAAAAATGAAAAGAAAACAATAATTAGGAAAAGTGAAACCCTAAAAATGGAAAGAATAATTAGGGCAAGATAAACCCTAGAATAAAGAGAATAATTAGGGTTGAAACTCTAAAAAATGAAAATCACAATGAAAAGGGATAGGAAACCCTAGAAACCTAAAATAGAAACAATAAAAATGGTAGAAATTTAGGTCTCATCCCTAGATCCTATTGACAAAAATGAAAACAATAAAAATGGTAGGAATTTAGGTCTCATCCCTATATCCTATTGACAAAAATAGAAACAATAAAAATGGAGAATCTAGGTCTCATCCCTAGATCCTATTGACAAAAATAAAAACAATAAAAATGGTAGGAATTTAGGTCTCATCCCTAGATCCTATTGACAAAAATGGAAACAATAAAAATGGTAGGAATTTAGGTCTCATCCCTAGATCCTATTGACAAAAATGAAAAGAATTTGGTACACATCCCAAATCTAAATGATAGGAATTTAGGTCTCATCCCTAGATCCTATTGACAAAAATAGAAAGAATTTGGTACACATCCCAAATCTGAATGATAGGAATTTAGGTCTCATCCCTAGATCCTATTGACAAAAATGGTAGGAATTTGATACACATTCTAAATCCGACTCTCACAATCTTTTCGAACTACGTCGTACCTGATTTCTAGGGCACACCCTAGAATACGTAGGCAATTTGGGAGTCCCAAATACGGTACAAAGCCACCCATCAACCATCCATTCAGTAAAAACTTCAACTTGAACGAAGAATCTAATTGAAGCACATGCATAAATTACTTCCATAATTTTTAATCACACAACCCATTTCAAACTACGTTTTGGACTTGATTTCCAGGATTGGAATACGTAGATAATTTGAGATGTCTTACACATCTCAGATTCAGTTCAAGATCGAACCATCTTTGGTTCGGTTCACTGTATAGTACTGTACTCATTGCTTGTTTATTTGCTTTAAAACATGACTGGCCGAACCCTAGGTTAGAATAACTTAGCAACTTGGTTTAGGACATCCCCCAATGAACCCTAGTCATCTAGTTGACCAAGCACAGTCAAAATTAGAGTCTAAGGAAAGTTTAGGAGGTCGATATTGATAGGGCAGTTTGGGTGCCTAACACTTTCCCATAACCGTACCCTGAATACTTATCCGATCTCTTGCAGACCAAAAAACTGATACATTGGGTCACGAGTCAATAGAAGTCTTACCTTAGGGTGAGGTTATATTTTTAGAGGTCCTAGACCTTAATCTAGGTGGCGACTCCAATAGAACAATTGATCTTCATCGATACAGATATTATTCATCTCGAGGAGGATCTTCGTTTCCCATTATCCTCACAGTGGCGACTCCACTGGAGATTAATATTCAGACTCCTAGGATACTTGTAAGACCCGTATCGAACTAATCGGTCTTACCACCTTGTATCAGGTTTTTCTATCATGGTCGAGCCAAGTGGACCAAGTGCATGAAGAAACCACATGACCAAGTATGAAATCAACCCAAAAACAGTCAATTATGAGCGTATGGTCGCATACCTAAACAGGTGTGATCGAACTCACCTCAAAATAGTCCAACCACATGAATTTTGGTCGTGTGGTCGGACATTTCAAAAGGTGTGATCGACGAATTCTACGACCCCACCTCCGACCACACGGAACCCAGTCAGAACCGAAAATTAGGAAACCTTCTTAATCCGAAGGGGGTCTTTACTAAACTCATTAGGGCATATTATGGAGGGTTTTCTTCTATAAATAGGACGTCCCTTAGCCTCTTTCACCCTTTTAGAACTCTAACTGAAAGTGAGAGAAAGAGAAAAGAAGGAAGAGAAGGAGAATTAAAGAGGAAGACTAAGGAGGAAGAAAATTCAGAGAAAACTCTGAATCTTCAGCAAGCTTATGGTATGAACATATTCCCCATGATAAATTGAGAGCCTAGAATAGTTCATGAAGAAGATAGGATTTAGGAGAAACCCAAACCATCCATCCATGGATAAATTCCAAGAGAATCCATGGAGAAAATTATGTGGATAATGGATGGTGTATAAAATAATAGTTTTGAGCCATAGAACAATCATAGGGAGGACCATGATGAAAAGCCAAAGGATTCAAACATGGAAGATTGGAATTGAGAGTAAAAGGTCGACCATCACACGTGTGGTCACACGTATGGTTGCATGATGTGCGACTACACGAGACACACATGTCTGACCACATGCCCTCGGGAAGTTTCCAGGGAGGGTGTGGTTGCACGTGTGGTCAGAGTATGTCCGACCACACCCTGCGACCCCATGCCCTGTGGTCGCAGAAACTGAGACCACAGGTGCTGCCACACCTGCGACCCCTCAGTTTCTGTTAGTCTAAATACATGGAAATTAATTCTAATTAAAAGTTTATAAACTTGTTAGGTTTTCAAGTGATCTAAGAGTGAATTACAAAGCTTGAACGAGGATCTACTGTCAATCAAAGGTGAGGGAACAAGACCTAAACTAATTGGCTAATAATAAACTGTTTCTATTTATTGAGTCCAATGCCATGAATGATTCTATGCTTGTATGCGTGTATTGTGCATTTCACATGTCATCCAATATTCTTGCTATTAATGTTCATGCATATTTAATTCTATTTATTTATAACATGATGATGATGATGATGCTAGGAATAGGCACGTGAATGTTTGTGTGTGGTTAGTGTACTTGATGCGAGTGGAGAATTAAGGAGAGGACGTGACACTGTAGTTCATCCTGGTCACCAGACTCTAGCTCTATCTCTACTCAAGTCTTGTCCACTGACATTGTCGTATCGCCATTACCTTAGCAGAACTATTACGTCATAGGGCATCAGGGGAGGTGGTCTTGGACCGTGTAGTCTCTGACTCTATCGGGGGGCCTTAGCTCTATCTCTATGGACGTATTGAGGGATGCTGGGGTGAGGCCTTGGATACACTGTTTGACATTAGGATTGGTTAGTTGCGAGCCCAGTTTGCAAGCCCTCGCCAATAGGGGCTTACGTGTTGGTATGGGTAGGGCATCTGGGGAAGTGTTATGCGGTGTTTGATCTGGGCACTTTAGCTCTATCACTATTCCATGATGGGTGCATGTGGGACGGCAATGGTGTTTGATCTATTGGGCAGCTTCACACACTCGTGTATAGAGGTGCGGCGGCCACCTATCCTTTTTATTGCACATTGCAAACTTATGAACCAGACCAAGGATATGAATTGAATGCATGCATATGTTTGTTGCATTGTTTTGTTTGCTCACTAAGCCATGATGTATGCTCACCCTTTCGACGTCGAATATTTTTAGTTGATGATGCAGGTACTACAGTAAAAAATTATATGAACGCTCCAATGTACGAGCATATTGCGGCAATGGATGCAGAAGCTATGATGGAGTCGCATGATTCGTCGTGCGAGTGCAACTCATGCGTCTTTGATTAGATTTATTAGTTGGATTATTCAGAAGATGTAATTGATTAATTTATTTTATTTTATGTCTTAGTCTTTTGGAGATAATTGGATACTTTATTTATATTATCACTGTTAGATACTCAGTTCATTAGTTTTAAGGACTTCCGCTATTGTTTATTTACTCTGATTATGGTTGTGGATGTGTATGGTTTAAGCAAAAGGACACAGCCTATTCGAGATCCTGATTGAACCATTGGATCATAGACGGTTCATCACACCATTCTGGTTGGTTCAGAATTAGGGTGTGACAACTTGGTATCAGAGCTCTCGGGGTCTGTCTATTAAACCTATATACTTCCACAAAAGTTCGTGAACTGAGTGAGGATAAAATTTAAAAGCTTTAATAAGAACACACTATAAGCACCTATGTTGTATGAGATAAAAATTAAGAAAGAGAATAATGCACTATTAAGATAAAAAACAAGTTTCATATATACATCGAATAAAAATAATATATATATATATATATATATATATATAGTATGGTCTACAATCCGAAAAGTTACTCTGTAGTACAAGGAAAAAGTAAAAAGAATGCATCATGGAGTCGGAGGTGCTAGAGGAGGAGTGCCTCACGATTTCGGTCATAGTCCTCAGCATACACTCTAGTCAGCTAGGGTACCTGAGTCTGGGTCACCTGGAGACTAGCTGCCAGATCGGCCATTCACTGATCAGATGCGTACTGGGCCTCCCTAATCTCACGCAGCAACCCCATCACGGCATCTGGTGGTAGGTGCGAAGGACCAACTGAGTGAGAAGGAACCAGAGAAGGGCCAGCTCCAGTGGAATTCAATGGTGATAGAGGAGGTATGGCGTCCACATCCATGTACATACGATCGTCATCCTCAGCATCACCCCCATGGACTCCTATTGCTGTTGCTGCCGCCTCAGCGTCTGCTATCTCGACCCAAGTGTAGGGACGCACCATAGAGTTCCTCTCCTCGTCACTGACCTGCGGATCTCGCATCCCCATCTTGCAGATGGCCTCCCAATCAAGGTCAGACGAGAAGGTGTACTCATGAATCCTCTCATCAACCAAGTCGACATGCAGACAAGTGAGCAGAGTAGTGATCAAACGCTCGTAGGGCAGGTTGCCTATCTGACCAGGCATCGCAGCATGGATCATCATCCTGATGATAATATATGGGAGGCAGACGGGCTGCCTAGTGCAGATGCAATACAAGAGATACTGGGTCAACTGGGAATTCTTCTCATAATGCCCACTCTGAGGAATTAGGTTACGCTAAATAATTTTACAGTACACCCGAGGTTTCGGTCGTAGGTTGATTGCCTTCATCTCCCAATGATCGTCTCTAAGAAGCTGGCGATCAATCTCTGCACGCATCATCAAAGATAGGAACTGGGGTTCGTTAGGTGCACAGTATACCAAGGGACCGTCGTTTGAAATACCCAGGAGATCAGCCAACTCCTGGCAGTTAAAGGAGATCTCCACCCCTTTAACATAACTAGTGATCCTGAGCTCTCTACCCCTGTCTGTATCATTTGGATCACCCACTACCTGAAGGTTGCAATAAAACTACTTCACCAGAGCAGGACAGGTGTAAAGCCTCATATAATATTACGGGGAGCCAACCCATGTCACCAAAAGCACCCTCTACATTAAACAAGGCTAGATTAGCCAAGTTTACACAACGACCCCCTTTCACCTTTTTACGCTCATAACGAGCATACTGAGCCTCTGCTTCATTAGACTGGAAGCGGATAGGATCATGAGCTCTGGGAACTTTGGTGCGAGCCATGTTATTTGCAAAGAAACAGATAAATAAGCAAGATAGTGAAAAACTCAAAAATTTTGGCATTATAACGGCGTGATTTGGCCAAAAGCCTCACTTTTCACCCAAACAGTTGGATAGGAGGACTTACATAAGTTCCAAACCATCCTGCAAGGCTCATACACTTGGAAATTTAAACTAGGAAGATCAAATTTGAAGAAATTTTAACAATTTGGAAAAATCCTAAAAATTAGGTCAAAATGAAAAATTTCAAGTTTCTTAAAAACTAACCGATGAAACTCAAATTTTCTTGAGGGATTTCGTCCATTGGGTGGCCAATAGAAAAAGCACCCAATAAAAATCAAATTTTTACTATTAGAAAAATTTTAATTTGAAGAAAACGCTATAAATGGAGAAAAACCTAGTTTTGAAAACTTAAAAATGAGGACCAATAGAGAACATACCTGAAGGAATGGAGCGGAGGTCGTGAATAGAGGAAAGAATCGCCAGACATGAGTAGTCGACACTGTAGCAACTTAGTGGAAGCGAGTTGAGTTGAAGGAAAAAGAGAAAGTGGGAAATGACTCCAAAAATCAGGTTTAAAAACCTGATTTGGAGTCGTGTGGTCGCAAAATTTGACCAAATCTACGACCACACGACCGGCCCCACGATCGACCACAGGCTCTCGGTGAGTTGACAGACCTCGTGTGGTCGGATCCTATGGTCGGACATATTCCGACCCCACGATCGACCACAGGCTCTCGGTGAGCTGATAGGGTTTTGTGAGGTCGCATACCCTGTGGTTGGACATATTGCGACCCCACCATCGACCACACGATGGAAAATATAGTATTTTGACTGAATGACTTGGAAAATTGGAATTTTACATTGATTAGTTGGATTTTGACATGGGAATGACTTATATTATGATTGCCTCACATGTTCTATGATTTTTCAGACACTACCACCACCGAAATAGGAAATGGCTGGGCGAAGAGTAACCAGGCGAGGACGTAACCCAATTCCACCACTACCACCTGTGGAGGAAGATAGCCATAAAATCCCTGAAGAACAAGGGAATCAGAATATGGCACCACCAGGAGCTAATGGCTAGGCAAATCCTACAAACTTGCTAGCCCCACTTACAGATTTGGCACAGTAGTTATGAACCTGGTACAACAGCTGTAGCAAATACAGCAAGTACAAGCCAATATGCAAGCTGCTATGGGAATGGTTTTTCCAACTGTACATACTACACCTATGCCAGCCAGACAAGCTAGCACAGTACCAAGGGGTAGCAACACGGAACCCCAAGCACCTCAAATGCCAGTTGTACAAGCTCTAGTACAGAACCTTGCGGTAGCCCAAGGCAGTTACCCGTATCGACCACCTATGTATGGGGCCTATGCTCAGTATCAGTTGGACCATTCTCGACTGATCGAGCGCTTTCTGAAAATGAAGCCTAAGGAATATAATGGCAAGCCAGCAGATCCTTTGTGGCCAGCTCATTGGATCGATGAAATGGAAAAGAATTTTATGATGATGACTGTTAATGAGGAGGAAAAAGTACTGTGTGCCACATTTATGCTGAAGGACGATGCACACCACTAGTGAAAGTTTACTCGGAGTTATCTATTAACGAAGCACGCCCCAATTGACCTGGGCAATCTATAAAGAGGAATTCTTTGAGAAATATTTTTCCAGAAGTTTCAGAGATGCTATGGAAAGAGAGTTCCTGAGTTTGTATCAGGGACAGATGACTGTGGATGCATATCAACAGCGTTATGAAGAGCTGTTTTTTTTTGCTCCGTCTAGCATGCAGGAGAAAAATACTAAAACTCGAAGGTTCGTCATGGGATTTAGGGGAAGCATTCGGGAGCATGTTTTGGGGCTAGAAAAGAAAGTTTATAATGAAGCCATACAGATTGCTCGAGTGCTAGAATCGAGCCAGAAGGAGAGCTACTTTGCTCAGAATAGAGGTATCAAAAGGCCAAATGAAAATTCTTATAACGGAGGGAACACAAAGACATTTAAACCCTTCCATACTCAAGGCTTTAATGCTGCAGCCAAAACTACTCCAACAGTTCAACTTCAACAGAAGAAAAATAATGAAGGAGTAAAATGCTATAACTGTAATCAAATGGGACATTATTCAAAGGAGTGTCCTAAGCCCAGGAAGTAGCTACAGCAAGGAAAGGTTTATGCAGTTACATCTGAGGATGCTGTCGCATCGCCTGTTGTGGTCACAGGTATGACCTGAACCTTTCATTTTGTATTGCCTTGTATGAGCATGAAGACTAAATTAAAACAAATCACATGTATCGTACCTATTAATGGCATACTCGTTAGAGTGCTCTTTGATTTTAAAGCTACTCATTCTTTTATATCTGTGTCATTTGGAAAGAAGCTAAATCTACCCCTCAGATCTTTAGACTATAAATTGCTTGTATGATCACCTATGGGATTAAAAGTGAAAGTAGAAAAAGGTTATGGACCATGTCCAGTTCTTATTGATGAGAAGATTTTGGATGCAACCTTAATTCAACTTGAGATGGCAGACTTTGACGTTATCTTAGGAATGGATTGGTTAGCTCAGCATTCTGCAAACCTATTATGTGCAGAAAAGAAACTGACATTTAAAGACAAAGAAGGAGCAGAGATTAGTTTTGCGGGAACCAAACTTCTCTATAGATGAAAACTCATCCTCTCTGCATTAAAGGCTAGAAAATGCCTCGAGAAAGGAGGAGTTGGGTATCTAGTATCCGTGGTTGACCTCACCAAGGAAGTACCACGAATGGAGGATATTGATGTTGTGCGTGACTTTCCAGATGTATTTCTTGAGGAATTACCAGGACTACCACCCGACCGAGCGACAGAGTTCGTTATAGATCTGTTACTCGGAGCCGCACCAGTATCTAAAGCACCCTATCGAATGGCTCTTACTGAACTGAAGGAACTAAAGGTACAGTTACAGAAATTACTGGACAAGGGTTATTTCAGACCCAACATATCACCATGGGGAGCGCCAGTATTGTTTGTGAAGAAGAAGGACGATAGTATTTGACTGTGTATAGACTATTGGAAATTGAATAAGCTTACAATCAAGAATCAGTACCCGTTGCCTCGGATCGATGACTTGTTTGATCAATTGCAAGGTGCCAAGGTATTCTCCAAGATTGATCTTCGATCAGGATACCATCAGTTGAAGATTAAGGAAGGCAATATTCCGAAGACGGCATTTAGAATAAGATATGGACATTATAAATTTTTAGTCATGTCTTTTGGATTGACTAACGCACCCGTAATTTTTATGGAACTCATGAATCGGGTATTCCATGATATGCTGGATACGACAGTCATTGTATTTATTGACGATATATTAGTCTGCTCCAAGGACGAGGAAACTCATGTCATGAATCTAAGAGCCGCTCTGCAGCGACTAAGAAAAGAGAAGCTTTACGCCAAATTTACAAAGTGTGAGTTTTGGCTAAATGAGGTCGCTTTCCTAGGCCATGTTGTATCTGCTGAAGAAATTAAAGTGGATCCTAGCAAGATTGAAGCCATTGTGAAATGGAAAGCACCTAAGAGTGTTGCAGAAATTAGAAGTTTCCTAGGTCTAGCTGGGTATTACCGACGATTCGTGAAAGATTACTCTAGAATCGTCGTACCTCTCACCAGTTTGACTAAGAAAGGAGAAACATTTGTTTCGACCGATAAATGTGAAGAAGGTTTTCAAACATTGAAAAATAGATTGATATCTGCTCCCATCTTGACTATTCCTATTCTAGGACAGCCGTTTACCTTGTACACTGATGCGTCTGGGTTGGGTTTAGGATGTGTACTTATGCAAGGAAAACAAGTAGTTGCGTATGCCTCGAGACAACTGAAGACACATGAGAATAACTATCCCACTCATGATTTGGAATTAACAGTGTTAGTACATGCTATCAAGATATGGAGACATTATTTGTATGGAGAGAAATTTCAGATTAAGTCAGATCACAAGAGTCTCACTTATCTTTTTAATCAGAAGGAGTTGAACATGAGACAAAGAAGATGGCTGGAATTATTGAAGGATTATGATTGCAATATCCAGTATCATCCAGGGAAAGCTAATGTAGTTGCTGATGCACTAAGCAGAAAAGCAATGATAAAATCCCAAGGAGTGGTTAACACGACTGCGGCGATGTGTGTTACAGGAAAGGTATTCAACCATGGTAACGAGCAGTTCGTGATAGATACATCGGATGGATCAACTAACCAAGGGTTTATTCATCGGTTTTCAAATATGTTCGCATCATTGAAGATTATACCTGATATAATAGATGAAGTGAAAGTCGCTACTAAATCAGACCCTTATCTGAGAATGGTGCAAGATGACATCGAAAAAGGTAGGACTATTCCTGAGTTCACCTTGGACGTTGAAAAGGTACTGAAGTACAAAGGAAGAGTATGTGTTCCTAAAACAAAAAACTTGGACATTAGACACAGACTAATGAAGGAAGCTCACACCACCACTTATTCGGTACATCCTGGAACTACAAAGATGTATCATGATTTGAAGAAATTATATTGGTTGAGAGGAATGAAAGCAGATGTAGCTAAATTTGTGTCTCAATGCCTAAATTGTCAGAGGGTAAAGGCTAAAAGGCAAAGACCTGTAGGATTGTCCCAGCCACTGCCAGAACCACCATGGAAATGGGACTGCATCACTATGGACTTCGTCACCGGGTTACCTTTGACTCCTCGAGTAGTTGACGCGGTCTGGGTGATTGTAGATTATCTTACGAAAATAGCTCGCTTCATAGCTATACGACCTTAGTATACCCTGCAGAGGTTAGCCAAGATATATGTGGATAATATTGTCAGATTACATGGTGTACCTGAAAGCATCGTGTCCGATAGAGACCCACGCTTTACCTCAAAGTTTTGGGAAGGATTACAGAAGGCTATGGGTACAACGTTGAAGTTTAGTACTGCATTTCATCCTCAGACAGATGGACAGTCAGAGCGTACCATTCAGATTTTAGAAGACATGCTTTGAGCCTGTGTTATTGATTTCAAGGGATCATGGGATGAGAAACTACCATTGATCGAGTTCGCCTATAACAACAGCTATCAAGCTACTATACAGATGTCACCCTATGAAGCACTGTATGGTAGGAAGTGTCGAACTCCTTTGTTTTGGAATGAAGTTAGTGAACGGAGTATCGTTGGACCAGAATTTGTTGAAGAGACTTGTCGAGTAGTCGACATTATCAAGGAAAGAGTTAGAACAGCTCAGAATCGTCAGAAACAGTATGTAGATACTCGACGTCGAGACCTTGAATTCGTTGTAGGTGATAAGGTATTCTTGAAAGTATCACCTATGCGAGGCTTAAAACGATTCGGGCAGAAAGGGAAGCTAAGTCTGAGATATGTCGGGCCATATGAGATTTTCGCTAAATGTGGGAAAGTGGCGTATCAGTTAGCACTACCTCCATCTATGTCAAGTGTGCATGATGTATTTCATATGTCATTATTAAAGAAGTATGTCAGAGATCCAACACACGTTATAACAGCGGATCCACCAAGTCTAACTGATGATTTGACATTCGAAGTAGCACCAATTGAAATCACCAATCGAAAGGTTCAACGTCTACGTAACCGTGACATTTATTATGTTAAGGATTTCCTGGAGGAGCCGAGATATAGAAGAGATTACATGGAAAGAAGAGAATGCTATGCGAAAGCAATATCTTCACCTTTTCAATTCGAAAAGTATGTGCAAATTTTGAGGATGAAATTTCTAATAAGAGGGGGGGTGTTGTAAGACCCATATCAAACTAACCAGTCTTACCACCTTGTATCAGGTCTTCCTATCATGGTCGAGCCATGTGGACCAAGTACGTGAAGAAACCACAAGATCAGGTATGAAATCAACCAAAAAACAGTCAATTATGAGCGTGTGGTCGCATACCTAAACAGGTGTGACCGACCACACCTAAAAATAGTCCAACCACATCAATTTTGGTCGTGTGGTCAGACATTTCAAAAGGTGTGGTCGACGGATTCTGCAACCTCACCTCCGACCATATGGAACCCAGTCAGAACCAAAAATTAGGAAACCTTCCTAATCCGAAGGGGGTCTTTCCTAAACTCATTAGGGCATATTATGGAGGGTTTTCCTCTATAAATAGGACGTCCCTTAGCCTCTTTCACCCTTTTAGAACTCTAACTGAAAGTGAGAAAAATAGAAGAGAAGGAAGAGAAGGAGAATTGAAGAGGAAGACTAAAGTGGAAGAAAATTCAGAGAAAACTCTGAATCTTCAACAAGCTTAAGATATGAACATATTCCCCATGATAAATTGAGAGCCTAGAATAGTTCATGAAGAAGATACGATTTAGGAGAAACCCAAACCATCCATTTATGGACAAATTCCAAGAGAATCCATGGAGGAAATTATGTGGACAATGGATGGTGTATTAAATAATAGTTTTGAGCCATAAAACAATCATAGGAAGGACCATGATGAAAAGCCAAAGGATTCAAACATCTAGGATTGGAATTGAGAGTGAAAGGTCGACCATCACACGTGTGGTCACACGTGTGGTCGCATGATGTGCGACCACACGAGACACACATGTCTGACCACACGAGACACACATGTTTGATCGCTTTTCATCATGGCCCTTGGGAAGTTTCCAAGGAGGGTTTGGTTGCACGTGTGGTCAGAGTATGTCCGACCACACCCTGCGACCCCATGCCCTGTAGTCGCAGAAACTGAGACCACAGGTGCTGCCACACCTGCGACTCCTTAGTTTTTGTTAGTCTAAATACCTGAGAATTAATTCTAATTAAAAGTCTATAAACTTGTTAGGTTTCAAGTGATCTAAGAGTAAATTACAAAGTTTGAACGAGGATCTACTATCAATCAAAGGTGAGGGAACAAGACCTAAACTAATTGGCTAATAATAAACTATTTCTATTTATTGAGTCCAATGCCATTAATGATTCTATGCTTGTATGTGTGTATTGTCCATTTCACATGTCATCCAATATTCCTGCTATTAATGTTCATGCATATTTAATTTTGTTTATTTATAACATGATGATGATGATGATGCTAGGAATAGACATGTGAATGTTTGTGTGTGGTTAGTATACTTGATGCGAGTGGGGCATCAGGGGGAGGACGTGACACTGTGGTTCATCCTGGTCACGAGACTCTAGCTTTATCTCTACTCAAGTCTTGTCCACTGACATCGTCGTATCGTCATTACCTTAGCAGAAGTATTACGTCGTAGGGCATCAAGGGAGGTGGTCTCGGACCGTGTAGTCTCTAACTCTGCCAGGGGGCCTTAGCTCTATCTCTATGGACGTATTGAGGGATGCTGGGGTGAGGCATTGGATACACTGTTTGACATTAGGATTGGTTAGTTGCGAGCCCAGTTTGCAACCCCTCGCCAATAGGGGCTTACATGTTGGTATGGGTAGGGCATCAGGGGAAGTGTTATGCGGTATTTGATCCGGGAACTTTAGCTCTATCTCTATTCCATGATGGGTGTATGTGGGACGGCAATGGTGTTTGATCCATTGGACGGCTTCACACACTCGTGTATAGAGGTGCGGCGGCCACCTATCCTTTCTATTGCACATTGCAAACTTATGAACCAGACCAAAGATATGAATTGAATGCATGCATATGTTTGTTGCATTATTTTGTTTGCTCACTGAGCCATGATGTGTGCTCACCCTTTCTACGTCGAATATTTTTAGTTGATGATGTAGGTACTACAGTAGAAGATTATATGAATGCTCCAATGTACGGGCATGTTACGGCAATGGATGCAGAAGCTATGATGGAGTCGCATGATTCGTCGTATGAGTGTAACTCATGCGTCTTTGATTAGATTTATTAGTTGGATTATTCAGAAGATGTAATTGATTAATTTATTTTATTTTATGTCTTAGTCTTTTAGAGATAATTGGATACTTTATTTATGTTATAACTATTAGATACTCAGTTCATTAGTATTAAAGACTTCCGCTATTGTTTATTTACTCTGATTATGGTTGTGGATGTGTATGGTTTAAGCAAAAGGACACAGCCTATTTGAGATCTTGGTTGAACCGTTGGATCATAGATGGTTCATCACACCATTCCGGTTGGTTCAGGATTGGGGTGTGACACTTTACTTATATTGATTTGCTTGACATTTGATGCTAGATCTAGGGTACTATATTTATTGTTTGTACATATTGCTTTGGGGGGTGTGGGTTCTGTCACACCCCAAATTCTGATCCAACCAGAACGGTGTGAGTGAACCGCCATTGAACCAACGGTTCACACCAGGATCTCGAATAGGCCGTGTCCACCCATACAAACCATTACACATAACCACAATCAGAATATAAATATACAGCGGAAGACTTTAAATAGAATGAACTGAGTATCTATTGATAATTTAAATAAATATCCCATTATTCAAATTCAAACACATAAAATAATAATCTTTTACATCTCTTAATACCAAGCAAAAATAACTGAAACAATTAAATAAAAAGCCATCACGGTACATGCGAGAAGGGCACTCGCATGAAGCATCATGCTCGTCCTCTCCCGCTTGTACATCCACAAAGACCACACTCCCATACGCCGGAGCGTTCACGTAGTCATCCACAGTGTAACCTGCATCAACATCTAAAAATAATGTACGTACAAAGGGTGAGCTCACAACACAGCTCAGTAAGACAATCAGACAGTTTCACAATATTATGCATGAGTAACAATCATTTTATGCTGTGGTCTGGTTTAAGTTTGCAATGTACTATAGAAAGGTTTGGTGGCCCCCGCACCTCTATACACGAGTGTGTGGCATCGCACAGTAGACCACACTACCACTAACCCACATGCACCCATCATGGAATAGAGATAGAGCTAAGGTATACCCGCACCTCCCCTGATACTCTACCCATACCAGTACCTAAGCCCCCTGCGGCGGGGCTGCAAACCGGGCTCGCAACTAACCAATCCTATATGTCAACAATGTATGCTCTATCCCAGCACAGTCGTCTACGGCATAGAGATAGAGCTAGAGTGTGCAGGCCAGGCCGGAGACCACAATACCTCACCTCCCCCTGATACCCTATCCGCAACTAACCCACTAGGATAGAAACAATATGCAGGTAGACCCTATCCCAACATAACTCCCTACGGCATAGAGATAGAGCTAAAGCATCGTGGACAAGCCAGCGTCAACTCAGAATCCATAGTACCACATAACAATGGCCGGGACAACATCAATATCGGAGACCACCGTACCACGACCTTCCCCTGATACCCCACCCGTACCAAGCATGTTAAGACAGAATACTACAAAAGGTGCTAGTGTGAAGAGTGATCCCAGGCCCATGCCCCACTCCACACACCAACGAAAACAATCACATGCCTAACAATCACATCCTATCAATGCATGAACAGTAATAATAACTGAAAGTAAAGGATGGCTTGTGAATATGCACAAACATCACATCATAGACATTCAATGATTAACAACGATTTACTGTCCATTAATTATTAGGTTTATGTTAGATTCCCTTACCAGATGGTCGTTCGATAACTTGCTCCACGTCGTAAGATCCTAACGATATGTCACAAAGTCCTACAATATTATTAGGGTTTCATTAGAATATATTGTTTAGGGTTTCATGTTGGTCGGAAACCAACAGGGTTACAAATACCCTCCCAGAGCTGACCGGTGGCATATACCGGTAGCAGCTCTGTGGGAAACACTGGCGACCGGTATGGTCAGCCGGTCCCCACAGATAACCTCCCGAGAGGTTGCGGTCGCAACATACCGGTCACACTATGTGCAACCGGTATAGTCGACCGGTATGTCTCCGAAAGACCATACATGGGTTCTTTGACTGCCGTCGATCATCCTCCATGGATTTTTAGGGTTTCTCCTATCCATTCTAAGTCTAGGCTTTGAGTTAGAGTTATCCCCAACTCATTCAAGTCTCGTTTCGATGAATATCATCTCGAAACTCGAATCTAGGGTTTGACGGCAACTTAGGGTTTATTGGCCAATTTAGGGTTTTAGATCAATACCTACTTTGCATGGTATTGATCCACCCACACAACTAACATAGGGTAAGAAGATGGATTCAAACACTTACCGTTGACTGGCGTAATGAGAGCGTCGTCGAACGGTAATGGCGGCACCTCCTTCTTCTTCCTAGCTCCTTCCCCTTTCCAAGCTCTTTCTCTTCTCTAGGGTTTGTGAGAGACAATGGAAAGGATTTGAGGAGGCTTAAGGGTGTATTTATAGGCTAGAAATAGGGTTTAGTAACCCTACTAGGATTAGGAAACTTCTAGGATTCGAAATCAGGAAAGCGGGACCCGTAGAGACCAATTTCTAGATTCCCGCACATAGCTGTGCAGGCCATACCGGTCGACCGGTACCAAGACCGGTACCATTGACCGGTATACCTAAAATCAGGTATAATTGGTCGACTTCGGTCCGATTTTGTACCTGTTTGTTATCCGCTTGCCCCGTCTGGCCCGGTGATGATCGGAAGACCTGTCATGACACAAAACCAAGGTTTAGACCAGGTTTTCAGAGTGCGGGTCTTACAACTCCACCACCCTTAAAAGAAATTTCGTCCCGAAATTTACATGTAGGTTTCACAACTCCCCCACCCTTAAAAGAAATTTTGGCCTCGAAATTTGAACGTACCTTGATCGTCAAAAAGGTTAGGGTACTCCTTCCTCATCGCGCTCTCTTCTTCCCAAGTAATTTCCTCCACATTTTGGCTTCTCCAATGCACCTTCACATAGTGGATATCCTTGGTTCGAAGCTGTTGAACTTTTCAACTCGAGAGCATTACAGGCACCACTTCGAAAGTTAAGTCTTCAGTCAAGTCTGGAGGATCAGCGATCAAGATATGCGATGGATCTCTGACATACTTCTTCAGTAATGATACATGGAACACATTATGAACGCTAGACATAGATGGTGGTAGAGCCAATTGATATACTACATTACCTCGTCGATTCAATATCTCATATGGTCCCACATACCTGGGGCATAGCTTCCCCTTTTTACCAAACCGTTTCAGACCTCGCACCGGTGATACCTTCAAGAATACTTTGTCACCCACTGCAAACTCCAGATCTCGACGTCGATTATCCGCATAGTGCTTCTGTCGAACTTGAGCTGTCTTTACTCTCTCCTTGATCTGATCAATCACTTGGCAAGTTTCTTCAACAAACTCCGGTCCTACAATTCTTCTTTCTCCCACCTCGTTCCATAACAGGGGTGTACGACACTTCTTCCCATAGAGTGCTTCATATGGGGCCATCTGAATTGTAGCCTGATAGCTGTTGTTGTAAGCAAACTCGATAAGTGATAGCTTCTCATCCCAAGCTCCTTTGAAATCTAATGCACAAGCTCGGAGCATATCTTCCAAAATTTGAATAGTTCGCTCCGACTGTCCGTCTGTCTGAGGGTGAAAAGCTGTACTGAACTTCAACTTGGTTCCCATAGCTTTTTGTAATCCTTCCCAGAACTTTGAGGTAAAACGGGGATCTCTGTCAGATACTACACTCTGGAACGCCATGAAGTCTGACTATATTATCAACATATAACTTGGCCGGTTTCTCCATGGTATACCGAGGTCTGACCGCAATAAATCGAGCTGTCTTGGTGAGTCGATCTACTATAACCCAAACTACATCCACTGACCTTGGTGTCAAAGGTAGGCTAGTGACGAAATCCATGGTGATACAATCCCACTTCCATGCAGGTTCTGGCAATGGTTGTAGTAAACCCGCGGGTCTTTGCCTTTCCGCTTTAACTTGTTGACAATTCAAGCATTGGAACACGAAACGAGCTATATCTGCTTTCATACCCCTCCACCAATATAGTCTTCTTAGATCATGGTACATCTTGGTACTTCCTGGATGTAACGAATATGGAGTGTAATGAGCTTCAGTCATAACTTCGACCTCCGATATCGCGATCTTCGCTCTCAGGTATACATAACTGTCCGCGATACTTGAGTACCTTGTCTGATTCCAAGGTAAAGTCAGGATTGCACGTACCCTTTTCTAAGTCTTCCTGCACTGTCTTGAGATATGGATCCTGCAGGATTGCTACCTTGACTTCATCAATTAGACCCGGTGAGATCTTCAATGCCGCGAACATCATAGTGAACTTATGAATCAAGCCTTGCTCGACTGGATCTTCTGCAGTTTCGATAATATGTTCTTCATCAATTTCCATTGAACTAGAGGCTGCCGCACACAATGCAGCATTTGTACTTGGTCCTGCCTCAGGTTTCGATGCCCACTTTCTGCTTAAGACGTCAGCCACCACATTTGCTTTACCCGGATGGTGCTGGATGTCGCAATCATAATCTTTTAACAATTCCAGCCATCTCCTCTGTCTCATATTCAGATCCTTGTGAGTGAAAAGATAAGTTAAGCTCTTGTGATCTGACTTGATCTGAAACTTCTCACCGTACAAGTAGTGTCTCCAAGTCTTGATTGCGTGAATAACCGCTGCTAGCTCTAAGTCATGCGTAGGATAGTTCTTCTCATGCTCCTTTAACTGTCTTGATGCGTAAGCAATCACCTGTTCTCCTTGCATCAATACACACCCAATTCCCAACCCTGAAGCATCCGTATATAAAGTAAACGGTACGCTTGGTTCTGGGATGGTCAAGATAGGTGCAGAGACAAGTCTTGACTTCAAGGTCTGAAAACACTTCTCACACTCATCTGTCCATATGAATTTCTCTCCCTTCTTGGTCAATCTGGTGAGTGGAACCGCGATCCTGGAGTAATCTTCCACGAATCTTCTATAATAACCAGCCAACCCAAGGAAACTACGAATCTCCGCAACAGATTTTGGTGCTTCCCATCCTACTATAGCCGCTATCTTGCTTGGATCAACCTTGATACCGTCTCCAGATACAACATGACCCAAGAAAGCCACTTCCTTCAGCCAAAACTCGCACTTCTTGAATTTTGCATAAAGCTTCACATCCCTCAGCCGTTGTAGGGCTGCCCTCAAATGCGCTGTATGAGTCTCCATGTCCTTAGAGTAAATTAATATGTCTTCGATGAATACGATGACCGAAGTGTCCAACATATCATGGAACACTCGGTTCATCAGTTCCATAAACGACGCTGGAGCATTGGTCAACCCGAAAGACATAACCAGAAACTCATAATGCCCATACCTCGTCCTGAAAGCAGTCTTCGAAATATCTCCGGCCTTGATCTTCAATTGGTGATACCCCGATCGGAGATCGATCTTCGAGAAAACCTTTGCACCCTACAGCTGATCGAACAGATCATCGATTCTAGGCAAAGGATACCGATTCTTGATCGTCAACTTGTTCAGCTCACGGTAGTCAATACATAGCCGTACACTTCCATCCTTCTTCTTGACGAATAATACAGGTGCTCCCCAAGGCGATATACTAGGTCGTATGAAGCCCTTATCCAGCAATTCTTGTAGTTGGGTCTTCAACTCCTTTAACTCGGTCGGGGCCATCCTGTATGGTGCTTTAGACACCGGCGCCGAACCTGGCATAAGGTCTATCACAAATTCTGTAGCCCTGTCCAGTGGTAAACCTAGAAGATCTTCTGGAAAAACATCTGGAAACTCCCGAACCACATCTATATCTTCCATCTTGAGTGACTCTGCCGTGAGATCGACTACAGATACGAGATAACCCACTCCCCCTTTCTCCAAACATCTCTTAGTTTTTAAGGCGGAGAGGATCAGCTTTCGCTTCCTAGATAGCTTAATCCCAGCGAAGCTATATTCCCTTCCCTCTTTGTCAGTAAGCACAAGCTTCCTTTCACCACATAAAAGGACAGCCGAATGATGGCCCAGCCAATCCATCCCCAAAATGACATCAAAGTCTGCCATCTCAAGTATTACTAGGCTTGCTTCTAAGTCTCGGCCCTCAATACTTACAGTACATGGTCCATAATACTTGGTCAAAGCCACTTTGACTCCTAGTGGAGAGCAAACTATCAAGCTTGGGTTCAATTACTTGATTGGTAACTCCATTCGCTTCCCAAAAGAATCAGAAACAAAGGAGTGCGTGGCCCCAGAGTCAAATAATACTCTGGCGGGTAAACCAGCTACATTTACAATTCCTGGAATATATTGCCCCTTAGTTCTACATGCTCATGCAGCCGAAAGAATAAACCAAATAGTAAGGGATAAAGTCGTACCAGTTACCACATCAGGTGATGCGGTTGCCTCTTCAGTGGTGACCGCATAAACTCTTCCTTGCTGGGGAGCTTGCTTCTTAGGTAGAGTGCAGTTCCTTGCAACATGTCCCAGCTGCTGACAGTTATAACATTTAATATTTGGGTTGGGTCTGGCGAATTATGGCACAGGTGGTGCCGGGTTGTTTCTCGCAGGTGCTGTAGCGGTCTGTGCCCTGTATGGGCGGAATGGTCTAGTATTACCGCCACCCGAGCTCTCACTAGCGGATCTCTTCACTCCCCTGTTCTGAGCGAAGAAGCTGTCCCTCTGACTGGACTCTATCACCCTCGCAACCTGCACCGCCTCATTGTAGGTCTTCTTGTCCAGACCCAAAAGGTGCTCTCTGATGCTTCCACGTAGTCCCATGGTGAACCTACGTGTCTTGGTCTCCTCCTCCTGCATACTGGCTGGTGCGAAGAAGAATAGCTCTTCGTACCTCTGCTGATACGCATCTACGGTCGACTGAGATTGTTGCAGATTGAGAAACTCTCTCTCCATTTGATCTCTGAAGCTCTTCGGAAAGTATTTGTCGAAGAAAGCCGCTTTAAACACTTCCCAATTGACCAGGGTATACTTATTCTCCAGATATGCCCGAGTAGAATTCCACCAAGAATTGGCGTCTTCCCTTAACATATGAGTGGCAAACAGAACCTTTTCCTCCTCAGTACAAGTCATCAGTTGGAAGTTCTTTTCCATTTCAGAAACCCACTGTGCTGGCCACAATGGTTTCCCTATCCTGCCCGTGAACGATGAAGGTTTCAACTTCAAGAATCTATCCACTGACCTGCTCAGATCATGCTGTCCCTGTGTGTCTGCTCCGTACCATGGTGGTGGATACGGATAAGCTCCCGGGTACGCAGAAGGCGACGGAAACCGATACGGTGGTGGTATGTTCTGTGCTTGGCCCCTCGGCCTTGGGCTACTCTGCATCGGTTGGGTAGTATTAATTCCTCCTGACTCGGGCGTGTTTCCAACGGGAACAGAACCTGTTGGCCTGAGCATCTTCATGTGCTTCGGCTCGAAATTCCTTCTGTTGAGCCTGCATCTGATAGACCAAGTTTGTAACAATGGTCTCAGAATTCCTGTGAGGTGGGCCAGGTAAATTTTTCGATATTTCCGGGACCTGTTCCTCCTCCACTTTAGGACTAGGTTCTCTAACCTGGTCTTGTTCAGCTTGTTCTTCTTCTAGGCGCATCCTGGCCTGATGACGCTTTCGCCCCCTTCGACCGTTTCCACCTGCCATCTCAGACTATTTATTTGGATCTGAGAAGAAGACATAACACGTGAGAACATCAATAATAGTAGTGTTAGTCTTGAATAATGCAAGGGAAAATAGTCGAGAAGTAACATTTCAATTTACACAATTTTAGAAATTTTAAATTCAAATTTTTTTTTCTGGCTCTTTGGGGCGTACCGGTCGCAACATACCGGTTGCACACCTGTGGAAATATGCTGCGACCGGTATAGTCGACCGGTCAGAATTAAAATTCTGGCCGAGACATAGCGGTCGCATGTCTAGGAGATACTGGTCGACACTCTGTATACAGTGTTGCGACCGGTATAGTCGACCGGTCAGAAGAATTTTTCTGACCGAGACATAGCGGTCGCACACCTGGGGTGATACCGGTCGACCGGTATAGGCAAAACCGTCGACCGGTATGCCCAGAATTGACTTTAAAATCGCGAAAAGTGAGAAATTTTCTCACTTTTCTTTCTTTCTCCTCTTCAGTGGCGATTCTTCTCTGCCCAACTGAGTTGCTACAGTCCGGCCGGTACTCTTAGAAGCTGATTTCTTCCATTCCAAGCGTGGAACATCGTCTCCAGGTAGGTCTCCTCCCTCTCTCTCATATTTTTACAAGTTTTTCATATCGCCTATATGTAGAAATTTAGGTTTTTCTTTGTTCGAGGTGATTTAACCGTAGGAATTCTTTTCCTTCGGCTTGGAAAGGGTCTAGGGACCCCCAAGAGCAAAAGCCCTCAACCAATTTGGGGTTCCACCGAATGGTTTTGATAAAAATCGAATTTTTACACTTTTTAACCTAGGTTTTCCAAAAATTTTGAAATTTCTAATTTTTCTTAAATTCTTGAAATTTCTCATTTAAATTGCTTGTGATTGGTTTGTCGAAGAGTGTGGGGGTTACGTAAGTCCTCCTCCCCATGTTTTTGGGTGAGTTCGAAGCTTTTTCCCAATTTATAGCCGTTATGCTGCCGAAATTTTGAAAATTTCTAACTTTTTATTTTGTTTTCTTTTGTTTTGCAGATTTTAAATGGCTCCTAGACGTGCTCTTGGCAAGCGTCCCCACGACTCGAGTTCACGTGCCCCCCAGCCACCAGTTCCCCAATTGGACGAGCACTGGTTTCGTTCTATAGAGGCACAAGCTCGATTCTCGTGGTTCGATAATAAGAGCATTGAATCAGGGAGACGGGTCAACGTGGAACGATTAGACCGGTTCGGCGTGCGGCGGCGTTCGACAGGCTTGGTTGGTTGCCCGTCATTTCATACACCTACACCACCCGTCCTAACCTGGTTAAGCATTTCTTTGCTAACCTGGAGCTGCACGGAGATGTGAACGATCCCAACCAAGGTAGGGATTTACGTATCTCCAGTTATGTCCTGGGGTGTTCCCATTTCCTTTAACACCCATCAGTTGGCCGACCTTCTAGGGGTTCCAAATGATGGAGACCTAGTATATTGCCCTCCCAAAGCGAAAGGCTATCTGACTGAGGACCTGCGTCGAGAGATAACTCATCAGATCCTTAACCCTAGGGCTCCTATGAAGGCGGCTAGCTTGAGACCTGTACCTCGGGTCTACAGTCGCATCATCCAGCACAACATCGTCCCCCAGAGCGGCCATTATAGTGAGTTATCCCAGCTCACTTAGTTCATCACTTACTGTGTCTGCACTGGGGAGCGGGTCTCTCTCCCATACCTCATCATTAGGACCATGCATCAGGCGACCCTGGCCGATCAGGCCAGTAACCTTCCATATGGTCGTCTCATCACCTTCCTATTACGTCGTCTGGGCGTGAGCATGAGAGGCGAGGTGACCGTTGAGGATACTATGACGTCTGATATAGACTGGGACGCCATTCAGATGATGCAGATGGTCGATCTGCCGGTTAGTGACGACGAGTTGGAGGCTCGCCCTCGTCCACTTGGGAGAGTAGCAGCAGCAGCAGCCGCGGCCAACGCGGCCTATGTGGCAGAGATGGGTGATGACGATGATGACGATGTAGCTGGGGAAGCACCAGTGCCTGCCCCACAGCCTGCACCTGCACCACCACCATCTGTCCCCACAGCTGGGCCATCTCAGCCCCCTCCCGACTCAGTGATGGGTATGTTCATGGAGGTCAGGGATGCTCAGCGGGAGATGAGCCGTGACTTAGCACAGTTGACTCGCAGCCTCCGAGTCACACAGGATCAGGTGCACTGGCTCAGGGTCACTTACGAGAGAGACTATGATATAGCGGACCCCATACCTCCGAGGCCCCCTACCCCATGATTATCCCCTTTATTTCTTTCACTTATGACTGTTTATAATATAGGGTAACTGTCCGGTTTGTGGACTGTACCCTGTAGCACTATATCATTTGCTACAATTTTCTTAATTAATGAAAATTTTCATGGTTTTTCCTAACTAGTGTATGTGCACATATTAAGTTTCATATTTAACATAGTATATTATTCTCTTTCTTAGTCCGTCTCAGGTATCAAACAATGCTTAAGGTGCGTTTGTATTAAGATTTTTAATTTTTCCTAACTCAGTTCATCGACTCAGTTAAGTGCAACATGGTTTGTTGGAACAGAGCCCGAGAGCTCTGATACCAAGTTGCCACACCCCAAATTCTGATCCAACCAGAACGGTGTGAGTGAACTGCCATTGAACCAACGGTTCACACCAGGATCTCGAATAGGCCGTGTCCACCCATACAAACCATTACACATAACCACAATCAGAATATAAATATACAGCGGAAGACTTTAAATAGAATGAACTGAGTATCTATTGATAATTTAAATAAATATCCCATTATTCAAATTCAAACACATAAAATAATAATCTTTTACATCTCTTAATACCAAGCAAAAATAACTGAAACAATTAAATAAAAAGCCATCACAGGTACACGTAGAAAGGGCACTCGCATGAAGCATCATGCTCGTCCTCTCCTGCTTGTACATCCACAGCAGCCACACTCCCATACGCCGGAGTGTTCACGTAGTCATCCACAGTGTAACCTGTATCAACATCTAAAAAACAATGTACGTACAAAGGGTGAGCTCACAACACAGCTCAGTAAGACAATCAGACAGTTTCACAATATTATGCATGAGTAACAATCATTTTATGCTGTGGTCTGGTTTAAGTTTGCAATGTACTATAGAAAGGTTTGGTGGCCCCTGCACCTCTATACACGAGTGTGTGGCATCGCACAGTAGATCACACTACCACCAACCCACATGCACCCATCATGGAATAGAGATAGAGCTAAGGTATACCCGCACCTCCCCTGATACTCTACCCATACCAGTACCTAAGCCCCTACTAGCCAGGGCTCGCAAACTGGGCTCGCAACTAACCAATCCTATATGTCAACAATGTATGCTCTATCCCAGTACAGCCGTCTACGACATAGAGATAGAGCTAGAGCGTGCAGGCCGGGCCGGAGACCACAATACCTCACCTCCCCCTGATACCCTATCCGCAACTAACCTACTAGGATAGAAACAATACGCAGGTAGACCCTATCCCAACATAGATCCCTAAGGCATAGAGATAGAGCTAAAGCATCATGGACAAGCCAGCGTCGACTCAAAATCTACAGTACCACATAACAATGGCCGAGACAACATCAATATCGGAGACCACCGTACCACGACCTTCCCCTGATACCCCACCCGTACCAAGCATGTTAAGACAAAATACTACAAAAGGTGCTAGTGTGAAGAGCGATCCCAGGCCCATGCCCCACTCCACACACCAACGAAAACAATCACATGCCTAACAATCACATCCTATCAATGCATGAACAGTAATAATAACTGAAAGTAAAGGATGGCATGTGAATATGCACAAACATCACATCATAGACATTCAATGATTAACAACGATTTACTGTCCATTAATTATTAGGTTTAGGTCAGATTCCCTTACCTGACGCTCGTTCGATAACTTGCTCCACGTCGCAAGATCCAAATGATATGTCACAAAGTCCTACAATATTATTAGGATTTCATTAGAATATATTGTTTAGGGTTTCATGTTGGTCGGAAACCAACAGGGTTACAAATACCCTCCCAGAGCTGACCGGTGGCATATACCGGTCGCAGCTCTGTGGGAAAGACTGGCGACCGGTATGGTCAGCCGGTCCCCACAGATAACCTCCCGAGAGGTTGCGGTCGCAACATACCGATCACACTATGTGCAACCGGTATAATCGACCGGTATGTCTCCGGAAGACCATACATGGGTTCTTCGACTGCCGTCGATCATCCTCCATGGATTTTCAGGGTTTCTCCTATCCAACTTAAGTCTAGGCTTTGAGTTAGAGTTATCCCCAACTCATTTAAGTCTCGTTTCGATGAATATCATCTCGAAACTCGAATCTAGGGTTTGACGGCAACTTAGGGTTTATTGGCCAATTTAGGGTTTTAAATCAATACCTACTTTGCATGGTATTGATCCACCCACACAACTAACATAGGGTAAGAAGATGGATTCAAACACTTACCGTTGACCGGTGTAATGAGAGCGTCGTCAAACGGTAATGGCGGCACCTCCTTCTTCTTCCTAGCTCCTTCTCCTTTCCAAGCTCTTTCTCTTCTCTAGGGTTTGTGAGAGACAATGGAAAGGATTTGAGAGGCTTAAGGGTGTATTTATAGGCTAGAAATAGGGTTTAGTAACCCTACTAGGATTAGGAAACTTCTAGGATTCGAAATCAGGAAAGCGGGACCCGCAGAGACCAATTTCCAGATTCCCGCACATAGCTGTGCAGGCCATACCGGTCGACCGGTACCAAGACCGGTACCATCGACCGGTATACCTAAAATCAGGTATAATTGGTCGACTTCGGTCCGATTTTGTACCTGTTTGTTATCCGCTTGCCCCGTCTGGCCCGATGATGATCGGAAGACCTGTCATGACACAAAACCTAGGTTTAGACCGGGTTTTCAGAGTGTGGGTCTTACAGGTTCAGTCACACTTTCGTGTGAGTAGCCGAACCGGGTCCCATGCATATGGGGCAGCCCGCTAGGTGAAACACACAACCTTGGCCTATACTTTGTAAGATCACGACCGGCGAGCAGCCTCCGACGAGCGTTTCTCGGGTCCACCTGGGAATGCGTTATGCTACTCCACGTCGCTTGATTCTTGCATCATAGTATATAAAGGGATTGGGGGCCCATTATTCATCGTGCATTCGGTGATAGGTTACCCCGTCCTCGTCAAGGTGGCCTTTTCTGTCCTAACCCAGTTTGAGCCACATGTATGTTATTTTTGGTCTATCTCTGAACCAACATGGTAAAACTCATTCAATCACAATATCCTTGCCCGTAATATCGAAGTTCTGTCCATTTTTACTCTCGATTTGTTGACATATTTGATCTCACACAATGAACATCTTGAACTCTCACTTGTTGAAAGCGGGAGGATTATATAAACCTGTTCCATGTCATAGTGGATGGCCACTGTACACTCTCTATCAACGAGCTCAAAGCGTCGGATATATCATTGTTAACACATTGGTTTCAAAAACGATCGAAAATTCCCTGTCACGGCATAGGTACCATGATTGAGCGGTCATTTATCGGTTTGTTCAGTCATGAACCGCTTTTGCTAACTATCCCATATGAAAATTACAAATAAGTATATCCATTTTAATTTATTTGAATTCAACGAACTAAGTGGTCGGATCTTGCTGTCTAATGAACAATTTGGGTCATGAGGCCCAAGACCAGTCACAGGGTCTGTCAAAACAATTAAATTGATTTGGATAATATTTATTCAATGGATTTCATAAGGGAGCTAACATTTGTATTGGTAGAGTCAGCTTGTGTGTGCATGTAAAACCTTCACGTGTCCAGTCATTTTCAAATCCTAATCCGTTGATCTATTCCAACATCAGGTGACTATCGAGCCAATCTGCAAGCATTGCTACTCTTTGGATAAGAGATCCTATCACCAATAGGCTGTCTAGAGTACCCATCACTAAATCGGTCGGGCCTATTCCTGAAAAACCAATTGAAGTTATGGCTAACCGTGATCAAGATGAGAATTCATTAGAGAACCGAGTAACCAAGATAGAGGATACTGTAAGTGAGATGGCTGTCATGTTGCGGAATGTGCATAAGTTACTAATGGGAAAAGAGGACACACCCTCCATATCAAAGGAAGATACCCCCAGCAAGAATAATCCGATTGTGTTCTCAAATCCTGCTTTTGAGGAAGAGGGAGAGGTTATCTGCAAGCAACCATCGATCATCCAGAAGGCTCCTTCAATCAAGAAGCCGAAGGAATCTGAAGATCCATATGGGAACCGACTAAGTCATGTAGAACAGATACTGAGGGGCCTGAAGGGCGTAGAAAGTCAGATCATTGATTCTGAGGGACTGTGTTTCTTCCCAGATGCTAAACTGCCACCGAAATTTAAATGGACTACTGAAAAATTTGACGGGACAGGGGACCCCAAGACACATCTGAGATCATTCACAGGACTGTTGAGGCAAGGGCATGGGTTTACTGATGAACAATTGGGGCAGGCGTTCCAATTCTCATTAACTGGAGGGGCACATAGATGGCTTATGAATCTGAATCCCTTACAAGTCTACTCTTGGACCGATATCACCAGAGCATTTACCAATCATTACTCCTATAATACTGAGATCGAAACTCATAGGAGGCAATTAGAGACCATGGTACAAAAATCTGATGAAGGCTTCATAGAATACTTGACCAGGTTCAGGAAAGTTGCTGCACAACCTTGGGATCGACCGTCAGAGAGGGACCAGGTCCAAATGATGATGAAAGGGCTCAATAAAGCATACAAAGCATACATATTTGGACAGGCTATCCTCACATTCGAAGGGTTGGTCGTCGCAGGACAACAAGTAGAAGATTCCATTAACTATGGAGATGAACTCCCGATGAAAATGGAAAAGTCAGAGGCGGGTCCAAGCAGGAGATCCTATCAACCCAAGTACAACAATGCCCACACCCACAAGGAAGTAGCAGTTACGATTACGATTATTGCACCGGCACCAAGTAACTATGCGTTACCAGCTCCACAACAAAGGCCTTTCAGGTTGTATACGGAGTTATCATTACCAAGGGAAGTGTTGATGGAAAGATTGATGAGGGTTGGAAAATTAAAGCCACCTCCACCCATGAATGTGCCAAACCCACCACCAGCCTCTTATCGTGTAGAGAAATTCTATAAGTTCCACAATCAGGCAGGTCATGATAAGGAATACTTTGGAACCTCAAAAATACCATACAAGACCTAATTGATTCAAGGGCATTCAAAGTACAAGGAAGAACCAATCAGGCATCAATCAACAATAACCCACTCCCATATCATAATGTGAATTTCATAGAATGGAGATGTCGGAGTCCAATGAAAAGGTTCCGGAGGGTGAAGTTTGCATGATAGGTAGCAATTTGGACCAGGAGTTTGATCTTACTTATCCCTGGTACTATGGACATTCTAAAGAGCCAGAGGAGCCTTACAGTGTCTACATACCCGATGAAGAACAAGAAATTACTCAGCTGAATGAACAATTTGATGAATTCTGAATCTACATACCTGGTGAAGGACAGGAAGTCAGTCATTTGGATGAACAGTTTGATAGCTATGGAATCTACATCCCAGGAGAAAACAGGACTGTGGCAGAAACCCGTACAGGCAAAGGGTATAAGCCAGCACATTTAGCAGCAGAGAATCCAGCCCAGTTGGCCAGAGAAAAGGAACTGGGGCAATCTAGTCAACTTGAACCACTCAATCCAATTCTCAAGCAATTGCAGAAGATGCAAGCAAATGTCTCCATCTGGGAGCTAATGATGGCATCAAAAGCTCATAGGGACGCCGTGCTAAAATCCCTGACAAACATGCATGTCCCGGTGATAATGGATTGCAATGAACTAGCAGATCTGGACGGCAGTCGTTATGTTGTAAATTTAATCATATTTAGCAATGCAGACCTCCCTAGTGAAGGAGCCAAACACATTTAAGTACTACACATCACTATTGGATGCAGAGACAAGGTTGTTTCATAGGTATTAATTGATAATGGGTCAGTCCTAAATGTATTTTCCCTCAGAACATTCAGGTACTTGGGATTCAAAGATGAAGAGATGAAGCCATCAGATCTGATCATCAAGGCTTATGATAACACCCACAAGGCCATCCAAGGTATCTTCACTGTGCCTATCCGAGTCGGTCCGGCTATATTTGATACAGAGTTCCAAGTCATTGATATCCAGGCTACATTTAATATACTACTGGGTCGACCATGGTTACATGCAACCAATGCAGTTGCATCCACCCTACATCAGAAAGTCAAATTCATACATGGGGACATCATCATAACCATCAATGCAGATTCAGAAATGGTCAATGCACTGGCTACAGGGAGAATGGGTTTTGAATGTGATGAGGGATCATCTGAGACTGTCCATCTTGGCGGCTTTAAAATAGACAACATCTTGGCTATCACAGGGGCAGATCCCACAGGTATGCATTTGTCCTTTCCTTTTCGTCAATTGCTAAATATGTCTTATTTTTCAGGAATGGGCCTCGGCTTACATCAACAAGGTAATATTGAAGTCTTATCTATGTTAATTAATGAGCACAGATTTGGACTGGGGTACATACCAAATGGACATGATTTAGAGTTGATAGAGCGGAAACACTGGGGAGCCGATCAAAGATTTCTGAGGCTCGAGAAGAAGAAATACAAAAATAGTAATGCATATGATAGTAGTAGTACAATAAAGGCTACAGGCATGAGCAGAGGAAGATGGCAACAGCAGGGAACAGATGGGCAAATCAATCAAGTATTGACTGAAGGATTGTACAATCAAGAAAATACTCCATACTACAAAACTCTGAATGGGTATTTCGTCAAAGAAGGAGATGACTCACCTTTCCATGGTTTCTCTGAACCTTGGTTTGATGGGCGATTCCAGAGACGATGGCTTGGGTTTGAGATTTTCTTTGGCTGTACCATTGACTGGGAAGACACTGAGAAGACACCGGAAAAAGAGCAAAGAGGAGAGCTACAATCTGAGGCAGATACAGTTGATATCGGTAACTTGTTCGAGGAAGATCAAGTGATGACACTCACCGGAGGAAACCAAAATGAAGAGCCAAATCCACAACAACTGATCTATCCCTTCAACGGTGTGATCCCAAACTGGAGTTGCTTAGATAGTTTTGTCTACACCAATGATGAGTCATGTATTCCTAGTATGGCCATGTCTGGGCCCATAGTAGAAGAGTCAATAGATAGGAATGAGTCCTTTTCTAGCTTTGAGTCCGCTCCATTAGGAGCCACTTCTTCTGTACCACTATTATCCATAATTAATAAAGATGATATTTCTTATTACTCTGTATCTACATCTTCCATTCCAATTTTAAGCTCTAACTCTAACAATGATGAATATGATGAAATCCCTATTGAAATACAACGACAAGTTGAAATCTCAGAAGAGAAGAAGGCCCAACCTGCTGCGAAGACTTCCTAATGATCAATCTAGGTACAGTTGAAGAGCCTCATGAGATCAAGATTGGCGCTACCCTGACTGAAGAAGAGGCAGTCCTGATGATACCTTTGTTCTCGGAGGCAAAGCCACATAAACAAAAGTTGAGAAGGCTACGACCTGAATGGACATTAAAGGTCAAAGAGGACATAATGAAGCAATTGGATGCAGGATTCTTATAAGTAACCATGTCACACCCCAATTCCGCACATTTTAGAATGGTGTGATGAACCGCCAAATAACCAACGGTTCAACCAGGATCTCTAATAGGCTATCCCCGCGTTATCCAAACTTTACACGCATCCACAATCATAATCAGAGTAATACACAATAGCGGAAAATTTATAAATAATATGAACTGAGAACTAAATGATATCCATAAATAATAGCAAATTATTCTGTGTTTAACTGAGACATAAATATTTAAATACCAAATACATGTCTTATAAATCTAATAAAGAAACCTACAAAAATATCTAATCGAATACACACGAGTTGCACTCGCAAAAGGAATCATGTGTATCGTCTTCAGCTCCAACTTCCATAGCTGCAACGTTTCCGTACGCCGACAGGTTCATATAATCTTCAACAGCATATCCTGCATCATCAACTAAAAATATTTGACGTCGAGGGGTGAGCACACAACACGGCTCAGTGAGTAGCCAAAACAATGCAACATTACGTATGCATGCAAAAAGTCAATTCATATCTTTGGTCTTGGTTTATAGTTTGCAATGTGCAATAGAAAGGTTGGGTGGTCAAAGGTTAACGTTTATTGACACCGCCTCTATACACAGGGTGTGGAAGCCCGCCCGAAGGTTAACGTTTATCGTCGTCCCCATCCACCCTACCATAACATTATACAACAAAGGTTAACTTTTATTGCTATATAATGCTATACCAACACGTAAGCCCCTGTTAGCGAGGGCTTGCAAACTGGGCTCGCTGCTAACCAATCCTAATGCCAAACAGTGTATCCAAGGCCTCACCCCAGCATCCCTCAGAACATCCATAGAGATAGAGCTAAGGCCCCCCAGTAGAGTCAGAGACTACAAGGACCGAGACCACCTCCCCTGATACTCTACGACATAATAGTTCTGCTAAGGTAATGGCAATACGACGATGCCAATGCATAAAACTTGAGTTAGAGATAGAGCTAAAGTGCTGAGACCCGCCAAAGGTTAACGTTTATTGACGTTCTCATCACACCTCCCCTGATACTCGCTCGCATCAAGCACATCAACCACACACATACAAGCACATGCCTATTCCTATCATCATCATCATCATCATGTTATAAACAATAAAGTAAATATGCATGAACAAGTAATAGAAATATTGGATGGCATGCTGTATGTACATTACAAACATATTCGCATAGAATCAAACATGGCATAGGACTCAAGAAAAGAAAAACAATTTATTATTAACCAGTTTAGTTTGGGGTTAAGGTTCCTCACCTTAGCTTGCTAATAGATACTTTTCCAAGCTTTAATATCACATTTATAATGTTATTATATTGCTAGCAAACCTAACAAAGTCGATAGAATTTAATTAGAATTAATTCAGAATTTAAAAACCATTCGTCAAGCGAGGGTCGATGCTAGGGTCGATGCTAGGGTCGATGGGTCTATCGACCCTCCCTCCATTCTGAACTTCCCGAATGCTGAGGGTCGATGGTCAGAAACACCTAGGGTCGGATGGTCTATCGACCCTCGGTGCGACCCTTGGTGCACTCTGGTCTAATTTCCACTTTTAATCCATTCTTCGTGTTTGGAGTCCTATGGATTGCTTCCTACATTCATTCAATAGTCATTCCATGGTCTAGAACCATGTATAATCCATCTAGATATCTTTCGTGCATCCTCCTATGGTTTTCCATGAAAACCTAACCATGGATGGATGGTTTGGGTTTCTCCGAAATCCTACACTCAACCATATCTAACCTAAGGTCTGTAGAAACTCATGGAATTAGTATCCATACCTGAGAAGATTACTTTTCTCTGCAATTTCTTCTCCTCTTTGCTAAGCCTTCTTCCTAGCCTCCTTTCTTCCTCTTTTCCTTCTTCTCTCTTTCTCTCAATTGAATTAGGGTTGTGAAAGGAGTGAAAGTGGCTTAGGAACGTCCTTTAAATAGATTAGGAATGTCCTATAATAATCCCATTGAGATTTGGAAAGAATCCCAACCGGAAATTAGGAAATTTCCTAATTTCAGTTTTCGTCAGAAACCGAGGGTCGATGGGAGGGTCGATGATCCCGTCGACCCTATGGTCTTAAGCTGTCCGACCCTCCCTTAAAAACTGAGGGTCTGACTTTCTGTTTTGGGAGGTCCGACCCTGCTTAGCTGGGTGTGCAACCCTTCCCCAATATTAAGTGTTTTTGGGTTGATTTTATACCTGGGATCTCGATCTCCTTCATGTCCTTGGTCCATTTGACTCGACCATGATGGGTAAACCTGGTTCAAGGTGGTAAGACCGGGTTAGTTTGACACGGGTCTTACAACTCCCCCCAACTTATAAAAATTTCATCCTCGAAATTGTACGTACCTTCTGAATAAAACAAGTAAGGGTATTGCTTTCTCATAGCATTTTCTTCTTCCCATGTAATCTCTTCCATGTCTCTACTTTTCCACGTGACCTTAACATAGTAGATATCTCTGTTGCGTAGACGTTGAACCTTTCGACTAGTGATTTCCGTTGGTATTACTTCAAATGTCAAATCATCAGTCAGTTCCGGCAAATCTACTGTCAACACATGTGTTGGGTCTTTGACATACTTCTTCAATAAGGATATGTGAAATACGTCATGCACACTTGACATAGATGGTGGTAGTGCTAACTGATAAGCTACTTTCCCACGCTTAGCCAGAATCTCATATGGTCCGACATATCTTGGACTTAGTTTTCCTTTCTATCCGAACCTCTTCAATCCTCGCATAGGCGATACTTTCAGAAATACTTTATCACCTACGGCGAACTCTAGATCTCTTCGTCGAGTATCTGCGTATTGCTTTTGACGGTTCTGAGCTACTCTTACTCTTTTCTTGATGATATCGACCACTCGACAAGTCTCTTCAACAAATTCTGGTCCAACAATACTACGTTCTCCAACTTCATTCCAAAACAAAGGAGTTCGACACTTCCTACCATACAGTGCTTCATAAGGTGACATCTGTATAGTAGCCTGATAGCTATTATTGTAAGCGAACTCGATCAATGGTAACTTTTCGTCCCATGATCCCTT
This sequence comes from Protea cynaroides, assembly GCA_028583415.1. Taxonomy (NCBI): domain Eukaryota; kingdom Viridiplantae; phylum Streptophyta; class Magnoliopsida; order Proteales; family Proteaceae; genus Protea; species Protea cynaroides. The sequence goes on from CM053266.1 coordinate 20,723,687, forward strand.
GAAATCAATCACACATGCTCGTAGCATATCTTCTAAAATCTGAATTGTACGCTCCGACTGTCCGTCTGTCTGTGGGTGGAATGCAGTGCTGAACTTCAATGTTGTGCCCATGGCCTTTTGCAGTCCTTTCCAAAATTTAGAAGTAAATCGTGAATCTCTATCGGACACAATGCTTTCTGGAACACCATGTAACCAAACAATATTATCCACATACAGCTTTGCTAACCTTTCGAGTGTATATTGGGGTCGTATCGGTATGAAGCGAGCTGTTTTAGTCAGACGGTCTACAATCACCCAAACTGCGTCAACTACTCGAGGAGTCAGTGGTAGTCCTGTGACGAAGTCCATAGTGATGCAGTCCCATTTCCATGCTGATTCCGGTAATGGTTGTAACAGTCCTGCGGGTCGTTGTCGTTCTGCCTTTACCTTCTGACAATTTAGGCATTGAGACACGAACTTGGCTACATCTGCCTTCATTCCCCTCCACCAGTATAATTTCTTTAGGTCATGATACATCTTTGTACTTCCAAGATGTACCGAGTGGATGGTGGTGTGAGCTTCTTTCATGAGTCGGTGTCTAATGTCCACACTTTCTGTTTCGGGTACACATATTCTTCCTTTGTATTTCAGTACCTTCTCGTCATCCAAGGTGAACTCAGGGTTAGTCCTACCTTTCTCAATATCTTCTTGTACCGTTCTCAGATAAGGATCTGCTTTGATAGCTGTCTTCACTTCATCCACTATATCCGGTATTATCTTCAATGCCGCAAACATATTTGAAAACTAATGAATGAATCCTTGGTTGGTTGGTCCATCCGGTGTATCGATCACATACTGCTCGTTACCGTGATTGAATACCATCCCGGTAGTACACATTGCTGCAGTTGTGCTAGTTTCTCCTTGAGATTTTATCATTGCTTTTCTGCTCAATGCATCTGCTACTACGTTCGCTTTTCCCGGATGATACTGGATATCACAATCATAGTCTTTCAATAGTTCCAGCCATCTTCTTTGTCTCATATTTAACTCCTTCTGATTAAATAGATACGTAAGGCTTTTATGGTCCGACTTAATCTGAAATTTCTCTCCATATAGGTAGTGTCTCCATATCTTGACCAGCATGTACTACGCCGCTAACTCCAAATCGTGAGTGGGGTAATTCTTCTCATGTACCTTCAACTGTCTCGATGCATACGCAACTACTTGTTCTCCTTGCATAAGCACACATCCTAATCCCAATCCCGATGCATCAGTGTATAAGGTAAATGTCTGTCCTGGAACGGGAATGGTTAAAATTAGAGCGGATATCAATCTGATCTTTAGTGTTTGAAAGCTCTTTTCACACTTATCCGTCCATACGAACTTTTCTCCTTTCTTGGTCAAACTGGTGAGAGGTACGGCAATCCGAGAATAGTCTTCTACGAATCTCCGATAATATCCAGCTAGACCCAGAAAACTTCTAATTTCTGAGATGCTCTTTGGTGCTTCCCACTTCACAATAGCTTCGATCTTACTGGGGTCCACTTTGATTCCTTCCGCAGATACTACATGGCCTAGAAAGGCGACTTCACTTAGCCAAAACTCACACTTTGAAAATTTGGCGTATAACTTCTCTTTCCTTAAACGCTGTAGGGCTGCGTTTAGGTTCTTGACATGGGTTTCCTTGTCCTTGGAGTATACCAATATGTCATCAATAAATACTATCACCAACGTGTCCAACATATCGTGGAAAACTCGGTTCATAAGTTCCATGAGCGTTGCCGGTGCATTAGTTAGTCCGAAGGACATCACTAGGAACTCATAATGTCCGTATCTTGTCCTGAAAGCTGTCTTCGGAATGTCACCTTCTTTAATCTTCAGTTGATGATAGCCTGATCGAAGATCGATCTTTGAAAATACCTTCGCTCCTTGTAACTGATCGAACAAGTCATCGATCCTGGGTAGTGGGTATCGATTCTTGATGGTCAGTTTATTCAACTCTCGATAGTCGATGCATAATCGAACACTACCATCCTTCTTCTTTACGAACAACACCGATGCTCCCCATGGAGATATACTGGGTCTAATATAACCCTTATCTAGCAGTTCTTGTAATTTCACTTTTAATTCCTTTAGTTCAGTAGGAGCCATTCTATAAGGTGCTTTTGATACTGGTGCGGCTCCAGGTATGAGGTCTATTACAAACTCCGTGGCTCGGTCGGGTGGTAATCCGGGTAATTCCTCCGGAAATACATCAGGAAAATCCCGCACGACATCAATATCTTCCATTTGTGGCACGTCCTTGGTTAGGTCGACCACTGATACTAGATATCCGACCGCTCCTTTCTCAAGGCACTTCTTAACCTTTAATGCTGAGAGTATGAGCTTGCGTCTTCGGGGAAGTTTGGTTCTCGAGAAACTGAATTCTGCTCCTTCTTTGTCTTTGAACGTTAGCTTCTTGTCGGCGCATAACAGATTTGTAGAGTGCCGAGCTAACCAGTCCATTCCTAAGATGACGTCAAAGTCTGCCATCTCAAGTTGTATTAAGGTTGCATCCAAGGTCTGCTCTCCAATGAGAACTGGACATGGTCCATAACCTTTCTCTAATTCCACTTCTAATCCCATCGGTGACCGTACAAGTAATTTGTAGTCTAATGTTTTGATGGGCAGATTGGTCTTCTTTCCAAACGACACAGATATAAATGAATGAGTAGCTCCTGAATCAAAGAGTACTCTGGCGGGTATGCCATTGATAGGTACGATACCTGTGATCCGTTTTTACTTAGTCTACATACTCAATCAGTGTAATTATAATCTTAAAGTTTCGGTCATACCTGTGACCACATCGGGCGATGCGGCTGCATCCTCTGATGTAACAGCATATACTCGTCCTTGATGTAACTGCTTCTTGGGTTTTGGGCACTCTCTTGCCATATGCCCTGGTTGGTTGCAATTATAAGACTTCGGGGCTTCAGAATTTGGCTTTGGCTGTGGTTGAGCTGCTGCAGTAGACTTTGGTGCAGTTGCAAAATTTTGAGGATGGAAAGGTTTATACGTCCTGTTACTGCCTCCGTTATAAGAATTCCCAGCTGGCCTTTTAATTCCTTTGCTCTGGGAGAAATAGCTCTCCTTCTGGCTCGATTCAATCACTCGAGCAATCTGAACAGCTTCGTTGTATATGTTCTTCTCTAATCCCAGAACATGTTCTCTTATACTTCCTCTTAGTCCCACGACGAATCTACGGGTTTTTGTATCTTCTTCTTGCATACTCAGTGGTGCGAAGAAAAACAGCTCTTCATAACAGTTGTTGGTACGCATCCACCGACATCCGTCCCCTGATAAAGACTCAGGAACTCCTTCTCCATCGAATCTCTGAAGCTTCGTAGAAAATATTTCTCAAAGAAAGCTTCTTTATATATAGCCCAAGTCAGTAGGGCGTGCTTAGTCAATAGATAGGCCCTGGTCGATTTCCACCAATGATGTGTGTCGCCTTTGAGGATGAAGGTGGCACACAATACTTTCTCCTCTTCAGTAATAGTCATCATAAGAAAATTTCTTTCCATCTCGTCTATCCAGTGTGCTGGCCACAGTGGATCAGACGGCTTGCCATTGAATTCTCTTGGCTTCATTTTCAAAAATCTCTCTACTAGTCGGGAGTGATCCAGTTGATTTTGGTATGCCCCAAACATAGGGGGTGGATACTGATAGTTCCCTGGGGCTGCTTCTGGGACTTGCACAGGAATTTTTGTAGCCGGTTGTGGAGGTGTCTGTTGAGCTGGGTGGTTACCCACTGGTGCTGCACTAGCTTGCCCAGTGTGCATGGCCAGTAGCCCGAAGTGGCTTGAAACATAACTCCCATCGCAACCTACATTTGAGCTTGTGCATGTTGCATTTGTTGTAGCTGTTGAGCCAGATTCATCACCACTGTTGTTAGCTCAGGTGGTGGTGGTGGCAAATTTGTAGGGTTTGCCGGCTTGGGATTACCCTGTGCGTAATTATTCTCTGGACTAGTCTCATCCACCGGTGGTGGTGGTGGTGGGACTGTATTTCGGGTCTGTCGGGTAACTCTACGGCCAGACATATTTACTTTTGAGATGGGTGGTGCCTGAAAATCATCAAAATCAGTGAGAAATCATTTATACTTCATGTAGGCACGCTAATCGATATAAAATTTGAATCCTCAATTCATTCTGAAAAAAAATACTGTCTTTTCTATGTAGGGTCGATGGTGAGGGTCGATGGTATGTCCGACCCTTAGTATCCGACCTTGGGAATGTCCTATTCTTCCCGAGAGCTGAGGGTCGATGCGAGGGTCGATGGGTGTCCGACCCTCAGTCCGACCCTTGAATTTCTGTCAGATTCCCGAGAGCCGAGGGTCAATTGGAGGGTCGATCCGAGGGTCTATGGTGTCAGTCGAATTGTCCGACCCTCGGACCAAAAATCAGATTTTTAAGATCCGATTCTGGGTCAATTCTCACTATTCCTCCTCCGTTTCGACTCGTCTCTACTCTCCGAGTTGCTACAGTGCTACTTCACTATTGTGGATCGTTCTTAGTCCGATTTTCGACATCCACATCACCTCTACAGGTATAATTTCCCAACTTTCCCTGTTTTTAGGTTTTTATTTCTAGGTTTTTACTCATTTAGCTCGTCTTTTCCAAATTAAACTTTTTCCAACCGTAAAAATTCTATTTTTATTGGGGGCTTTTGTTATTGGGGTCTTGAGGAACGAAAGCCCTCAAAAATTTTTCAGTTTCATCGGTTGGTTATCGAGAAACTTAAATTTTTCTCTTTTGCCCTAATTTATCGAAATTTTAAATTTTTCTTCAATTTCTTCAAATTGGACATCGTCACTTAAAATTTCCTTCTGCATGTGGGTTGTAGGATATGTCTAAACCTACGTAAGTCCTTATGCCCACTTGTATGGCAAGAAATGGGGCTTTATGGTCAACTTACGTCGTTACTTACTCAAATTTTAGATTTTTATCCTACTAACTCCTTATTTCTTTTCTCTTTCTTATTTTGCAGATACTATGGCCCATACCAAAGTGCCGAGATTGCGTGATCCACTTCGCTTCCGTTCGAATGAAGCTGAGGCACAGTATGCTAACTATGCCCGTAAGAAAGTGGAAGGGGGTCGCATGGTGAACTTGGCTGAGCTAGCCTTGTTCAATGTAGAGGGAGCATTCGGTGACATGGGGTGGCTCCCTGTCATCACATACGACGCGTGCACATGTCCAGGACTTGGTGCGCCAGTTCTATTGTAATCTCCAGGTGGTGGGGGATTACAATGATGTCGAGCGTGGTCAGGAGTTGCGCATCACTAGCTACGTCAAAGGGGTGCACATCTCCTTTGATTATCGGCAGCTGGCCGATCTGTTGGGCATTGCCTATGATGGCCCTATGGTGTACTATGCGCCGGGAGAGCCACAGTTTGTTGAGATGGAGATGAGAGCTGAGATCGACAATCAGTTGCTCCGTCCCGATAGATGGTAGATGAGAGCTTGCTACTTGCATCCATCTCCACGAGTCTTCTGCAAGATTATCCAACATAATCTGATTCCGCAGAGTGGGCACTATGAGAGGGTGTCTCAGCTGACCCAGTTCTTGATCTACATATCACTCGCCCGGGTGCCTTCCTTACATCATCATGCGGACGATGATCGGTGCCACATTGTCCGGGCATAGGGGTAATCTACCCTATGGACGCATGATTACGATGCTCCGACCCGTTTGGGGGTGGATCCGGTTGATGAGAAGATCCGGGAGAAGACCTTCTCGTCGCCTCTAGATTGGGAGGCTATCTGCAAGATGGGGCTACGAGATGCGGAGGTTAGTGATGAGGAGAGGAACGCGATGGTGCGCCCTCACACTCGGGTTGAGATGGTTGATGCTGAGGCTGCTGCTAGGGCTCGTGGGGATCCGGTCGACGATGATCGCTTATATATGGATGTCGATGCGATACCACCGCCATCACCTACGCATGCGGATCGGGCTGGTACTTCTGTTGCGGCGGCTTCGGTACCCGAGACCAGTCCTTCTCATGATGCTGGTCCTTCACGCCCACCTTCTGATATGTTGGAGATGTTGCGCGAGATCAGAGAGAGACAGCGCAGATCGGACCTGAGGATGGAGGATTTGCTAGATGAGATAGCCTGGTTGACTAGAGTCTATGCTGAGGACTACGACAGAGATCGTGAGGCACCGCCTCCTCCTTCGCCTCCAGCTTCCTGATTGTACTTTACTTTTCTTGTAATACAGAGTAACTGTCCGGGTTGTGGACTGTACTCTGCTTTAGCGATGTATATACATTTTGTTTCTCCTACTCATTGTATGTAACTGGTTTTCCCTTTAATAGATGCATTATTCTCTTTTTAATTTGGTTTCAATTATCACTTGTGCTTACAATGCGTTTGTATTAATGCTTTTAATTTATCCTATCTCAGTTCACAATGGTCTTGAATGTGTGTCAGTTCGGCGGGCAAGGCCTGAGATGCTCTGATACCAAGTTGTCACACCCCAATTCCGTACATTTAAGAATGGTGTGATGAACCGCCAAATAACCAACGGTTCAACCAGGATCTCTAATAGGCTATCCCCGCGTTATCCAAACTTTACACGCATCCACAATCATAATCAGAGTAATACACAATAGCGGAAAATTTATAAATAATATGAACTGAGAACTAAATAATATCCATAAATAATAGCAAATTATTCTGTGTTTAATTGAGACATAAATATTTAAATATCAAATACATGTCTTATAAATCCAATAAAGAAACCTACAAAAATATCTAATCGAATACACACGAGTTGCACTCGCAAAAGGAATCATGTGTATCGTCTTCAGCTCCAACTTCCATAGCTGCAACGTTTCCGTACGCCGACAGGTTCATATAATCTTCAACAGTATATCCTGCATCATCAACTAAAAATATTCGACGTCGAGGGGTGAGCACACAACACGGCTCAGTGAGTAGCCAAAACAATGCAACATTACATATGCATGCAAAAAGTCAATTCATATCTTTGGTCTTGGTTTATAGTTTGCAATGTGCAATAGAAAGGTTGGGTGGTCAAAGGTTAACGTTTATTGACACCGCCTCTATACACAGGGTGTGGAAGCCCGCCCGAAGGTTAACGTTTATCGTCGTCCCCATCCACCCTACCATAACATTATACAACAAAGGTTAACGTTTATTGCTATATAATGCTATACCAACACGTAAGCCCCTGTTAGCGAGGGCTTGCAAACTGGGCTCGCTGCTAACCAATCCTAATGCCAAACAGTGTATCCAAGGCCTCACCCCAGCATCCCTCAGAACATCCATAGAGATAGAGCTAAGGCCCCCCAGTAGAGTCAGAGACTACAAGGACCGAGACCACCTCCCCTGATACTCTACGACATAATAGTTCTGCTAAGGTAATGGCAATACGACGATGCCAATGCATAAAACTTGAGTTAGAGATAGAGCTAAAGTGCTGAGACCCGCCAAAGGTTAACGTTTATTGACGTTCTCATCACACCTCCCCTGATACTCGCTCGCATCAAGCACATCAACCACACACATACAAGCACATGCCTATTCCTATCATCATCATCATCATCATGTTATAAACAATAAAGTAAATATGCATGAACAAGTAATAGAAATATTGGATGGCATGCTGTATGCACATTACAAACATATTCGCATAGAATCAAACATGGCATAGGACTCAAGAAAAGAAAAATAGTTTATTATTAACCAGTTTAGTTTGGGGTTAAGGTTCCTCACCTTAGCTTGCTAATAGATACTTTTTCAAGCTTTAAAATCACATTTATAATGTTATTATATTGCTAGCAAACCTAACAAAGTCGATAGAATTTAATTAGAATTAATTCAGAATTTAAAAACCATTCTGTCAACTGAGGGTCGATGCTAGGGTCGATGGGTCTATCGACCCTCCCTCCATTCTGAACTTCCCGAATGCTGAGGGTCGATGGTCAGAAACACCTAGGGTCGGATGGTCTATCGACCCTCGGTGCGACCCTTGGTGCACTCTGGTCCAATTTCCACTTTTAATCCATTCTTCGTGTTTGGAGTCCTATGGATTGCTTCCTACATTCATTCAATAGTCATTCCATGGTCTAGAACCATGTATAATCCATCTAGATATCTTTCGTGCATCCTCCTATGGTTTTCCATGAAAACCTAACCATGGATGGATGGTTTGGGTTTCTCCGAAATCCTACACTTAACCATATCTAACCTAAGGTCTGTAGAAACTCATGGAATTAGTATCCATACCTGAGAAGATTACTTTTCTCTGCAATTTCTTCTCCTCTTTGCTAAACCTTCTTCCTAGCCTCCTTTCTTCCTTTTTTTCCTTCTTCTCTCTTTCTCTCAATTCAATTAGGGTTGTGAAAGGAGTGAAAGTGGCTTAGGAACGTCCTTTAAATAGACTAGGAATGTCCTATAATAATCCCATTGAGATTTGGAAAGAATCTCAACCGAAAATTAAGTTTTCGTCAGAAACCGAGGGTCGATGGGAGGGTCGATGATCCCGTCGACCCTAGGGTCTTAAGCTGTCCGACCCTCCCTTAAAAACTGAGGGTCTGACTTTCTGTTTTGGGAGGTCCGACCCTGCTTAGCTGGGTGTGCGACCCTTCCCCAAAATTAAGTGTTTTTGGGTCGATTTTATACCTAGGATCTCGATCTCCTTCATGCCCTTGGTCCATTTGACTCGACCATGATGGGTAAACCTGGTTCAAGGTGGTAAGACCGGGTTAGTTTGACACGGGTCTTACAAACCAGGTACCCTGAGTGGTTGGCAAACATTGTGATTGTCCCAAAGAAGGACGGACGGTTGAGGGTATGCGTGGATTATCGAAACCTAAAAAAAGCAAGCCCTAAGGATGATTTCCCGCTACCCAAGATTGACATTTTGGTGGATAATACGGCAGGACATGCATTACTATCATTTATGGATGGTTCTCTGGGTACAACCAAATAAAGATGACGCCAGAAGATAAAGCCAAGACTGCTTTCACCACAGACTTGGGCACCTATTGTTATACTATAATGCCATATAGGTTGAAGAATGCCGGGGTGACATATCAAAGAATGGCCACAACCATATTACATGATATGATCCACAAAGAGGTTGAGGTGTTCGTGGACGATATGATTATAAAATCTGTTACCCGTGAAGGTCACATACTCGCACTCAGAGCATTCTTTGAGAGGATTAAACAATATAAGTTGAGACTGAGCCCACAAAATTGTGTGTTCAGAATGACAGTAGGGAAGATGTTGGGCTTCATGGTTAGCTGCAGAGGCATTGAGATAGATCCATCAAAAATCAAAGCTACAACAGAGATGCCACCACCAAGGACTGAAAAAGAGATGCACACTTTACGGCCACATGTGAGCCAATATTTAAGCTGTTGAGGAAGAATCAGCCAAAGACCTGGAACCCTCAATGTCAAATGGTGTTTGAGAAGATCAAGATATATCTGATGAATCCACCGGTCCTCGTACCCCCAATGCTTGGGAGACCCCTACTACTATACTTGTCAGTATTGGACAATTCTATGGGAACAATGCTGGCGCAACATGACTCAGATGGGCGAACAGAGAAAGCAATCTACTACTTAAGCAAGAATTTCACCAGATATGAAGCCAATTACACCTCATTGGAGAAGACATGTACTGCATTAGTTTGGGTAACAAAGAGATTAAGGCATTACATGCTCTCATATCATATCATACTAATCTCTCGGATGGATCCATTGAAATACTTATTCGAGAAGCCTGCCCTTACAGGAAGAATGGACAGATGGTTATTGCTGTTATCAGAGTTGACATCACATACACCACTCGAAAGTCCATAAAAGGGAGTGCGATAGCTGAACATTTGTCTGTGCATCCAGTAGAAGATAGTTTCCAATACTTAAAAGATGTGTTTCTAGATGAGGAGGTACATGTGACTCAAGAAGATAGACAAACAGATACATGGCTTATGTTCTTTGATGGAGCAGCCAATCACAGAGGATACAGTGCAGGAGTGCTATTCATAGGCCCAGAGGGTATATTTATAACATTTGCCTTCCGTTTGGAGTTTGATTGCACAAACAATATTATAGAATATGAAGCATGCATTATGGGTTTGAAAGCGGCATTAGCCATTGGCGTCAAGAAACTAAAAGTATATGGTGATTCTTCAACTGTCATCTATCAAGTTAGAGAAGATTGGAGGACCAAGGATGAAAAGTTGATACCCTACAAGGAATGTGCAATGGCATTGTCCCAAAGCTTTGAGCAGATAGAGTTTGACTACTCACCAAGAGATACAAACACATACGCTGATGCATTGGCCACCCTAGCATCAATGATTGGAGATGATCTAGCAGAGAAGATCAAACCTTTGATAATTGAAAAAAGAACACTGTAAGAACCATGTTCTAAAACCGGGTCTAAATCGTAGTTTTATATGATGACAGGTGTCCCAATCATAGCCGGACCGGAAGGCGAAGCCGGGAGCCGGACCGGAAGGCGAAGCCGGGTGACGAACCATGCAAAATTTCAGGTACAAGAACCACTCAATTTTGGTAAAATCTCATACCGATCTCACTATACCGGTTGCAGAATAGTGCAACCGGTATGTGCCACTGGTATGGGTATACCGGTCTGACTATACCGGTCTGAGTCACTCCGACCGGTATGTGCGACCGGTATGCTTAGTTTCGGCTGGAGACGGACTCCAGCGGGCCTTTCTCTCCGAATGGAAACTTGGAAAGTTTCCAACTGAGGGAAACCTTCCCATGAACGGCCTCCCTCTATTAATAGAGAAGGAGACACTCCATTGATCCTTCTCAAAACCCTAGCCGTCTGGAGGAGAGTTGAGAAGGAGCAAGGAGGTGGAAGCCGCCCAGGAAAGAGGAGCACGCCGCCAACCGACGACCACAGCCGGTAAGTGCTCCATACTTGTATTGCTATTTAGAGGATGGATCGGAGCCGTGAAGCGGCGCAGCGAATCCAAAACAGATCTGAATATGAACCTGTATCTCTTTTAGATTTGGATTGGCTTGATACGGCATTATAGTCAAAATCAGAAGGCCATTAAAATGCTTGGACCTTAGTGTGGAGTAGGAGAAACCCTGGAGACCTAACCGTTAGCTGACGAGGAAGGGAGATCCGAGATCTCGCTCTCGGATCCAAACCACGGGGTATACCAGTTGGACGCAAGGTCCAGCGGTATGGGCCTGCGGTATACCGGTCTCGCTCAGTGAGATCTGAGTGAGACCGATAAGTGCAACCGGTATATACCGGTCGCACATACCGGTTGCACAATACTGCAACTGGTACCTGCGACCGGTATGTCTTCCAAGCTTTGTTTGCTTGGTCAGGTGAGGTTCTGACCAACCGTAACCTTAATAAATGGATTCTAACTTATGAATATGACTATGTAGGACCTGTAGACAACGTGAGTGAACTCTCTGACATAGAACGGGATTGTTATCACGCGTCAGGTAAGGGACAAGACCCCAAACCTAAATAACTAATTAACAGTAAGCCTTTGTGATTTAATTTGTATCTGGATATATTGTTTTGATGTCTGTACATCTCACATGCCATGTAGTTGTTCTTTTATTATTATATATTCATGCATTTCATATGCTAGGTTTGTTGGATGTTAGGCATGTGTATGTTTTAGTTAGTGTGTGGAATGTAAAGGGGGTGTGCCCTGGATATATCCACAGCTAACACCTTTTCGTATCGCCATCTACCTTAGCAGACTTGGTACGAATAGGGTATCAGGGGGAGGACGTGGGATTGTGGTTCTTCCTACCCGTCAGACTCGAGCCCTATCTCTATGTCGTAGGGAGCCGTGCTGGGGTAAGGCCATTGATACTGTATTGACATTTAGGACTGGTTAGAAACGGAACCTACTTGCAAGCCCTTGCCAGTAGGGGTTTAGGTACTGGTACGGTGTGGGGTATCAGGGGGAGGACGTGGGATTGTGGTTCTTCCTGCCCGCCAGACTCGAGTCCTATCTCCATACCGGAGTGAGTGATGTGGGGCAACAGCAGTAGTATGGTAGGTGCCTGACTGTTGGGTGTGCTCACACTCTCGTGCATGGAGGTGCGGTGGCCGCCAAACCTTACCATAGCATATTTGCAAGTTATACCTGACCCAAATTGTAATGTTATCCCATGCATATTGTACTGTTGCATTGGTCTTGTACTTACTGAGCTATGTTGTGAGCTCACCCGGATATATCCTATTCTTTTTCAGATCTTGATGCAGGTTACTCAGTGGAAGACTTCATGTCTGCTCCAGCTTACAGCACGTTGGCGGCTTTGGAATCACAGACTGTAGAGGACGAGCATGATGCGTCATGCAAGTGCTCGTTCTGTGTATTCTCTCAGTGATGGGTTTATTTTGTTAATACATTGTAATAAGTGCTATTTAAATTTTTGAATGATGAAATAATTGGGATATTTATTTAAATTACAACATAGAGTCAGCTCATTTATCTTTATTTCTGCTGCTATGTATTATTCTCTGATTTTGTTAGACTGCTTGGGAATGATTGGTGGACACGGTCTATTGAGATCCTGGTGTGAACCATGGTTTAGAGCCGGTTCACTCACACTTTCGGTTCATCTGGAATTGGGGTGTGGTAACTTGGTATCAGAGCCCTAGGGTCTGTCCAGCTAATCATTCTGCATCTAACTGTGTCCAATGAGCTGAGTTAGAAAAAATTAAAAACTTTAATAAGAACACACCATAAGCTTGTTTGATGCCTGAGACTTAAGAAAGATGCATAATATACTAATAATGGAAGAACAATTATAGACACTGAAGAATTTAAAGGAAATCAATTAATCATTTCATAAATTTTCTTTAGTATAAGTGAACAACAGAGTACAGTCTACAAGTCGGACAGTTACTCTAGTAACAAAATAAAACACATGAAAATAAAATAAAAACTACATCTGCCTAAGGTGGTGTAGCGGGCCTGGATGGTTCCGGGTCTGCAATATCATAGTCCTGCTCATACACCTCTCTGAGCCAATGAACCTGGTCCTGTGTGACCCGTAGGCTACGAGCTAAACGCCCCAACTCCTGACCCATCTCTCGCTGAGAATCCATGAGTCCTCTCTGGGTATCTAGGATGCCTCTCTGAGTATCAAGGATGCCTCTCTGGGTGTCTCTGATCTCCATGAGCATGCTCATCACTGGGTCCGAAGGGGGATGGGATGGTCCAGCAACTGGAGAAGGCCTAAATGGTCTAGCAACTGGAGAAGGCCTAGAAGGACCTGCAACTGGAGAATGCTGGGGTACAGGTGCTGGGATGTCCTCCATGTGTGCATCCCCATCATCTCCCATCTCAGCTGCCTCTGCTGCTACTGCAGTTGCTGCTACTGCAAGGGCCGCATGGTTCCTAGGTAGGAGAGGACGAGCCTGTAGCTCCTCGTTACTGAGTACTAGATCGTCCATCTGCATCTTATAGATGGCCTCGGCATCTATATCAGAACTCATGGTGATCTCCACAGCCACCTCACCCTGCATATCCACACCCAGACGCTGTAGCAATGCTGTGATCAACCGACCATATGGGAGATTGCCCGAAACCCCAGGCATGGCTGCAAAGATCATAACCCGCATAATCAAATAAGGCAAGCAAACCTGGTGCCGAGTAGCCACACAGTAGGTAAGGTACTGAGTCAACTGGGATAACTCTCCATAGTGTCCACTCTGGGGAACAATGTTATGTTGAATGATCTGGCAGAAAAGGCGAGGCTGAGGACGTAGGTTGGAAGCCAACATGTCTCTACCAGGTAATAAGATCTGCGCGGCTATGGCTGCCCTCATGCCCTCAGTAAGATATCCTTTAGCTCTGGACGGACAATAAATGAGTTCCCCGTCATCAGGAATCTTCAGAAGAGCAGCTAGTTTGGCTACGTTAAATGAAATCATCACCCCTTTCACATAGCTGGTGATGCGAAGGTCTCTGGCATGCTCCCAATCCTCTAAGTCACCTTCCACCTCCAGGTTGGTGAAGAATAGTTTTACCAAGTTGGGACGAGTAGTCTCCCTATACTGGATAAGAGGTAACCAACCTATTACCCCAAAATCCATCTCGATATCAAATCGGTGAAGATGCTCCAAGTTAACAAAACGGCCTGCTTCGATACGCTTTGCTCGAAACCATGCTAAGCGTGAAGCAGCCACCTCCGACAGAAAATACCTCTCATCATATAAGACAGGTGGGGGATGTGGCCTGTGCATACCAGGCATAAACGATCGTTTCCCTGCTCCTCGACGTCTAGACATAGTGTATCTGTTAAACAAGGAACCAGAGTCAGTTAGAGACAAATTCAGAAAAATTTCAACAGTATAACGATAGAAAATGGTGAAAAATCCTAAAACACACCTAATATGAATGGAACGATTTATGGTGATGGTACAATGCTAATATAGGTCAAACAAATTCATCAAAACAGAGAAATGGAGGCATATTAACAAAATTTGTCAAAAATCTCAAAAAAAAACCCTAGAAACCTAGGTTAAAAGTTGAAATTTTGAGATTTTCTTTAAACCAATCGATAGAACTTCGAATTGGTTGAGGGGTTTTACACATTTAGACCCCTAAAACCTTTCTCAAGCAAAGAAAGAAGTTTTCTATGGCTAAAAACTTTCAAATCAAGAAAAACCTAGAATTTGGTATAAAAGACGATGAAAAATTTTCAAAAAGAGAGAAGAGAAGTATGAGCTTACCTAAGAGACGAGATTGGTACCCAAGGATGAAGTAGAAACAATTTTAGGAGCACCAGATGCACTGTAGAGACTCGGAGACCCAGAGAGAAATCGCCACCGGAGTAAAATATAAAGAGAGAAATTAGAAAATGAGACCAAAATCACGATTTTAAAAGTTTTTTGGGATATCGGTCGCACATCTAGGCTGGACAGTGCGACCGGTACCCCCTGCGGTATGGTGCGACCGGTACCTACCGTAGGGTATACCGGTTGCACATAGATATGAACTGTGCGACCGGTACTGCCTGTGGTATAATCAGACCGGTATGAATGGCCAGCCATACTGGTCTCACTCCAGGAGAGACAGGTACTGCCGCCGGAACCCTATGGGGATTGGGAATACAAAACCATTTTGAGAATTCGACTGAACTCGATCCCAGACGTCACGCCTGCATGATAAAACTAGAATAAAGGATTGTACATGTGAAAATTCAAAAGATAATTGGAAAATTGCTTATGTTTCTTTCCTATTGATGTATACATATGTTGCATATGCGTTGAGACTAAAAGTTAATTGGAATAATTCTCTAATTGTCTCATGTATCTCAATGTATTCAGATATCATACAGGAAATTAAATTGTTTCAATGGTGAGAGGAAATGGACGTAGAGTTCATTGCAGACACCGCCACTCGCGGGCGCCTACCATGGATAGGAGTTCAGGTATAGAAAACACAGAAGAGGAACTTAACCCCCAAAATAAAACTGAAAATCTGGTAAGGCCAATGAAGAATCGCCGTCACAGGGGCAACCAGCTACAGGCTCCGAAACAATGATGGCTAACCTGGTCATCAATATGGAGGCACAACAGAAGAAGTTCTTTGAGGAAATGCTAAAAATGTTTAGGCCACCTGGGCCTGTGTCGGCACCTGCAAACATGCCATCCACAAATGTTGAGAATGTTCATGCAGCACCAGTGGAGGTTAGCACAGTTACTAAAGAACCACCACAACAGGGCCAACCCAACACAGTTCCCCCCCCCCCAGTTACAGGGACGCCAATTCCTAACCAAGATCAAGGAGGGTATCATGGACCATATCAGAGAGCATACTATGAGGGATATCAGGGGGGAAATCAGAGTGGCTATTCTTATCAGCCACAATGGTATGGACAGGCACCATATGGACAGGTTCCTTACGCATAGGGTAGTCTTTCCAGAGTGGTGGATGGATTCTTAAAGCTCAAACCACCAACTTTCACAGGGAAGTCAGGGAAAACAATGTGGCCAGTGCAGTGGATAGCTGAAATGGAGAAGAACTTTCGACTATTGGAGTGTCAAGATGGGGATAAGGTATTATATGCCACTCACATGCTGAAGGAGGAAGCCAATGGGTGGTGGAGTTCCACTAGATCATATTTGGAAACAAAGCACTAGATAATCTCTTGGCACATTTTCAAGGAGGCTTTCTTCGAGAAATATTTTCCCAGGAGTTTTCGTGATCAAATGGAGAGGGAGTACCTAAATTTACAGCAATCTCAGTTGACAGTAGAGGCATACCAACAAAGGTATGAGGAGCTATTTTTCTTCGCTCCAACCAGTATGCAGGAGGAGGAAACAACGACTCGTCGTTTCACTATGGGTCTTAGGGGTGCTATTAAAGAACATGTGCTGGGTCGAGGGCTGAATATATATAATGAAGCTGTACAGGTGGCTCGAGTCATCGAGGCCAATCAGAGAGAAAGTTTCTTTGCACAAAATAGGGGTCTGAAGAGGCCTAATCCTGAGTCCCAAGGTGGAAGAAACAACAGGCTATAACGTCCATTCAGGCCACCAGCTAGCACAGTACCTCCCAGACCGGCTCTTGCAATGCCACCACAGGCAATGGGGCTGAACCCTAATGTAAAGTGCTTCAATTGCCAACAGGTGGGACATTATGCCAGAACATGCCCACAACCAAAGAGGGAGCAACAGCAAGGCAAGGTGTATCCTGTTACCACAGAAGAGGCAGTCGCATCACCAGATGTGGTTACAGGTATGATTTTATACTTGTTCCTTAACTGTTACATTAATTGTTTGTGCATTTGAAACTAAGGGAAAATTTGAACAAAAACCTCAGGTACAGTAAATATAGCAGGGATACCCGCCAGAGTCTTGTTTGACTCGGGGGCCACCCATTCCTTTGTGTCAGTGTCATTCGAAAAAGGACTAGATCAACCCATCAAGACTCTACAACCAAGTCTGTTAGTTCGGTCTCCCATGGGAATGAAGGTAGTATTAGAAGAATATTATGGTCCTTGCCTAGTGCTTATTGAAGGATGAAAGTTGGAAGCCAATTTAGTCCAACTGGAGATGTCAGATTTCGATGTCATTCTTGGCATGGACTGGTTATCTAAACATTCGACAACCCTGTTATGTGCAGAGAAGAAGTTGATGTTCAAAGACAGTGAAGGGACTGAGTTCAACTTTAAAGGGGCTAAGTTGCCTAGGAAGAGAAAGCTCATACTCTCAGCCCTAAAAGAAAAGAAGTGCTTAGAGAAAGGAGGAATAGGATACCTCGTATCAGTGGTAGATGTGACCGCTGACTTGCCAAAAATGGAGGACATCAATGTAGTACAGGAATTCCCTGATGTATTTTCAGAAGACCTACACGGGTTGCCACCAGACAGAGCTACTGAGTTTGTAATAGACCTTCTACCAGGAGTAGCACCGGTTTCTAAAGCACCTTACAGGATGGCTCCCACCGAGTTGAAAGAGTTAAAAACTCAGCTGCAAGAACTGTTAGACAAGGGATTTATAAGGCCTAGTATCTCGCCTTGGGGAGCACCTGTGCTCTTCATCAAGAAAAAGGATGGTAGCGAACGTCTTTGTATGGACTACCGAGAATTAAACAAGCTCACTATCAAGAACAGGTATCCCCTACCAAGAATAGATGATTTGTTTGATCAATTACAAGGTTCGAGTGTATTCTCGAAGATTGATCTGAGGTCAGGGTATCATCAACTCAAGATTAAGGAAGCAGACATTCCCAAGACAGCTTTCAGGATGCGTTATGGACACTATAAGTTCCTTGTGATGTCCTTTGGGTTGACTAATGCACCTTCATCATTCATGGAGCTAATGAACCAGGTATTCCATGACATGTTGGATACGTCGGTTATCGTGTTCATCGACGATATTTTAGTGTACTCCAAGGACCAGGAGACACATGAAATACATCTAAGAGCAGCATTGCAAAGACTGAGAAGAGAGAAGCTTTATGCAAAATTTAAGAAATGTAAATTATGGTTAAATGAAGTGGCATTTCTTGGTCACATGGTGTCTGCTGAAGGAATCAAGGTCGATCCCAGTAAAATTTCTGCCATAGTAGGATGGGAGGTGCCGAAGACAGTTGCTGAAATTCGTAGTTTCCTGGGCTTAGCTGGATATTATAGAAGGTTTGTGGACGACTATTCCAAGATTGCTGTTCCACTCACCAGGTTGATCAAAAAGGGGGAGAAATTCATATGGACTGAAGAATGTGAGAAATGCTTCCAAACATTGAAGTCAAGACTGGTATCAGCACTTATATTGACTATTCTAGCTCCAGACCATCCATTCACACTATATACAGATGCATCAGGTTTGGGACTGGGTTGTGTGTTGATGCAAGGAGAACAGGTGATAGCCAATGCCTCAAGACAACTGAAAGAGCATGAGAAGAACTATCCTACACATGACCTAGAATTGGCAGCAGTTATTCATGCTATCAAGAGTTGGAGGCATTATCTGTATGGTGAGAAATTCCAGATTAAGTCTGATCACAAAAGCCTGACCTATCTTCTCACCCAAAAAGACCTGAACATGAGGCAGAGGAGGTGGTTAGAATTACTCAAGGACTATTACTGTGACATTCAGTATCACCCTGGTAAAGCTAACATTATAGCTGATGCGCTGAGCAGGAAATGGGCATCGAACCCTGAAGCGGGACCAAGTACAAATGCCGCAATATGTGCTGCTGTTGCTGGCTCATCAGAGGATGAAGAACAGCTCTTAATAAAGTCAGCAGATGATCCTATTGAGCAAAGGTTGATACACCATTTTACCCTTATGTTTGCAGCATTGAAGATTTTGCCCGACCTGAAGGAAGAAATAAAGGCAGCAGTCCTACAAGACCCATACCTCTGGACAGTTCAAGAAGATTTGGAAAAGGGTCGAGCCAATACTGATTTCACCTTGGATGAAGACAAGGTACTCAGATATCATGGGCGTTTATGTGTACCTGAGAATGAAGATCTGGAAATCAGAAACCGAATCATGTTGGAAGCTCACTCTACTCCATATTCAGTACATCTTGGGAGCACCAAGATGTATCATGACCTAAAGAAATTATACTGGTGGAGGGGTATGAAAGCAGATGTGGCCCGATATGTGTTCCAATGTTTAAACTGCCAGCAAGTCAAAGCAGAAAGATAGAGGTCTGCAGGATTATTGCAACCGTTACTTGAGCCGGCATAGAAATGGGATTGTATTACCATAGATTTTGTCACTGGTCTACCTATGACTCCAAGATCAGTGAATGCTGTTTGGGTAATTGTAGATCACCTCACCAAGACCGTCAGGTTTTTCCTAGTCAGACCGCAATATACCATGGACAAGTTGGCAAGATTGTATGTGGACAATATAGTCAGACTGCATGGTGTTCCAGAGAGCATAGTATCTGATAGAGATCCACGCTTCACATCGAAGTTCTGGGAAGGGCTACAGAAGGCAATGGGGACGAAACTAAAGTTCAGTACAGTCTTCCACCCTCAAAAGGATGGTCAGTCAGAGAGGACCATCCAGATCCTAGAAGATATGCTTCGTGCATGTGCTATCGACTTTAAGGGGGCTTGGGATGAGAAGCTTTCCCTCATTGAGTTTGCCTACAACAACAGCTACCAGTCTATAATCCAGATGGCCCCATATGAGGCCTTGTATGGCAAGAAATGCCGAACACCATTATTATGGGACGAAATTGGAGAAAGAAGGATCGTCGGACCAGAATTTGTAGAAGAAACCTGCAAGGCAGTTGATTAAATCAAGAACCGAGTAAAGACAGCTCAGGTGCGTCAAAAACACTATGCTGACAACAGGCGTCGAGACCTGGAGTTCATGATTGGAGATAAAGTTTTCCTGAAGGTGTCACCAGTAAGAGGACTGAAGCGGTTCGGCAGAAAAGGAAAACTATGTCCTAGATATGTGGGACCATATAAATTCTATCCCGATGCGGCAAAGTGGCCTATCAACTTGCATTGCCACCAGCGATGTCTAGCGTCCATAACGTCTTTCACATGTCCTTACTAAAGAAGTACGTGAGAGACCCTTCACACATTCTTGTTGCAGACCCCCCAGATTTGACAGAAGACTTAACCTTCGAGGTGGTGCCAATCCAGCTCATTAGTAAAAAGGTACAACAGCTTCGAAGGCGAGCTATCCACTATGTCAAGGTAGTTTTAAAAAGTCAGAATGTAGAAGAAATTACTTAGGAGGAGGAGGAGGATGCCATGTGACAAGAATACCCCCATCTCTTCGACTCTGAAGGTACGTACAATTTTGGGAACGAAATTTCTTTTAAGGGAGGGGGAATTGTGAGACCTACATGCTAATTTCGGGGATGAAATTTCTATTAAGGGTGGTAGAGTTGTAAGAACCGTGTTCTAAAACCGGGTTTAAATCGTGGTTTTATATGATGACAGGTGTCCCAATCATAGCCGGACCGAAAGGCGAAGCCGAGTGACGAACCACGCAAAATTTGAGGTACAAGAACCACTCAATTTTGGTAAAATCTCATACCGGTCTCACTATACCGGTTGCAGAATAGTGCAACCGGTATGTGCCACCGGTATGGGTATACCGGTCTGACTATACCGGTCTGAGTCACTCCGACCGGTATCTGCGACTGGTATGCTTAGTTTCGGCTAGAGACGGACTCCAGCGGGCCTTTCTTTCCGAATGAAAACTTGGAAAGTTTCCAACTGAGGGAAACCTTCCCATGAATGGCCTCCCTCTATTACTAGAGAAGGAGACACTCCATTGATCCTTCTCAAAACCCTAGCCGTCTGGAGGAGAGTTGAGAAGGAGCAAGGAGGTGGAAGCCACCCAGGAAGGAGGAGCACGCCGCCAACCAACGATCACAGCAGGTAAGTGCTCCATACTTGTATTGCTATTTAGAGGACGGATCGGAGCTGCGAAGCGGCGCAGTGAATCCAAAACAGATCTGAATATGAACCTGTATCTCTTTTAGATTTGGATTGGCTTGATACGGCATTATAGTCGAAATCAGAAGGCCATTAAAATGCTTGGACCTTACCGTGGAGTAGGAGAAACCCTAGAGACCTAACCGTTAGCTGACGAGGAAGGGAGATCCGAGATCTCGCTCTCGGATCCAAACTGTGGGGTATACCGGTTGGACGCAAGGTCCAGCGGTATGGGCCTACGGTATATATCGCAGGCACATACCGGTCTCGCTCAGTGAGATCTGAGTGAGACCGGTAAGTGCAATCGGTATATACCGGTCGCACATACCGATTGCACAATACTGCAACCGGTACCTACGACCGGTATGTCTTTCGAGCTTTGTTTGCTTGGTCAGGTGAGGTTCTAACCAACCGTAACCTTAATAAATGGATTCTAACTTATGAATATGACTACGTAGGACCTGTAGACAATGTGACTGAACTCTCTGACGCAGAACAGATTGTTATCACACGTCAGGTAAGGGACAAGACCCCAAACCTAAATAACTATTAACAGTAAGCCTTTGTGATTTAATTTGTATCTGGATATATTGTTTTGATGTCTGTGCATCTCACATGCCATGTAGTTGTTCTTTTATTATTATATATTCATGCATTTCATATGCTAGGTTTGTTGGATGTTAGGCATGTGTATGTTCTAGTTAGCGTGTGGAATGTGAAGTGGGTGTGTCCTGGATATATCCACAGCTAACACCTTTTCGTATCGCCATCTACCTTAGCAGACTTGGTACGAATAGGGTATCAGGGGGAGGACGTGGGATTGTGGTTCTTCCTACCCGCCAGACTCGAGCCCTATCTCTATGTCGTAGGGAGCCGTGCTGGGGTATGGCCATTGATACTGTATTGACATTTAGGACTGGTTAGAAACAGAACCTACTTGCAAGCCCTTGCCAGTAGGGGTTTAAGTATTGGTACGGTGTGGGGTATCAGGGGGAGGACGTGGGATTGTGGTTCTTCCTGTCCGCCAGACTCGAGTCCTATCTCCATACCGGAGTGAGTGATGTGGGGCAACAGCAGTAGTATGGTAGGTGCCTGACTGTTGGGTGTGCTCACACTCTCATGCATGGAGGTGCGGTGGCCGCCAAACCTTACCATAGCATATTTGCAAGTTATACCTGACCCAAATTATAATGTTATCCCATGCATATTGTACTGTTGCATTGGTCTTGTACTTACTGAGCTATGTTGTGAGCTCACCCGGATATATCCTATTCTTTTTCAGATCTTGATGCAGGTTACTCAGTGGAAGACTTCATGTCTGCTCCAGCTTATAGCACGTTGGCGGCTTTGGAATCACAGACTGTAGAGGACGAGCATGATGCGTCATGCGAGTGCTCGTTCTGTGTATTCTCTCAGTGATGGGTTTTTTTGTTAATACATTGTAATAAGTGCTATTTAAATTTTTGAATGATGGAATAATTGGGATATTTATTTAAATTACAACTTAGAGTCAGCTCATTTATCTTTATTTCTGCTGCTATGTATTATTCTTTGATTTTGTTAGATAGCTTGGGAATGATTGGTGGACACGGTCTATTGAGATCCTGGTGTGTATCATGGTTTAGAGCCGGTTCACTCATACTTCCGGTTCATCCGGAATTGGGGCGTGACAAACACAGCCTGCACACATGGGTGAAATCAATGCCTTGACAGTCGATGGTCGCCCTTGGTTTGTGCCAATTGTGGATTTCATCAAAGAAGGAAAGTACCCCATCGATGCTTCGGTAGGAGACAAGAAATTCTTGAGAAGATATGCCTCTTAATTTGTGTTGTGCAAAGACATCTTGTACAAGCGATCTTATAAAGGAATACAACTAGTCTGTGTTGATGAAGCGCAAGCACAGAATGTCGTCGACCAAGTACACCAAGGAGTGTGTGGCCCCCATATGAATGCTAGAATGCTTGTAAAGAAGATCCTCCGACTAGGGTACTTCTGGAATACAATGGAGGCAGACTGTGTAGAATATGTGAAGAAATGCCACAAATGCAAAAAATTTGCCAATTTGATACATGTACCTCCGATAGAATTGCACACGCTCAGCTCCCCATGGCCTTTCTCGACTTGGGACATTGATGTGATAGGCAAGATACATCCTAAAGCATCAAGTGGACAAGAGTTTATTTTGGTAGCTATTGATTACTTTACAAAATGGGTGGAAGCTCAAGCATATGCAAAGCTCACAGCAAACAAAGTGGCAAAATTCTTACAAGAGCAGATCATCTGTCGACACGGGGTGCCTTAAGCTCTTATTTCTGATCAAGGACAACACTTCAGGGGTAAAGTGGAGGAACTGTGTGACAAATTCCACATCAAGAGACATAGATCCTCCCCATATAGACCATAGACAAATGGGGCAGTCGAAGCGGCCAATGAGAACATAAAAGTTATTTTACAAAAGATGGCACAAACCAATGCTGATTGGGCAGATAAACTCCCATATGCCCTTTGGGCTTACAGAACCTCAATCAGAACATCTACTGGGCAACACCTTACTCCTTGGTCTATGGCATGGAAGCAGTACTCCCTGTTGAGTTGGAGGTGCAATCACTAAGGGTAGTAATGGAATGCAAGATCCCCGACAGAATGGCTGCAAGCTAGATACGATGAATTGAGCCTCATAGATGAAAGAAGAATCAAGGCGGCAGACAACATAAAGAAGTACTAGCAGAGAATAGCAAATACATTCAACAAGAAAGTCCGAATCCGTCATTTAGTAGTTGGTGATTTAGTGCTGAAGGAGCAGAGAGCACCAACACATGATCCAAGGGGTAAGTTTCGTCTAAACTGGAGCGGACCATACATCGTCAAAGAAATATTATCAGGGAAGGCCATTCGTCTAACTGATTTGAACGGAGATGAATTACAATACTTGACAAATCTAGATCAAGTAAAGCGGTATTACGTATAGCCTACATACTGCAAAAAAAAAAGTGTGGATAGGCTTCCGTTTACAGGCTTGGGGCAAGCTGACTTAGCCATGTGGTAGGTCTCACAGTAAGGTTGGACAAGATTTTCAAACGAGACAACAACTTTCATCATAAAGGGATAATACATCAATTCATCAATTGTTAGGGAAAGGAATTCCTTATTTTAGGCAAGAACTCTATTTCCCGTCTAACAATCCGACGGTTTTTCTAGAGTTTCACATCAAGCCCTTGTTTTACATCTCTGATATGACTCTTGTGAGCATGCCACTCTAAAAAATAATCATAACAACTCTGACCAAAACTCACATCGGCCATTCATTAATCCAAACAGTGTCCGAGAGTTCTACTGGTCCATCCTTCATAAGCCAAAATGGCATCTCCTAGTGGAGATTAGGCCATTCCACATAAACAACCAAACATTATCCCAGATGGCTGACCCATTTGGAACAGTTTCTTATCAGCCTATTCAGGCCATTGATTTCTCTCATACTGTCAGTTGGCTCAAAAATTTAAGCCCAGACATGGTAGTACAATGTAAATATGTGCATTAGCAGAAGTGTGGTCAGAACGAGTCTGAGTAATTATGGCCTAAGAAAGCCTGTTGGATATGCTCATGACCTATGTTGTTGTGGATTTGCACCTTTGTAGGCATCCTTTGGTAACGTGCTCACAATTGATTAGTTTATAGATGGAACACTGCATGAAAAAAAAAAAAAAACAATGAGCCCGAACTACGCGGAACTTGATTCCGGAGGGATGGAAGTCCCAAAGGAAACGTAGGCAATTTGGGACACCCTAAATTCGATCCAAAGACTTTACATCCAAAGGCTATGCATCCAAAGGCTATACATCCAAAGGCTATACATCCAAAGGCTATGCATCCATAGGCTATACATCCAAAGGCTATACATCCAAAGGCTATGCATCCAAAGGCTATACATCTAAAGGCTATGCATCCAAAGGCTATACATCCAAAGGCTACAAATCCAGAGGCTACACAGCCAAAGGCTACACATCCAAGGGTTACAAATCCAGAGCACAAAGTACAGTTACAGTTACATCATGAGCAGTCTTGAGCTAAAGTCACAGACTTGATGAGGTCGCTACTCAAGAAGCTTGACAGCTACAGTTACATCACAAGCGGTCTTGAGCCAAAGTCACAGACTTGATAAGGTCGCTACTCAAGAAGCTTGACAGTTACAGTTACATCATGAGCAGTCTTGAGCTAAAGTCACAGACCTGATGAGGTCACTACTCAAGAAGCTTGACAGTTATAGTTACATTACAAGCGGTCTTGAGCCAAAGTCACAGACCTGATAAGGTCGCTACTCAAGAAGCTTGACAGCTACAGTTACATCACAAGCGGTCTTGAGCCAAACTCACAGACCTGATAAGGTCGCTACTCAAGAAGCTTGACAGTTATAGTTACATCATGAGCGGTCTTGAGCCAAAGTCACAGACCTAATAAGGTCGCTACTCAAGAAGCTTGACAGTTATAGTTACATTACAAGTGGCCTTGAGCTAAAGTCACAGACCCGATGAGGTCGCTACTCAAGGAGCTTAAAGTTTACAGTTATTTGTTGTACAATGGTAGAATCCAGATCAAGTGCAGAATAATACAAAAATGGGTCACTTTTGTGCCTCAATTATTCACAATCTCGGCCGAAGAGGGGCATGTGTAAGCACCCCATTTTTGCCATTTTCAGCTGAACAAAGCCCTACTGGTGTGTGGACAACAAAGGAAGAGAGATGAGTGAAAATTTGATTTTTTTTACTACGATCTCGAGGTAGTTTTTGGATGGATCCCACAACAAGGTCACAGGCTGTAATCTGCATGGATGCATAGGTCATGGAATTATCTTCGAAATAAGACTAGAATTGCTCAATTCTGATATCAAATGAAGAAGATATGGTCATTTTAGTCAGATGATACGTACAAGGGAGGTTTATGAAATTATCATAAATAATCCCAGGGGCTTTCACGCAAATTATCGTAAGTTGGATTGTTTGAATTTCAAATCATCATATCTTGATCATCCGACATCTGAATCATATGGTTTAAGTACCAATGTTCCTCATTTTCAGTCCTTTTCAAAATGGACGTGAAGAATCTTGGGTAGAGGTCACCGGCGGGTCCCATGCAAGCTTTCATGCAGAATTATCGATAGAACTTCATTTCTTCATATCTTGGCCGTTCTACGTCCGATTCAGATGATTCCAAGGCCATTATTCTTCATTTGTGATGTTCTACAAAGTGGACGTGAAAAATCTTAGGTAGAAGTCTCCGAAGGGTCCCATGCAAAATTACACATGAAAATGATCATTTAATCTTTGAAAATTCATATTGTGGTCACACCATATCCCAATCAGGTGATTTCAGTTTCATTATGCTCCATTTTGAGTACTCTACAAAGTGGATGTAAAGGATTTCTGGTAGAAGTCCTCGAAGGATCCCATGCAGAATGGTTAGCCAAATTATCGATAATTGACCTGCTTAAACTTCAAAAATTCATAAGTTGACTATTTTATTTCCAAATGAGGTGATTCAAACTCCAGTATTTCTCATTTTTAGCATTCTACAAAATGAACGTGAAAAATTTGGGGTAGAGGTTGTTGAAAAATTCCATGCGGAATGGCGACAGACATGACCTATGAAATGATAGAGAGAGAAAAAATAATTTTGGCCCAACCCAGCTTAACCCATATCAGTTTAACTCAGTCAACCCAAGCCAGTCTCAACCCGGTTCAAATCAGTTTATCCATGTGCATAATATTTATATATTATATATTGTATACTATATGTATGTTATTAAATATATATGTGTATATATATATATAATATATATATACATAATATATATTATTATATATAGAAGATAGAATCCGATAAAGGGAGGGAATCAGCAAGAAAATAAAAAATAAAAAAATAATAATAATAAAAAGAAAAGAGAGGAAGGGACGTGAGAATAAGAGAAAGAGAGAGAAGAAGAGAAGAAAAGGAAAGAAAGAAAAGAGAGAATCCGAGAGAATAAGAGAAAGAGAGAGAAGAAGAGAAGAAAAGGAAATAAAGGAAAGAGAGGAGGGAACGTGAAAGAGAGAGAAGAAGAGAAGAAAAGGAAAGAAAGAGAAGAAGAAAAGAAAAGGAAAGAAAGAAAAGAGAAGAAGAGAAGAAAAGGAAAGAAAGAAAAGAGAAGAAAAGGAAAGAAAGAAAAGAAAGGAAAGAGAGGAAGGGACGTGAAAGAGAGAGAAGAAGAGAAGAAAAGGAAAGAAAGAGAAGAAAAGGAAAGAAAGAAAAGAGAAGAAAAGAAAAGAAAGAGAAGAAGAGAAGAAAAGGAAAGAAAGAGAAGAAGAGAAGAAAATGAAAGAAAGAAAAGAGAGAAGGAGGGGGAGATCTAAAAGGAGGATCCGAGAGAGATTGAGGAGAGGAGATTAAGAGAGAAGAAGAGACGTGAAAGAGGGAGAGAGAGATTGATATTGAGAGAGAGGAAGAGACGTGAAAGGGGAAGATTGAGAGTGAGATTGAGAAGGAGAGAACGAGAGGCGTCCAAAGATAGAAGAAGAAGAAAACCTCCAGTCATTAGTCACTTGCATTCAAAGCCACCCAATCAAGCACGTACATCGTAATATCTTCTTTGAAAAAGTTGATCAATAGGTATGAAACCTAACCAGTTAACATTAAGATTGATAATTTGAACATGTGATCCGTTTATTCATTTGAGGTTTACATGTGGTTAAAATTTTAAAATCGATGTTTATGCGTGAATAGTGGTTCATAATGTGAAATCTAAAATTGTTTATGATTGAGTCTTTTGAGTTTTTTCTTCTAAAAATTCGTGACTCTTTATGAATGTGAAGATGGATCAAATCTAAACCCTTACTCATAACACCATCTGATTAACATCTTAGCCACCAAGTTCATCCTATCCATTGGCCATCTACATAACAATCCATACCCATATATGTATGACCCTTGATCCAATGAGAGCCAGTGCATGAATTTTAATGAGATTAAATTCTACCATGTGATTGATCCGATATGCTTTGAATTGAATGGGATGAAATTGTTCCAAACATGACTTGGATTTTTTAATTTTTTTTTATGAAATTGGTCCGACCCCATGACTCAGAATTTTTTATGAAGTTGGTTCCCATCATCTGCTTGGAATTCTCATGAAATTGGTCCGACCATTGATTTGAAATTTTTATGAGATTAAAATTGGTCCATTGATTTTAATTCGATCATTCCCATGAAATTGGTCCATTGGTATATTGATGTTGATTTTCTTGATTATGTGATTCTAATTAAATCTGATCCATTGAATGTTAATTTCTTGATCGTGTGATTCTAATTAAATCTGGTCCATTAAATGTTAATTTCTTGATCGTGTGATTCTAATTAAATCTGGTCCATTAAATGTTAATTTCTTGATCGTGTGATTCTAATTAAATCTAGTCCATTGTTAATTTCTTGATCGTGTGATTCTAATTAAATCTGGTCCATTGAATATTAATTTCTTGATCATGTGATTTTAATTAAATTTGATCCATTGGTATGTCAAAGTAGATTTCTCGATCATGCGATCTCATCCATTGATTTTAAAATTTATTTTTGATCATATGATAATAGGTCTCATCCATTGATGTTAAATTGTCGTGATCATGTGATGACCAATTCAATCCATATATCATCCCCTACATTTGTTCACCCCCCATGCATCATAGCCATTTGATTTGCCCATCACACCATCCAATCATCACCCATATCCTCTGATCATCATCTACATCATCTGACCCCCATTACCATTAATCTTGCACTTCATCATAACCCTTGATTTTGCATCTCACCAATACCATTGATCTGGCACCACGTCACTATTATATTTGGATGCACACATGCTTGCTATATCTGTCTGCTATACATGCTTATTGCTATATCTATCTACTACACATGCTTATTGTTATATCTGTCTGTCACATGCTTATTGCCATATTTAGATGCTTACTGTCATGTTTGGATGCACACTGTTATATTTGGAATACTACCACTGCTATAGTTGAAAAGTTTTCATTTGCCATATTTGTCTTGGAAAGAGATAAATTAAAAAAAAAATAGCAATTAGGGTAGGAAACCCTAAAAATGAAAAGAATACAGCAATTAAGATAGGAAACCCTAGAAATGGAAAGAAAACAATAATTAGGGAAAGTGAAACCCTAAAAAAGAAAAGAATAATTTGAGCAAGATAAACCCTAGAATAAAGAGAACAAATAAGGTATGAAACCTTAAAAAATAAAAATCACAATGAAAAGGGATAGGAAACCCTAGAAACCTAAAAATAGAAACAATAAAAATGGTAGGAATTTAGGTCTCATCCCTAGATCCTATTGACAAAAATGAAAACAATAAAAATGGTAGAAATTTAGGTCTCATCCCTATATCCTATTGATAAAAATGGAAACAATAAAAATGGTAGGAATTTAGGTCTCATCTCTAGATCCTATTGATAAAAATGAAAACAATAAAAATGGTAGGAATTTAGGTCTCATTCCTAGATCCTATTGACAAAAATGAAAACAATAAAAATAGTAAGAATTTAGGTCTCATCCCTATATTCTATTGAAAAAAATGGAAAGAATTTGGTATACATCCCAAATCTGAATGATAGGAATTTAGGTCTCATCCCTAGATTCTATTGACAAAAATAGAAAGAATTTGGTATACATCCCATATCTGAATGATAGGAATTTAGGTCTCATCCCTAGATCCTATTGACAAAAATAGAAAGAATTTGGTACACATCCCAAATCTGAATGATAGGAATTTAGGTCTCATCCCTAGATCCTATTGACAAAAATGGTAGGAATTTGGTATACATTCCAAATCCGACTCTCACAATCTTTTCGAACTACGTCGTACCTGATTTTTAGGACATATCCTAGAATACGTAGGCAATTTGGGAGTCCCAAATACAGTACAAAGCCACCCATCAACTATCCATTCAGCATAAACTTCAACTTGAACAAAGAATCTAATTGAAGCACATGCATAAATTACTTTCATAATCTTTAATCACACAAACCATTTCGAACTACGTTTTTGACTTGATTTCCAGGATTGGAATACGTAGGCATTTGAGATGTCTTACACGTTTCAGATTTAGTCCAAGACCGAACCATCTTTGGTCCGGTTCACTGTATAGTACTGTACTCATTGCTTGTTTATTTGTTTTAAAACATGATTGGCTGAACCCTAGGTTAGAATAACTTCGCAACTTGGTTTAGGACATCCCCCATTGAACCCTAGTCATCCAGTTGACCAAGTACAGTCAAAATTAAAGTCTAAGGAAAGTTTAGGAGGTCGATATTGATCGGATGGTTTGGGTGCCTAACACCTTCCCATAACCGTACCCTGAATACTTATCCGATCTCTTGCAGACCAAAGAACTGATACATTAGGTTACGAGTTAATAGAAGTTTTACCTTAGGGTGAGACTACATTTTTAGAGATCCTAGACCTTAATCTAGGTGATGACTCCAATAGAACAATTGATCTTTATTGATACAGATATTATTCATCCCGAGGAAGATCATTGTTTCCCATTGTCCTCACAGGGTGTCTGTGTAATTTACCCATAAAATAAATAGAATCCCCTAGGCATCATTTAGCAAATCAATTGGCCTCCCAAACTTTGTGCTACTAAAATTGCCCACTTTGATATGGTAGATATCAATCTAGTCATACATAAACATTTGGATTATGGGAAAAAAATAGTAAATACAGTCAGTTTTAGAAACTTATAGAAAACTAAACTGATAGATAATCATGAGTCCAGATGGTCCCACATTTATCCAAGGGTCTAAATGATGAGATCAATCCAGGCATCACGGTAAGGTTTTTATTTTTTTTATTTTTTTTATTTATTATTTATTATTATTATTATTATTATTATTATTATTATTATTATTATTATATATTGGGTAATAGCTTAGATCATTGATTAACCAATTCACAAAAAATATTACATCCGATTTACAAAGGTTCATTAGCCAAGGGGAAGAGCCATCCCACCACAAAAGGCCTGATTCCGGGAAAACATCTGAACCAGTGCCCAAAAAACATCCGAAGAAGGCCGAAGCCCATTAAAACATTGAAAACCCGTGAATAAAAATTAATATATATATTTTTATATTTAAAATATATATATGTGTGTGTGTGTGTGTGTGTGTGTGTGTGTGTGTGTGTGTGCACATCCGGGCAGAAAAGCAAAAAGAACCGAGTCCAAAGGCCAACCAATCGGAGGAATCCACCGGCAACACCAGACCCACAACACACACCATACCCCTACAAACAGACAGGACAGCCAGCAAGGCTTTACAATTGGATAAAGACAATGCCCCATCTATCCTTAATAAAGGAGTTTGAAGGATTGACTTTTCTAGAAATAGGGAAGCATTTACATTTGTCTTTGACTAGTTGAGTTATAGAATCAAGGATCATTTAACGGGGCCTAGCCTTGTTTAACGGTAAGGATGGTAAATCGTAAAATCCCAAAAAAATAAAAAATAAATAAATAAATGTAGAAAATTTAAAAACTTAATGATGTTGCTCAGGACCAAATGGTAGACTTGACTTTGTTTGATTGAAAAGGAATTGAAAGAAAGAAAAGTGAAATTTTTTAAATTTAAATGAAAATTTTTATAATTATAACGCAACATGATTGTATAAATTACTTAAACTGTTCAATATGATTTGGATTTTAAAATTGATTTGGTGTATGTACAATGGGGAACAATTGGTGTTGGTTGTTTAAATAAGTTAATGTTTACATTCAAGTCATTATAGTAAGGACTTAAAATCATACATAGGAAGAAAATGCAGAGTCGGAACTTATTTTGAGTATTGGTTTTATTGAAAGGTTTGGTAAATTAGATTCAAAAATTTGAAATTACTTATGATACTGAAAATGTTTTGATTCATGCTACAGAATTTTCCAGTTCAATATAATATAATACCTTAAGTGTAATTTATTTGTTATGGCTAAAGACAGTTTTTTTTTCTTTTTGCTAGTTGGGGGGGGGATACCTGGCTTATGAATGTCTAAAATTATTAAGGAATTGGAACTGGATCATCCCATTACTAAATAAAATGAGTAACCGGATCATCCCATTACTAAATGAAATGAGTTTCTAGTTTAGGACCATTTAGCAAATGAGACAGTTCTGGGAATGACATCTTTGGGACTAGAACCATAAAGAATCATCCCAATTGATACTCTTAGGTAGACCTCATGAAGAATTGAACTCATGACTTCTTTGAAGTTCCTCCTTAACTAGAATGGTCCAATTGTTGTATAAAAATCCTCTCCCACCCACCTGCCGCCGGCCAAGGGTCGGATTTCAGCCGACCTACCTCCCAATGTATTGGTAGGCGGGCCGACTGATCCCCAGCCTTTGGATTAGTGGCAGGAGATTCCTGCCGCGGGAGAGGATTCGATTCCCCAATTGTTCCATGTAGGGCTGATCATTGAGTGGGTTGGATAATGTAATTAAGGGGTGTTGATCAGAGCCAAACTCGACCACAGGTTTGTGTTTTTAATTTTTTTTTCTAACATTTATGTTACACTAAAAAGGTCAGAAAATAATGTTATAATTTATTTTACCCAAATTTAGTTACAATAAGATTTTCCAATATTGCAAGAATTAATTGTGATGAAATTATTTTCGTGACCCCATAGTAATCCAAAAGGTGGTACAAAATAAGAAAAAGCTGACTGTCACTCAAATAAAATTACAAAAGTATTGTAACCTATTTCAATTACTTAAAATGTCTTCCATGACAAAAACATGATTGGTAAAATTACAAAAGTATTGTAACCTATTTCAATTACTTAAAATGTCTTCCATGACAAAAACATGATTGGCCAAAGAAAGAAGAAATCAAAAAATAATTTCAAAGATCAATGAATCCTATTTTATTAAAAATAAATGTAATCTTATTAGGATATAAATGAAATTAAATGCATAGATATCCATTAATGACATTTCTCCACAGTCACCATCCTAAAAAGACCAAGATTCTCACCCGGGTGGGCTAGACTTTGCCTTTTCTCTCTTCCTATCTCTCTCATTCTCTCTTTTGGAGGTATAAGTTTGGTCTTGTTGGCTTGAGCCACACTAGTTTGCTTTGAGCTTAAACTAGGCCTAGGCTAAGATACCCTGGCCTGAGAACAGGTTAGGATTGGGAATTTTTTACCATGATCAATTAGGGCTTGGCCGGACCAGGGTTGAGGCTTTGGGTTAAGTCAAGTCCTTCCAACACAACCCTGTTTTCTTCTTCTGGTTCTTCTTCCTATTCTTTTTTTCTTCTTCTTCTTCTTCTTCTCCCTGGCCTGATCTAAGCAGACAAAGATGGTTTGTCTCGTAACTATGACCTCCGATGACACATGTCTTGGGTTCCCTCTTCTTACAAGCCGGATTTAGGAACAAGTTCTTCATCTTCTATTCTTCCTCATTTCACCTGCAACAACGAGTAGCAGAAAGCAACAGGCAATGGCGAGCGAACTTGGATTCAATGGGAAAGATAGTTAAGGATTTTTCGGTAGTCCCAATGTTATTCTACAAAGATACATTTTCTTTCTTATTGTTTGGAACTTTTAATGGAGATTTAAGCATTACACTCATTGTTTTAGTACGCGGTATATCGATCACCCTGAATATCGATAAGGACTGGTACAAAATCAGTGATAGAGTGACATATATAGCCGATAATAAATTAAAAAGTAGAAAAAATAAAGTATCAATATTGATCACTATTGAATTGATACGTATCAAGATTGACCGCTGTTGAAATCGATACTAATTGACCAATCAAAACACCTAAAACAAAATTTCACAATGATTTTTTTTACGTTAAATAAAATTTTGTATCAAAACAAAAGGAACCTAAGAAAATTTATGTCACATGGAGAGATGATTTTGTCATTGTAACTATGGATGGTAAACTAATCTTTAAACCACCTATCAATTTTTTTTGACCCATCATATATTGAATTTTTTCCCCTGCATTTTTAAGGATTTCTTTTTTTCCCCTTTAAGGTTCTGTTTTTTTTCTCTTTTAAAAAGAGAGAAATGCTTTTGGTGTTTTATTTTAGGAAAAATATCTGTCATACCCCCTATAGGTTATTTTAATCTCACCCACCCGCCATTGTTTACGATAATATCCTTAACACCCCCTGAAGACACTCAAACCTTATTTAGATGCTAAAAAGACTTTTTTACCCTCATTACTTTTCAATTTCAATTTTATATTTTCTTTTTAAGATTTTTCTTTTTATTTTCTTCCCTTTTCTTTTTTATTTTCCTTTTTAATTTCCCTTTTCAACCAAAGCAACGTCTATTGGTTTCTCCAACCTCCCGCAACAGGAATAACTTGTCTTCTCTAACCAAAGCTCTTTCTCCCACCGCCACCACCATCGCCACCATAACCATCACTCCTATTGGGTAACAATCTCTCCAACTTTCCATCAATTCTTCCTTGAAAACAATGGCCGCTTTATCCTTCCGGCGCTCTGGTTTTCGAACGAATGAGTCAGCCCAAGGGATTAGATAAATCCACCTGTGTTGTCTGATTCCAAATTTTTTGGGCCAATCAGGACTTAGGATTGGGATTGCTAGTGGTCAATCACGTTCCATCTCCCTGGATGTCAAATAGCTCCATCTGTGCCCTATTCCTATTTACCACTTTCTAGAGGAATCGATTGTTCATGTTACCCTTTAACTGTATAATCATATTCTGGACTCTTGTGATTCATTCTCCTTCTAGCTTTAATACTTCAGAGTTTTTTTTTGGGTAAGTTAATATGATTATACAGTCAAGTTAATACTTCAGAGTTCCAAAAGCATGAAATAAAGTTGTTTAACTGTGCTCCGCTGGAAGTGAGTTTTCACTTTTTAGCAATAAATCAAGTTTTTAGGTCATTAAGTATTTCAGCCAATCACCATGGACTCGCTGAAACTTAATGTAGTCGCCATTGAAGCTATTGAACCCGCTGCAATCAAATACGATCAAAGTTCATTGATTTTCCTAAAATGCATTTAAAGGGATATTCCTTTAATTGAGGAAATCAAAAGAAAAAAAAAAAAAAAAAAAAAAAAACGCTTTGTATAATGGAGTCTGAATAAATAAAGATAGGTTAAATCTTAAGGATTGACAAAAATTTCCCTAGCTTAAAATACTTTACCAATGGACATTTAGATACCATCAGAGACAGCTTCCCCGGTTGCAACACAGTACAATTCTTCAATTGATTCTCCTAGAGATAGAGACCAGATCGAGCTTAGATCAACTAGATTTACAAAGGCGTCAGGTGAGAAGTCCGGTCATCTTCTCAGGCCAGGCTTCCGACGATGGTAAAATGAAGAGCAAGGGTAAAATGTGAAAACCCTAGCTTTCATTAAAATGAAGAAATAGAGTAACTATCTTGTTTTACTATAGTGTTTTACTTTTTCCTTTTTATTATTATTTTTATAATATATAATTTTATGTATCTAATATGAAATAAAGAAAATCTATTTTTAAATTGGAAAAATTAAAAGAGAGGGGTAGTTCTATCATTTATTAAATTAAAATAATACCACATCATTGATTTAGGGACATATTTTAAAGAAGGGGTCTGATGGATACAACTTTTCAAAAGTAAAGGGTGTTAGGGATATTATCGCAAACGATGGTGGGTGGGTGAGATTAAAATAACCTACAGGGGGTGTGGCAGATATTTTCCCTTTATTTTAAAACATTAACTTCAACTAGACTCAATAGATATGTGGCTAGTGTATCATAAAAACAACATATCTACAAATTTGAGAGCTAACCAAGTAGCACCATGGTAGATATAAACCATGCATGGAAAAAATTATGCTTCTATTATTAAGTAGTTATATCTATCAATAAATTCCATATTGGTGTGCCATTGAGAAATCCCTAACCTATTTAGCTTAGTTGGTAAGAAATTTGAGTTTTAAGTCTTTGAAACAACATTTTTTTTTTGGTATAATATAAAGTGGGTTTGTCCTTCTAATCTTTACTGTAAACAGTGAAATGGTTAAAGGGACAAGGTGAAAACAGGAGATTCAAAACCCAAATTCTCCTAGGTGTTTATTGTCAGGGTCAACTAAATCAATGGCACTAGCATTTAATTGCTCACAAGCCATGTAGGCTAAGCAGGTCGTGGGTAGTAACGCTGCGCTCTACTTGTCGGACACCAAATAATTATGCAAGCGATTGTCTTCTTCATTCTTAGTCAAAAATTGAACCTATCGATATCATATAAAATAACATTAAAACTAAATTATATCAGGGATCATAAAAAAATTGACGCTGCCCAGGATCGAACTGGGGACCTTTAGTGTGTAAAACTAGCGTGATAACCACTACACTACAGCATCTAACTGTTTAAATGGTACTCAATTGGGGATATTTTGTGCTTTAGTTTTTTTTATTCATGTTGAAAGGAAGCAAAGGATAAAACCTGACCTCATCTACCTTATAATCAGTCCTTCCTTCCCAATTTTTTTATAGACAGGCTTAAAGGGTGTCAATTTGGGTACCTTATAATCAGTCCTTCCTTCCCAATTTTTTTATAGACAGGCTTAAAGGGTGTCAATTTGGGTTTGGATCAGGAATCTCACAATTGAACCGTTAAAATTAATTATAGAACCATCCCATGACTAAATGGAACAGTTATAAGAGTAATTTCTGGGATCGAATATTAAATAGAATAGATTTCCTAATGGTTTCGGAATTGATTGATCATTTAAGAACAGATTGGAATTGGAATCGTTCAAAACAGTTTAAATCTGAGTTGTTGACATGGATGATGGCTATGAAAGATGTTAAAATTAAATGATTTGAATTTCAAAATTGATTTAGCGTAGGTGCAATGGGAGGTTTCCTCCACCAGTGAGTGTTTCTTTGTTCTTTGTTTTCGTTGATGGCTTCCTCCTCAATCACCCCCCAGAATGCACTGCTCCACCTTCCCATTCCTCCTCTTGATCCCGGCGACAGTAATGATGTTGCCTTGATAATTAATGACTCATCTGAAAGCAATTACATTGCTTCTCCCCAAAAATCATTGGTGGGTTTTATCAAAGTTCTTGATTTTGGTTTCTACACATGGCAGCGGTCTGAGAATTTGTCAAGCAACAGTTTCAGAAGTTCCCGACTGTGGTTGTGGTTTTGGTTTCGGTTTCTCCACATGGCAGCGGTCTGAAGCTTTTGGAACAAAATTCCCGATTGTGGTTGTGGTTTCTGCATTGAAAGCATTTGTAAAACCAAGAATTGATATTTTTTCTTTGTCGTTTATCACGATTGGGATGTGTATATTTATAATGAATATTATTTGTGAATTACAATGTTTATCTCCCATCTTTGTGGTTACCGTTATAAATGATAAGTATTGATATTTATTTGGAGCTTCTTTGGTGGGATTGTGGTTATCCAGTTGATGTTGAAATCGATCCTTGATTCTAGCAAGTGTTATCTAATGCTTTGATTTGAGTTTCGGTTTCAAATGATTTTTGAATCTTTGAATTTAAATTTGCCGCTTTCTTAACAATTGATGTTGAAATCGATCATTGATTGTAGCAAATGTTATCCAATGCCTTGATTTGAGTTTCGGCTTCAATTGATTTTAGAATCTTTGAATTTGAATTTGCGGCTTCCTTAACATCTCCCCGCAAGCTCATTGGTCTGGGCAGATTGTGAGCTTGTCCTGCAATAAAGTGAACCTTGGCGTGAGTAAGCCTTTTGTGAAGATGTCGGTTAACTGATCACAACTTGGGATGAATCTGATGTTG
Organism: Protea cynaroides; assembly: GCA_028583415.1. Classification (NCBI taxonomy): domain Eukaryota; kingdom Viridiplantae; phylum Streptophyta; class Magnoliopsida; order Proteales; family Proteaceae; genus Protea; species Protea cynaroides. The sequence goes on from CM053266.1 coordinate 20,761,473, forward strand.
AGAGAGCCATTTGCTACCTGTTCTCGAACAAAATGGTAATCTATTTCAATATGTTTTGTTCGAACATGGAATAGAGGGTTGGCTACAAGGTAAGTAGTTCCAATGTTGTCACAATAGAGCATTGGAGGTGCGACAGAAATTCCAAGATCCTTTAATAATTGTTGCAGCCACATAAGTTCTGCTACCGTATTGGTCAATCCTTTGTATTCAGCCTCTATAGATGACCGAGCTACAATTCTTTGCTTTTTAGAGCTCCAAAAAACCAAGTTGTTACCTAAATAGAGATAGTAACCACTTGTTGACCATCGGTCAGGGGGAGATCCGGCCCGGTTTGCATCGGTAAAGGCTGTGAGTTGATCTGAATTTGATGGGATGATCTGGAACCCGAGATGGATGGTACTCTTTACATAATGCAGAATGCGTTTGACATCAGCCCAATCGTCCACTGTTGGGCTATGCATATATTGACACACCCTGTTTACTGAGAATGCTATGTCAGGTCTTGTCAGGGTGAGATAATAAAGTGCTCCCACTGTGCTTCGGTAGAGGGTGATATCCAAAAATGTTGAGGCATTGTGATGAGTTGTTATGTTGCCGCAGAGCACGGAGTGTTCATTGGTTTGACATCTTCCATTTTGGCCTTCCTTAGTAAGTCCAAGGTATATTTAGCTTGAGAGAGATGAATGCCTTTACCAGATTTTAATACCTCAACTCCTAGGAAGTAATTGAGTTCCCCTAAATCTTTTATTGCAAATTCTTTGCTAAGATCTGTAATGAGCTGTTGGCTTAGCCCATTTGTATTCCCTAAGACGATGATATTGTCAACATATACAAGTACATAAAGCATCTCATTGTGCCATTGTTGAATATAGAGAGCAGTGTCTGAGAGTGATGCTTTGAAGCCTTGAGATATCAGAAACATATATAGGCAATGAGACCATGCTCTTGGGGCTTGTTGAAGACCGTAGAGCGCCCTTTGTAGATGACAAACATGATTTGGATATGCAGGATCAACAAATCCTTGAGGTTGTGTCATGTATAGTTGCTCAGTCAGTTCCCAATTTGAGAAAGCATTTTAGATATCAAGTTGCCGAAGTGTCCACCCTCTGGAAATAGCAATAGACAAGACTGTTCGAATGGTTGTAGGCTTGAAGATGGGGCTGAAGGTGTCAAAATAGTCTATCCCTTCACGCTGATGAAATCCCTTGGCCACTAGCTGTGCTTTATACCGCGATATAGTTCCATTCGAATGTCGTTTGATCCTAAATATCCATTCGTTCCCAACTAGATTCATAGTTTAATCTGGTGGGACTGACTTCCAAGTACCATTCTGCATTAGAGCATTAAATTCTTCACTCATGGATAGTCTCCATTTAGATCTTTGGTTGCCGTTGTATAGGATGTTGGTTCAACATCTTGATTTGGTAGAGTTGCTAGGAGTGCCTTAGACATAGGATGAGCTGTTGAATGCAGATTCAGCTTTTGCACCGATTTTATTATACCTACTCTTGAGCGTGTTACCATTCGATGAGGCTCAATTGTTGAGATTGGATTTGGTAAATGAATTGGGTCGGTGGATGTGTGAGTAGGAGCTGATGGTGGTGTTTGGGTGTTTTCATTATAAGTGGTAGAAGTTGATGGTGGTGGTGTTTGGGTGGGGACGGTAGTAGGGTGTGGTATGGAAACAATGGGATAATGAGTTGTTGGTGTGGTGTAATGATATTGTCATTTGTAATGACAGGTGGGGAATGTGGGCCGATAGGGTGAGGTGGTTTGATGATGGTAGAAGGGAAGTAGTGCTCATCGAATGCAACGTGTCTCTTAAAATGTATGTTTGGCCGACCTTTGGGTCGAAACATTTGTAGCCTCGATGACTATGTGAATAGTCGAGAAATATGCAGCAGGTCTGATGAACTTGATATGACACTGAGAGGGAGGGAGTGAATCAGTGTCCGAAAATTTTCCTCAATTATTTCACTGCTGCCCAGAGCTGATGAAGATATATTCTTTTACACACACATACAAGCGTATGCAAATCTACCTCGCTACCACTTAGTAGCCAGGTCTATCAGATTTGCACACCCACCCTGCAAGCCATTCCACACACTCTAAAATATACTAGAAAGATAAAACAATCAACACAAGGATATTACGTGGTTCACCAACACAGTGTGTGATGGCTAGTCCACGAAGTAATGTCCAACGGTATTTATTCAACACTCAACTTTTAGTCTCTAACTAGACAAGAATACTAACCCTAGGTTTTCCCAACATAAAACTGAGAGGGCGCACCAACGCCAAAATTCAGGCTTAACAGCTAGTGTTCAGCACCCACTAAACACACTACGCTTAACTCGCACCCACGAGAAGCAAATAATAATTTTTTAGGCTTATAAAATTGCTTTACAATTTTTTCCCCATTAGCTAGGTATTCAACAATTTCACCTACGCTAGTATACAATATATTGAAAGCATAAATAGATAGGGAATTGAAAATCTCACAAACAATGCTTTCGAATGGCCAACAATCTCTCTGAAGCTTCACACTACCCTCAGGTACTCTCCAACAGCCTTCAATGATGATAGAGATCGATTCACAGAGCACACCTCATCCACAGGCTTCCAATCTCTTCCACGCAACCCATAATCACCATGAATGTAAACATAAACGCTTTATTGACCTCTCATAGGGATTTAGCACTCCATTGATGCACAAAGAAGAGGTAGTTGGTGATTGATCACTCCCACAGGGCACGAAACCCTAAAAATCCTTCTCTCTACCTTCAAAACACTCTTTTCAATTTTTCTCTATATTTCATTGACTCCCAACAGCACCCAATAGGTAGAGAATCCAAAAATATGAAAACTGCAACTTGAACGGACCGATTTGGAGCTCGGATGAGAAAGTTATGGCAGTTTGAATTTCAGCCAGTAACAAATAAAGAAAGAGAATCTTTCCAAACAAAACAGTGCACCTGCACGCTCCATAGCCAAGCCACCGCTGCGCTGTCGAGATCTGATTCACTGGACCGAGAATCTTCTTCGGTGACCGTCGGATCTCTAATAAAAAGGTGGAATCTATCGTGGTTCATCGGATTCGCATAATTCGGGCCTCCGAAAATCGGCTTTGATCAATGTCGTTAGATTGAGATCCGCACGCACCGCACCATATATGCACAACACCAAATTGAGGCGCTATTTCAATATAACGCGGCTCAACTCTTTAACCTACCTCCAGTCAGTCAACGAGTGCGCGATGGAATCTCAACGCTATCTCCGCATCACATGTAATCCTGCAACTTTGAAGGCCGTCTGATGAGAATCTCGCATGCGTGGCTGCTTTTGGGCGGCCGATTTCGGATCTTCTTCATATTTCTCTTCTTAAAAAACCCCTGGAATCCTCTAAAAAGACCTTTGTAACCGTTTTTTTATCAAAACGAAACCTGCAGAGAGATTTCTTCCTGAGAAGACTTCTCTCTACAGTTGCTTGACTCTCTCTCTCTAGGAAGACCATCAAACACCTGATGGGCATGCAGGAGAGCTACCCACATGCCATGCTCGCCCATGCCTTGCACGATAGTGGGCCTTGCGGGCTAGTTGCTGCTGGGGTGACTTCGGCTGCTGGCAAGCATAGTGCAGCTAGGGGCATGTGCTACTGCCTTGCGGCTGGCCATGTGGCTGGCTGGCCATGTGGTGCTGCGGCTGGCCCTCGGCCAAGCTGTCCACCAGTGGGTCCCATCCTCACATGGGTCCCACAAATTCTCTCTCATCTTTCTCTCTGTTCTGATTATCTCTCTTCTTTCTCTCTCTTCAATTGTTTTTTCCACAATATGAGAAACATGAGAAACTCTATCATATCTTTAGTAACACTGTCGCATCATCAGAAACTCGGCCACATCATCAAAGAAACTGTGCCACATCACTAGTGGGGTCTACAGTCACTCTCTCTCATCAAACTTGATGTAGAATGCCATTTAACTTGCTGCAAGCCATCTGAAACACATGTAGAACACTGTAGAACACACATGCGAGGTTGCTCCATCTTTGTCATTGCACTAACACTCTCTCTCCTACACTGGCACTCTCTCTCCTTATTTCTCTGACTATATGCTCACAAACACTGTCACATCAGTCAAGTTACCAACAATGACAAAATAAAATCCAATAATTTCCCCCTTTGTAATTGTTGGCAACTCATTCTGCACATGAGATCTTTCTCCCCCTTTGACAACAAGTACAAAGGGGCATGCCACATTAGAGTGCCCACCGCAACTTTTCAATCCTATGGGCCCAAAAAATAAATAGACCATCATATAAAAACATTACAGGACTCCCCCTGAGTCCAACATAAGGAGATGAAGGATATCAAGCATATACCACTCAACATATAAATACCATAGGACTCCCCTTAAGTCTATCATCGGGAGCAAAAGGATATAACAAACAAGCACTGCTCCCCCTCACGCCAAGCACCTCACTGCTTGGTGAGCATGGTCATGCATGAATCTTCGACAATCTCAATCAGAGTGTATAAATTCCTTGAGGTTCTCTGTCCTGAAGCCACAATCTTGCCACTGTCAACTCTTTTGATCTCACATCCCTGTTTGTTGAAGATCACTTCATGCCCTCTGTCACAAATCTGACTGATGCTGAGAACGTTGTGCTTGAGTCCTGACACATAAAACACATAATGGAGTTTCACCTTTCCATTGTTGATGTTGATAGAACCCTTTCCAGTTACCTTGGCCCCTTCATTGTTTTCAAACTTCACTGTACATCCCTCATACTGCTGAAGCTGCTGAAACATTTTCTTGTCACCTGTCATGTGACTAGAGCATCCACTGTCAAGTATCCAAGGAGATGGCTTGTCTTATGTCTTGAGCGTTGTCTTGAAGCATGCAACATCATCACTTTGTCCTTCTACAAGATTTGCAATGATTTTCTTTTTCCACACTTTTTCTAGCAACTGGTGGAATTTTTTTGTTCATTCTTTGCTTAGCCTTTCTTTGGCCACTTTCCCTTTGTTGTGTCACTTTTTGAGGTCTTCTACCTTCCACTCTTTGTCGAGGTGGTGTGAATGGAAAAATGGTTTTGCACTCACTTGCAATATGCCCATAATTATGACAATTGTAGCACTCAACAAAATTTTCTTCAAGGGAAGCAAATTGATTTCTGCTTTCAAATCTAACTTATTTCATGTTGAATTTGCAAGTGGCTATTTTATGTCCATAGGCATTGCATTTAAAACAATATCCCTGAAATTTTGGTCTAGAAGGTGCCATGTACCTCATCTGTCTCTGTGGTGCATTGGGATAATTTATTCCATAGAAGTTACTCTGCTCTACTCTCTTGCCTTGCCTTGCATTATCAATCTGTGGAATAGGAACTTGATTTTATTTTTGAACATAAATCATAGGAGCTTTGTCCTTTCCACTCTCCTTCACAAAAGAGATGGGACCTTTCTTCTTTGAGTTGGCACTATTAGAATTTATAATTCCATCTAGCTTACTGCTACTAGGGTGCACTGTAGTATTGCTTGGCTCATTAGGTTGATTTATTTTTGTTGTCTTTCAAGCTCTTCTTTTCATACTCAGTTACCTTTGCTTTTAACAGAATAAATTCTTTCTCAAGCTCTTCAAATTTACTCATCACAGGGGCTTGTATTTCAAGTTGAGCTCTCAAACCTGCATTCTCAGTCATTACTGTAGAGTGGTCTGTAGATACCTCTTCATGCTGAGTCTTGAGACTGTCAATAATTTTCTTGGACTCTACATCTTGAACTCTCAAGTTTTGAATCAACTGTTTTTGCTTTTTAAGTTCTCATGAGACAAACTTGTTATTCTTCCATTCCTTGTTAAGTTCCTTCATAGCTGCTTGAAACTCTGCTTCAAAATTTATTTCACTTTCTTCGTCACTGCTTGAGCTTGATTTTTCATTTTTGTTCTATTTTCGTTCTTCAAGGAAAACTATGAATAAAGCCTCACTAGACTCACCCTCTGAAACATCATCTGAGTCGTCATCTGAAGTGTCACTATTCCTCTTTGAAATAAAGCTTTTCCTTTTAGGCTTGTTCTTCTTGAAGCTCTTGGCCTTGTAACTATCATTGTTGTCATCTTCATCATCACTATCAAATATGTTGATCAATCTATCCCAGACCTCCTTTGCTGTCTTGCAGTCCATGACCTTGAATAACTCACTGTTACTTAATCCCCCTTGAATAGCATTAAGAGCTTTTCTATTGTTTTCAAAAATTTTCTTGTCTACAGTAGTGGGAGCATTCATGTCATGAGGAGTGTAACCATTCTCAATAGAAGCCCATACATCAAATCTGAGGGACCCTATGTAAATCTCCATTCTTCTTTTCCAAAATATAAATTCTATTCCATCAAACAATGGGGGCTTGTTAGAACCTTCTCCTGGTGCCATATCTTTATTCTGATCTTCTCAGTTGCTGATTAAGCGGTCACTGAACCTGGTGCTCTGATACCAATTGATGAACTTGATATGATACTGAGACGGGGGGTGAATCAGTGTCTGAAAATTCTCCCTAATTATTTTACTGCTGCCTAGAACTGATGGAGATATATTCTTTTACATATACACAAGCGTATACAAATCTACCTCTCTACCACTCAGTGGCCAGGTCTACCATATTTGTACACCCACCCTGCAAGCCATTCTACGCACTCTAAAATATACCAGAAAGATAAAACAATCAATACAAGGATATTACGTGGTTCACCAACATAGTGTGCGATGGCTAGTCCACGGAGTAATGCCCAACGGACTCTGTATTTAGTCAACACTCAACTTTTAGTGTCTAACTAGACAAGGATACTAACCCTAGGTTTTTCCAGTATAAATCTGAGAGGACGCACCAATGCCAAAATTCAGGCTTAACAGCCAGTGTCCAGCACCCACTAAACACACCACGCTTAACTCGCACCCACGAGAAGCTAATAACAATTTTTTAGGCATATAAAATTGTCTTACAATTTTTCCCCCACTAGCTAGGTATTCAACAATTTTCACCTACACTAGTATATTGAAAGCGTAAATAAATAGGAAATTGAAAATCTCACAAACAATGCTTTTGAATGGCCAACAATCTCTCTAAAGCTTCACACTGCCCTCAGGTACTCTCCAACATCGTTCAATGATGATAGAGATTGATTCACAGAGCACACCTCATCTACAGGCTTTCAATCTCTTCCACACAACCCATAATCACCATGAATGTAAACATAAACTCTCTACTGACCTCTCATAGGGATTTAGCACTCCATTGATGCACAGAGAAGAGGTAGTTGGTGATTGATTACTCCCATAGGGCACGAAATCCTAAAAATCATTCTCTCTGCCTTCAAAACGCTCTTTTCAATTTTTCTCTATATTTTTTGACTCCCAACAGTGCCCAATAGGTAGAGAATCCAAAAATATGGAAACTGCAACTTGAACGGACCGATTTGGAGCTCGGATGAGAAAGTTATGGCAGTTTGAAGTTCAGCCAGTAACAAATAAGGAAAGAGAATCTTTCCAAACAAAACCGTGCACCTATGCCACTCCATAGCCAAGCCGCCGCTGCGCTATCGAGATCTGATTCACTGGACCAAGAATCTTCTTTGGTGACCGTTGGATCTCTAATAAAAAGGCGGGATCTATCGTGGTTCGTTTGATTCGCATAATTTGGGCCTCCGAAAATCGGCTCTGATCAATGCCATTAGATTGCGATCCGCACGCGCCGGACCATATATGCGCAACACCAAATCGAGGCACCGTTTCAATATAATGCGGCTCAACTCTTTAACCTACCTCCAGCCAATCAACGAGTGCGTGATGGAATCTCGACGCTATCTCTGCATCACTTGTAATCCTGCAACTTTGCAGGCCGTCTGATGAGAATCTCGCATGCATGGCTGCTTTTGGGGCGGCTGATTTCGGATCTTCTTCATATTTCTCTTCTTAAAAAGCCCCTGGAATCCTCTAAAAAGCCCTCTGTAACCATTTTTTTTATCAAAACGAAACCTGCAGAGAGATTTCTTCCCGAGAAGATTTCTCTCTACAGTTGCTTGACTCTCTCTCTCTAGGAAGACCATCAAACACCTAATGGGCATGCGGGAGAGATACCCACATGCCATACGCGCCCATGCCTTGCACGGCAGTGGGTCTTACGGGCTAGTTGCTGCTGGGGTGACTTCGGCTGCTGGCAAGCATAGTGCAGCTAGGGGCATGTGCTACTACCTTGCAGCTGGCCATGTGGCTGGCTGGCCATGTGGTGCCGTGGCTGGCCCTCGGCCAAGCTGTCCACCAGTGGGTCCCATCCTCACCTGGATCCCATAAATTCTCTCTCCTCTTTCTCTCTCTTTTGATTCTCTCTCCTCTTTCTTTCTCTTCAATTGCTTTTTCCACAGTATGAGAAATATGAGAAACTCTATCATATCTTTAGTAACACTATCGCATCATTAGAAACTCGGCCACATCATCAGAGAAGCTGTGCCACATCACCAGTGGGGTCCATAGTCACTCTCTCTCATCAAACTTGATGTAGAATGCCATTTAACTCACTGCAAGCCATCTGAAACACATGTAGAACACTGTAGAACACACATGCGAGGTTGCTCCATCTTCGTCATTGCATTGACACTCTCTCTCCTCATTTCTCTGACTATATGCTCACAAACACTGTCACATCAGTCAAGTTGCCAATAATGACAACATAAAGTCTAACAAGGTCGACCGAAGCTATAGCTTGTTCTTGTTATATGGTGCTAAATATGGGTAACAAGCACATCCAAATGTCCAATTAATGCTATACTTCGGCTCCTTCTGAAATAAAACAGAAAAGGGTGAGGTATTATTTAGAACTCTGGTCGGTAGTCTGTTGATCAAGTAAATTGCAATTTCAAAGGCATGTGTCCAAAATGTCGTTGGTAGAGAGGCGCAGGCCAGGAGAGTCAACCCTGTTTCGACTATGTGTTGATGCTTCCTTTCGGCACGTCCATTCTGTTCTATTGTGTGTAGACAAGAATACAGATGGGAAATCCCATTTTGGTTAAAAAGGGACTCAAAGAACTGACATTCCTTTGCTCCGTTCGACTAGAAATATTTTAACTTGATTTTAAAAATATTTTGGACATGTGCATAAAATTGCATGAAAATAGAGAATGCCTCAGATCAGTTTATAAGAGGATAGATCGAGGTAAACCGACTAAAATCATCTATAAAATTATATAGTACCAAAAGCCACCATTTACTGAGTGCATTGGAGATGGTCCCCATATGTCCGAACGAATTAAATAAAAAGGATGAGGAGAAAAAAATTTATTCAAAGAAAATGGTAGCTTATGAGCCTTGCCGAGTGGACAGGAAGCACATGCCGTTGTAAGTAGATGAGGGAATTATGGGCAACGCCGATTTTCGAAAGAGGGATGACCAAGTCTGACATGCCAAATTGACTTGGACACCCTTTCCACAATATTAGCGTCATGTGGCTTTTGTTTTGAAACCAGAAATGTATAAGCCATTGGAAGCCAGTATAGACCGCCCTCAGTTCGTCCTTGTAGGAAAGTACTCCCCGTCTTGAGATCCTTCACATAACAACTAGGATGAAATTCAACAGAAACTTGATTATCTGAGGTAAATTCGCTGACAGATAATAGATTCTTGGTGATGGATGGCACATGCAAAACATCATTTAGCATTAAATTTTGCAAAGTAGAATGTAAATGAGCTTGTCCAATGTTTAAAATATTCCAAACCTGCACCGTTTCCTACATAAACTTGATCAACACCATTATATGGTTGATTGTTGATCATGTTGTCAACATCTGCAATATTATGGTGTGTTGCCCCTGAATCAGGTGCCACGCTGAATCAAATGATGCCGAAGGTGCTACTATAAAGGTTGCGGGATTTGGTGATGAGGCCTGGGTGTAATTCTAAAAATTCGGATTGTACCAATTATAGCAGTTGGATGCATTGTGATTTGAATGATGACAGATTTGGCATGGGTTTGCTGGTGAAGGCAGCAAAGGAGGTTGAGCCCAATTGTAAAAGTGTTGGCCTCAACCTCACTAACCATTGCGGCCACGATATCCTCTGTTTCCACAGCCTCTAGTATTAGAAAAATGGGAAAAAGAAAGAGTTACCATTACTCTTACTGGTGTTATGTGCTTCTACAGAAGGGAGGTCCATGTGGGAGGACCATTGGTCTTTGAGAAGCTCTTGACAGAGTAGAAGACCGATGAAATCATCAAGTGCTAAAGGGTCCAGTTTAGTGGTAACTAATGTAGCGAAGGAATCATATTCTAAGCTGAGATCTCGGAGAATGCTCAGTATCACATCCGGTTCTGAGACAGGATGAGTAGCTGCAGCAAGGTTGTCCACCAAACCTTTCACACGTTGCAAATACTCCGGCATAGAGAGGGCGTCTTTCTTTAATTGAAACAGTTGATATTTAAGCTACATAACTCGAGCTTGAGATTGAGAAGCATATACCTTTGCGAGAGCTTCCCAGGCAGCACGAGAGGATGCAAGGCCAACGATTTGGGCCAATGCACCTTCGGTTAAAAAGGAAATTATCCAACTGTTTGTGCCATGTATAATAAGCTGGATTGGATGTAGTAGCCTCGGTATTTGTAGAACTTGGAGGGAATGAGAGTACCTTGGGTGGGCATGGATTAGTGCCATCAACGAAACCATATAGGTTGAGTGCATGCAATAGAAGCATGAAACTATTATTTCCACAATAGATAATTAGTGCGATCTAGTTTAACGGGGAGGAGGGTAACTATATTTGATGGAGAAAAATGAACCGTATCATTTGAGGTAGAAGAAGGCATGGTGACAATAGAACCAGAAGAGGTAGTCATATTGAGAGACATTGGTCAGATAGCTCTGATACCATGTGTTGTCTTGTCGAATCGCTTAAGTCCTTAGCTCGATCATTCCTCCTACATAAGGAATAAAAAACACTGCAATGATGGTTGGGTGGTTACACCCTCTAATCACTTTGACGCTTAAGTAAGTCTGACAGACAAGTAGTATGGGATAGACAAAGTTGAATATCCCTTCTATCAAGAGATCCTGGCAACTTTCTTTATCTTAATTTAGAGGTTGAGCTTCAGTGTGTGTTTGCCTATGTCCATTGTCAAAATATATAGGCTGGAGATGGTCTAAGTTTGGAAAATTTGACATCTCTTTTGGTGCGACAAAATGTCCTCTTGCGAGTGTGATCCACGTACGCTGATGTGGAATCAGGAGGATCCTTGCTGGATCATTTGGGGTTGACTCTGCTATCAGATTCTGTTGATTGCTCCATGGTCAACACGTGGATAATCTTGTTGTCTAAAAGGAGGATTTCTCAGGTGGGGCCCTCTATCACATGTGCATATACAACTAGCATAAACCATGTTGGCTCACTCACAAGGCTCTACTCATTGCGAGGTTCCATCCTTTGAGACCCTGCTCCTCTGGGGCTCCAATCCTCCGAGGTCCGGAGGCTCTAACCCTCCGAAGTTGCAAGACTCCGAGGCTTCGAGGCTCTGACCCTCTGAGGCTCTTTACCCTCCGAGGCTGGATTTGGTCTATTGGTTGAGCACCTAGATAGACAATTTCGTCTCTAACTCTTTGAGGTTTGACATAGGTTTAGATTTTACCCTTGAAGATCTATCAAATGCCATACATGTATCGAAACTCCACTGGGTTTTGTTATCCCCCATATCAGATGCCCCTTACTCTCGCTAACTTCTTGAAGGCTGAGAGGGCAATAAGGATTTCGGATCTTCAAGGCCGATGCATGCGAGGTGACGAGGTGAAGTTTGAGGAATCATAACGCTTTCCCGTTTACGTGGGACTATTAAATCTTCTCGAAGATCTTGTGGGTCCCACCACTCACCTCTTTCTCCTAAGGAGGCTCTTGAGTTACTATTCCGCCTTAAATGGGCCAAAATCGGAGCGTACAGGGAGTTGCTCACGTATCTCTTGCTTTTTTGGATACTACGTATAGCCGTTTTTCCCAAGTTTGTAGGTCATTATGGCCTACGTTCGGATTTCTTTCAGGCTTGAGGCCTATATAAGTTTCTCGTCCCTTCTAAACTCCTTCTTCCTACTTCTTCTCTTACTAATTCTAGTTTGATACTTCTATTGCTTCACTCCTTCACACCTTTGTGCAATCCTTTGCCAGGTTTCATCATCTTCCAAGTAAGTAATGACTAGGCCTAGGAGACCCTGTAGTAAATTTGAAACTAATCCTGAAGGAAAGGCTTCAGGCTCAAACGCCACCCGGTGAAGTGGCCAGGTCTCCACTTCTGCCTCTATTCCCTTAGTCATCCACGAAACTGGTATAGGGTGGAGGAATGAGGTTAGGAGAGCTAGGGTTATTCAGGTTGCTCGCATAGGGAAAGCCAACCCCGTGCCCCCACCATCTTCAAGAGTTCCTCGTGGTTCAGAATTTGCTTTTAGTAAGATCCCTAGTAGAATCACTTCCCGTCTAGATGAGATTAGGGAACTTTACAGTATCCCTGATAACATTTTCTTCTTGCTGCCTGAATCTAAGGATAGAATATGTACGCCTCGAAACGATGCTATTGTCATGTAGGAAGAGATGTTTCAACTAAGGTTTCATCTCCCTGCACCAGCTATTTACTTCGAATTACTGGATAGCTACAGAGTGGCTCCATCGTAGATTACTCCCAATGGGTGGCGTGAGATTACCAGTTTTCTCACTCGCTCAAAGCTCTGCGGGCTCCCGACTGAGGTGGCCATTTGCAAGAAATTTCTTCGATTAGTCTTGGCCTCTGCGACAATGGGGTCGGGTTGGTACTACTTCATGCGTCACAATGATGTAGTCTAACTCTAGGCCAAAGACATTATCACTTCCCATCACTAGTGGAAGTACAATTTCCTTTTTATCTCTTAAACTCCATTCCCCAAGGATACTTGGCCGCACAATCGCTGGGCCGAGTTCATTGCTTTTCAGGTTAGGTCAACAAGGTAGCATTGATTGATCAGGTGCTCAACGAATTCACGGATATGATTTGTGCCATCCCTACCTCTATCGTAGTGTTGCTATCCAATCCTGAGTTCCTCTGCAATACTAGGCTGGGTGAGCCCCCCTAACTGAGCTAACTTTTTTCCAATCTGTGCTCGGGGACTAACCTTTTATTTTGCTTCTTTGTAGTGGATATTGATTTGGACGACCTTGTCGAGGTGCTTCTAACCGAGACTCCTCTACTTGTGGGAGTTTTCGAGGCACAAGCTTTAGAGGCACCATCCACGAGGCCGATCGAGGTTCAGGATGATGATTTTCATGCTAAGGATCGGGTGGAAGAGGCTCTTGTTGAGGTTCCTAGGGGGGCTGGCACCATCGCTATTCCTGAGCCCTGCCTCTCAGGTAAGCATACTTTTGCCGAGACTGACGACGTAGAGATCCTCAAGGCTCTTGCTAAAGAGGGGACCGAGTTGAGTCACTGAGATAAGAGGAAGTGTCACCATGGCGAGAGGTCTGAGAAGAAAAAGAAGAAGAAAAAAGCTTCTTCTAGGGTTGTTGAAGAAACTCATGGTATGGACTCAATTTCTTTCCTTTTTGTTCTGACGCTGCTAGATTTTGGCTATCTTTCTTTTGCTGACGCCTCCTCTACTGCTCAGGTCACGTGCGTGGCCAAGATCAAGGTGGGGAGTTCATGTACCCTGAGTACATTGAGGAGGTTGTTACCCCCTTCGTTCCTGAGGTCAACCTCTCCACAAGGCAGTCGTCCATCCGGAGCCCCAGTGCAGCAGAGGAGCTTATTGGTTGTATGAGGCTCCCTGTCAACATCTCGGACTACGAGGGGATGATGTATGCTAAGGCCTATGGATGGTAAGCTTGCAACATTACCAAGGTATTCTGCTAAACTACTTTATATCCTCTCTTCTTTTCCCCAATTTATTCTCTATTTACCATTCGTCTCTTGCTTCGATCCGTAGCTCTCATAGAAGATCTTGACATTAGGCTTACTGATGCTCGAAACCAGATAATTACCGTGGAACACCACTGTGATGAATCTAATGTACTTACCAAGGAGTGACAAGAGGAGATGTTACGTGCCCAGGGAAGTGTCAAGGACCTCAAGGAGGAGATGAAGAAGCTTAAGGAGGAACTGGTAAAGGCCAAGAATGACAAGGTTAAAGCGGAGAAGGAGCGAGACACAGCGAAGGAGTAGGTGGACCAAGACAAGAGGCAAAATTGGGCACTAAGGGACAATAAGGGTCGCCTTGAGTAAGAGCTTCGGAGTGCTAAGAACACTACAACTACCATGGATAAAGTCTGCGAGGATGAGCGAGTCGCCCATGAGGTAGCTCTGGCTAACCTCTACCAAGAGAAGGATGAGCTTGCGTCTTCTCTCGAGGCTCGGACTAAGGAGATTCAACTGAAGGTAGTGGACGACTTCAAAGCTGGGTCTGAATACAGAAAGATAGTGACTGAAACCCTACTGAAACTAGTGGTGCCTATGTTGACCGAGATCCGAGACTTCATCTGGGCTAGCCATCCCAGTTTAGACTTGTCTTCGATGAGCGCCTTTAAGAAACTCCTTGGCTCTGCTGCGTTTCCAAGGACATCCACTCCCCTAGCCCTACTTTTCCCTTTCGGACAGTCTTCTTCAAAACCTGTACGGGGTGAATCCGAGGGCTAAGTTGTTCTTTCTTTTGATGCTCCCACTCCTCAAGCTTGCAACAATGAAGATGTTCCTTCCTCCGAGGGGCAAGACCAGGCTCATACTGCACCATGAACCATTTTTTTTTGTCCTTGTAAATTTTTATGAATAAATGAATGAAATATAGCTTTTTGAGATCTTCAGTTCATGAGTGTTACACATGTCTCGTCAATGTAATACCCTCTAGGATAGTTATCCACCCTCTGAGCTTTGAGGCCCTTGGGGCAGTCGAGGGGTCGAAGATTAAATTTTAAACTGAGGTTCTTGTCGATGGAATTGACCCTCTGAGCTTCATTACCTTTGACATCGTCTTCGGTGCTGAAGTTATACATGTCTCGTCAATGTAATACCCCTTAGGATAGTTATCCACCCTCTAAGCTTCGAGGCCCTTGGGGCAGCCAAGGGTGTCGAAGATTAAACTTCAAACTGAGGTTCTTATCGATGGAATCGACCCTTTGAGCTTCAATACCTTTGACATCATCTTTGGTATTGAAGTTGTGCTTATCCATTAGGATGATTATCCATCCTTCAAGCTTCGAGGCCGTTGGGGCAGCCGAGGGTGTCGAATATTAAACTTCAAATAGAGGTTTTTGTTGATCGAATCAACCCTCCAAACTTCAGTACCTTCGACATCATCTTCGATGCTGAAGTTGATCTTATCCGTTATGATGATTATCCACCCTCCGAGCTTCGAGGCCATTGGGGTAGCCAAGGGTGTCGAAGAATTTTGCATATAGATTTTTCTTGTAATCAAGCATCTTTATTGATTTTTACTTGAGTTACAACATTTTACGATAAAATTTTCATAGATTCAACGCATTTTACGTCTTGGGATTACTTCACCATCCATTCTTTGAGGGTGTATGCCCCTATTTTGGTCATTTTGACCACCTTGTAGGGTCTTTCCTAGTTTGGAGCCAACTTTCCCTGTTTTGCAGGCTCCGAGGCCGAGGCTTTTCTTAAAACAAGTCCTCCCATTTGGAATGTTTTTTCTTTCACTTTTTTTATTGTAGTGGTTCACCATACAAGCTTGGTATGAAGCATTCTTTAGGTAAGATACTTCCTTGACCTCCTCAAGGATGTCGAGATTTATTAGCATGTTTTCTTGATTTGCTTCTTTATCGAAGTTAGCCGTTCAAAATGTTCTATGTATGACTTCTATGTACGCACTTCTTCACATACTCCTCGCATTGTTTTATGATGTTTGGAAAGTAATATCCTTGTCTAACCAACTTTTGAGCCAGCGTTTGAACTGCTTGATGACTTTTGCAAAAGCCCTCGTGTATGTTTTCGATGGCTCCAGTGGCCTCAGACAGTCGTAAACATTGCAATAGGGGTAGAGAGAATGCCCTTTCGTATAGAACATCGTTGTATATGACATACTACTTCGACCTTGTTTGAATCTTCCTTGCTTCTTTGCGATCATTTGGGAGTACTCCATTTTTAAAAAAATCGAGGATTGGATCCATCCAACACGGCTCGTCTGTGAGCATATTAACCTCGACCTCTGGAGCGATGATCGGTGTGTTTATTTGACTCATGTATATTGAGCTATCAAACTGTGACAAGTCAGTATTCAAGAGTTTGGACAATAAATACGCTTTTGCATTGTCCTCTCTGTCTATACTCTTGATATCAAAGTTTTAGAAGGTCACCGTTAATTCTTTGACTCTTTCGAGGTATGCCTACGTTTTAATAACCTTGGCCTCATAGTCGCCTGTAACTTGTTTAACCATAACTTGGGAGTCACTATTTACGGAGACCCAAGTGACCATCAGGCTTTTTGCTAGTTGGAGTCCTGTAATAAATGCCTCTTACTCAGCCTCATTGTTGGTGATGGCGAAGTCAAACTTTACCGCACTTTTTATCTTGAAACCTTCACGGCTTATTAGTACGACCCCTACCCCAGCTTGTTTCTCATAGATGCCCTATTGACAAAAAGTGTCCAGGGTGGTGGGATTGGTTCCGCCGCTAGAGTTGGCGGGGGTACCTGTAGCACTGTATTAAGGTCATCGGGGTCATCTATCAATGTACTCTCGATGAAAAAATTAGCTAAGGCCTGAGCCTTAATTACTATCCTTGGCTTGTACTAGAGGTCGAATTCTCTGAGTTCTACAGCCCAATTGATCATTTTTCCTGATACATCATTTTTAGCAAGGATTTTATTTAGTGGCTTCGTGGTAAGGACCACAATTGTGTAAGCTTGAAAGTAGGGCCTCAGCTTCCTCACGGCGGTGACCGCCAGCACGTGTTTCTCTATGGCTTGGTATCGAGTTTCTGCGTCTAGAATCATCTTGCTCACGTAATATATTAGTCATTGTATCTTGTCGACCTCTTTAACAAGTACACCACTTACGGCCATTGATGAGACAACCAAGTAAAGCTGGAGCTCGTCTTCGGGCTTAGGCTTTACCAATACTGTCAAGGTCGACAAATATTTTCTTAGTTCTATAAATGTCTGCTGGCATTCTGGGGTCCATTCAAACTTTTTGTTGCCTTTGAGGGTCTTGAAGAAGGGCAAGCAGTGACCTGCAGACCTCGACATGAAGCAGCCGATGGCTGTGACCCTTCCTGTGAGCTCTAGCACTTGCTTTACATTATGGGGAACCTTCATATTCTGTATGGCCTCTATCTTTATAGGGTTAGCTTTAATCCCTCGCTGAGACACCATGAAGCCGAGAAACCTTCCTGACAATACTCCAAAGGCATACTTGATGGGGTTCAGTTTCATGTTGTTCTTCTGGAGGACCCCGAAAACCTTGCGAAGGTCGTCAATATGTGTCTTCGCTTTCTGGCTCTTTATGAGGAAGTCGTCGGCGTACACCTTCATGTTTTTCCCTATTTGATCCTTGAAGACTTTGTTTACTAGCCTCTAGTAAGTGGCTCCAATGTTTTTCAAGCCGAAGGGCATAACCTTATAGTAGTATGTTCCTTGGCTGATGATAAAGCTGGTGTTTTCTTCATCTTCTCGACACATTGAGATTTGGTTGTATCCCAAATAGGCGTCCATGAATGAAAGTAACTCATGACCTGAGGTAGCATCTATTAATTGATCTATTCGAGGCAGAGGATAGCTATCTTTTGGGCATGCTTTATTAAGATCAATGAAATCTATAAAATCCTCCAATGATCCCCTGTCTTTGGAACCATTACATTTGATAGCCACTCAAGGTATTTTACCTCTCTAATGAACCCTGCCTGGAGACGCTTCTCCACCTCCTTATTTATAATGTCCTGTCTATCGGGTGCAAAATTTCTCTTCTTCTGCCTCACAGGCCGATGCTGGGGGTCAATGGAGAGGCGATGCTCCATGAGGTTTTTGTCGATGCCTGGTATGTCTGCTGCTGACCATGCGAATGCAACTGCATTTTCCTTGATGAAGGCGATGAGGTCTTCCCGTATTTCTCCCTATAATGAATCACCGATTTAAAAGGTGCGCTCAGGGAAGTCTTTCAAGATGGGAATTTGGTTGAGTTCCTAGGCGGGTGTTCCTCATTCCTGGCATAGATCATCTCTAAGGTCCTCAACTATAATGGTTTGGACCGAGGCTTTTCCTTTCCCTTTGGGGTCTTCAGTCTTTCCTTCGGCTTCATCGAGGTTCGTAATTTTAGCAGCTCGTCTTAGTTCAACCTCATAGAATTGCCGCGAGATTCTTTGATTTTCCCTGCACTTTTCAGTCCCATGATCTGTAGGAATTTGATAACCTAGTAGAAGGTAGATAGACAGCTCCGAAGCCTTTTGAGGGAAGGACATCCGAGGACAACATTGTAGCTGGCTTAGAGATCAACTATAACTCAACATTGATTACTTTACGGGCCGGCTTGCTCCCGATCATGAAGGGTAGGTGGATTCCTCCCTTTACACACATAGAATCACCAGTGAAGCCGGTCAAGGAGTGGATTACCAGCCCAAGTATCTCGTCAGTGAAGTTCATTCTTTAGAAAGTATGGTAGTACAAGATGTCGGCCGCACTACCCTTGTCAACCATGATGCGGCTGACATCAAAATCTGCTACTACCGTCGTGATTATGAGGGCATCTTCATGAGGTGATATGACGTTTATAAGGTCATCATTGCTGAAGATCATGAGATCACCCATTCTTAACTTTTTCAGAGCGAGTTTGATCTGATCTAACTCTCTGGCGTAAACTCTTGCTGACTTCGTGGATCTGTTCCATGTTGTTGTGCCTCTAGTGATTACGTATGAATCTGGTATGACCAGTTGAACTTTTTGAACTGGCGTATCGAGGTCAGTAGCTGTAATGTGTTGGGGGAGTCCTGTCACACCCTAATTTTGGTTGAACCAAAAGTGTGAGTGAATCGTCACTGAACCAATGGTTTACACCAGGATCTCAATAAAACCGTGTCCACTCATACAAATCATTGCAGATAACCATAATCAGAATATAATTAAATACGGAAGTCTTAAATTAAATGAACTGAGTTCTCTATTGATAATTTAAATAAAATTTCCAATTATTCAAAACACCAGAACGTAAATAATATCCTAACATCATTTGTAAATCTAACTGAAAATAAATAAAATAAACAAATCCAATATCCTAGAGGTACACACAGAAAGGGTACTCGCATGAAGCGTCATGCTCGTCCTCCCCTGCTTGCACTTCCAAGGCAGCAACACCTCCATATACATGAGCGTCCATGTAGTCCTCCACAGTGTAATCTGCATCAACATCTAAAAATAGTGTGTATACAAGGGTGAGCTCACAATTTAGCTCAATAAGATAATCAGACAATGCAACAAACAACATGCAAGGATAACATTCACATTATGGTCTGGTTTTAAGTTTGCAATGTGCTATAGAAAGGAATGGCGGCCACCGCACCTCTATACACGAGTGTATGAATCTGCCCAATGGATCAAACACCACTGTTGTCCCATATACACCAACCATGGAATAGAGATAGAACTAAAGCGTCCGAATCAAACACTGCCAGCACTTCCCCTGATGCCCTATCCATACCAACACGTAAGCCCCTATTGGCGAGGGCTTACAAACTGGACTCGCAACTAACCAATCCTATATGTCATCACAGTAGGTCCTATCCCAGCACAGTTCCCTACGGCATATAGATAGAGCTAGAGTCTAGTGGCCAAGTCGGAGACTACAGTGCCACTTCCTCCCCCTGATACCCTACCTGCACCAAGCATGCTAAGATAGAAACGATATGAAAAGGTGCTAGTGTGAGGAATGATCCAGACCCCAGGCCCTTCCCATTCTACATACCAATGAAAACAATCACATGCCTAATAGTCACATTCTAGCATAGTGAATATGCATGAACAATATAATAACTGAAAATAAAAGAGACATGCGAGTATGCACAAACACCATTCTATAGAATCACAATTATTAACAACATTTTACTATTATTAAATTATTAGGGTTTAGGTCCGATTCCCTTATTTGACGCTTGATTGCTAGCTTGCTTCGAGTCACAAAATCCAAACTCACTATCACAAGGTCCTACATGATGTTAGGGTTGAATTAGAATAATTTCTTAGGATTTACGTTGGTCAGAAAACCAACTGGATCAAAATATACCCCTCACAGTGCAGACCGGTTGTAGGTACCGATCGCGAGCACCGGTCGCGGCACTGTGGGGAAAGGTGAGATCGATATGGTCCCCACATACCAGTCCCTGAGAGGTACCGGTTGCAGTACTGGTCGCATATGGTGCGATCGGTATGGTCGACCAGTATGCCTTCGGAAGACCATAAGCTCGGTTCTCGCCTTCAATCGGTCACCCCCTATTGATTCTAGGGTTTCTCCTATACATTCTAGGTCTGAGCAATAAGTTATAGTTGTTTCATACTCTATTCAAGTCCTAGATCCGATGATCCTTAGCCTAGAACTTGAATCTAGGGTTATCGACTGTATTAGGATTTGACGGTAAATTCAAAGGTATAGATCAATACCTCGCCTTGCATGGTATTGATCCATTCATGACTAACCTTCTATAACGCTTAACTTAGAGAGAAGTTCAAGCACTTACCGTTGGTTCACAAGTAGGGTGTTCTTCGTCCAATGGCAATGGCGGCTCCTCTCCCTCCTTCCTTAGTTCTTTCTCCTTCTTCGATCTCTTTCTCCTCTCTAGGATTTGTGAGGATCAATGAAAGAGATTTAAGGAGGTTTAAGGGTCCTTAATTAGACTAGAATTGAGTTTAGGAAGTCCATTTACAATAGGAAAGTCCTAGGGCTCGATATTTGGAAAGTGAGACCTGCAGAGATCTGTTTTTGGATCTAAGTAGTCTGCCTGCGTAGACATACTGGTCGACCGGTACCATCGACCGATATGAAATATTTATCATACATTAGGGTTCCGTTTTGTACCTGGTTGTCATCCGTTCATCCCGTCTGGCCCGGTGATGATTGAAAGACCTATTACGACATGAATTAAAGGTTTAGATCGGGTTCATGGAGTGCGGGTCTTAGAAATCCAATCTCAACCCTTAGAAGGTCTTATTGGTATCTCTTCTCCCAATATTTTAGCAGTGCCCTAGGCTTTGGATCCGCCTCAGCCATACGCTGGTTCGACAAGCATTCCTTTGTGAAAGCATTGGACCCATAGGCTCTGCTCAAGGTTGCAACTGGTAAAGTGTGCAGACCTCATCTGTTCGTTTCCCTACCTTACCTCATTTCCTCTTTGCAAAGGTGCTGCTTTTATCATATATGTGGCCCTAATGGTAGGTCTTATTGAGGATGGTGTATTCCTTACACCCCCATCTTCTTTATCTTCATCATCTTTTCTTCCTTTATTCTTTCCTGCCTCAGTTTGGTAGTCATCAGGTTCGGACACAATAGCCCCTATGTCAGGAAGAGCCGGTCTCTTCTTGTCCACATATCCCCTAAGCTTGTCATTCCAGATTAACTCCTCGATGTCATCCCAAAGGTGTCGACACTCATTAGTGGTGTGCCCATGCTCATTGTGGAAGGACAAAATAGGTGTGAGTTTCTTGTCCAAGCGTCAGGGTTTATCTTTCCTGACTTTCTGAAGATCGTTTGAGATTTCTCAGCCATGAATATCTCCGCCGAGGTCTTTCAAAGTAGATGACAATCTTTATAGGGTTGGAAATTGGGGGTTTGAGCCCTGGTCATCTTGTCTTTCTTTTGTTTCTTGGATGGTTCCCCCTTAAAGGTAGCGTCCTTTGGATTTTCCCTTTTTTTCTTCTCCGAGGCAGGGAGTGGTGGCCTCTGGGCAACTGGATCTTTTTTGGTGGCTAAGTTTCCCATGGCATACTTTTTGCACCTTACTTGTAGTTCAACAAGAGTTGCAACGGGTTTCTTAGCTAGGGAGAAGCTTAAGTTTGGGTCCCTGATTTCGGCCTCGAGGATGATTTTGTGGACTGAGTCTTCAAGGCCTTTGATCTGCAAAGCCTCCCAATTGAACTTGTCGAGGAAGGCTTTGAGCATCTTGCCTTCCTCCTAGATGTAGTCCCTCAGGTTGTACATCTTTTTTTGTGCTCTCCAGCTTTGAAAGTGATTCAGGAAGCTTCCTGTAAACTCATCGATGGAGTTGATTGATCTTCTAGGTAGGCTGCCATACCATAATCTTCCTACTCCCTTTAGTAGTGTGGCGGGGAATGCTCGAAAGACAATCTCCTTCGGATATACATGGACGGCCATCTGGGCCACATATGAATCAAGGTGATGCTCCAGGTCTGTCGTCCCATCATAGGCTTCAATAAAAGGCATAGTGAAGCCTCGGGGAAGGCGAGTCCTCATTATGTGCTCCGACAGAGCACTCTCTATCTTATACATTTGTCATGCCGGGTTCGACCAACCTTCCTCCATGTGCTATAGATGAGCTCTTGAGTCTCGGAGCCCCTGCTCAACATTTGTTGCGGTCTTACGAGGCTGGGCCTTGGCTGCAGCTCTCTATATTCTGGCAGCATTATGCCTTGCTTAGACATATTTATGGCGAGGCGATAGAGGTCCCAGGCGCTTTGAGGCCAGAACTCTGCTCACATTGTCACACCCTAATTCTGGATTAACTAGTGGTATGATGAACCGTCAATAAACCAATGGCTCAAACCAGGATCTCTTATAGGTCGTGCCCATCCGGTTAAACCAAATACATTCCACAACAATAATCAGAGTAAATAACTTAATAGCGAAAGTCTTTATTAATAAAGAACTGAGTATTTAACAGTGATAATAAATAATTAATTCCAATTATTTCTAAATAACTCAAGACATAAGATAAAATAGTCAATTACATGTTCCAATAGTCAAAATAACTAAACTAATCAAAGACACATTGGTTGTACTCACTGACGGATCATGCGCCTCCTCCATTAGTTCCCCGTCCATAGCCGCTATGTGTCCATACGTCGGTGCATTCATATAATCTTCTACAGTAGGACCTGTATCAACAACTAAAAATATTCGATGTCAAAAGGGTGAGCACATATCACGGCTCAATGAGCAAACAAAACAATGCATAACCATATGCATGCATTCAATTTATATCTTTGTCTGGTTTTAAATTTGTAATGTGCTATAGAAAGGATTGGCAGCCACCGCACCTTCATACATGGGTGTGTAAGCCCACCTAATGTATCAAATACCATTGTCGTCCACATCTACCCCATCATGGAATAGAGATAGAGCTAAAGTGTTTGAATCACACACCGCCAACACTTCCCCTGATGCCCTACCCATACCAATACGTAAGCCCCTATTGGCGAGGGCTTACAAACTGGACTCGCAACTAACCAATCCCAATGTCATCTAATATATCTAAGGCCTCACCCCAGCATCCCTCAATACGTCCATAGAGATAGAGCTAAAGTCCCTCGATAAAGTCAAAGACCACACGATCCGAGACCACCTCCCTTGATGCCCTACGACGTAATAGTTCTGCGAAGGTAATGACGATACGACGATGTCAGTGGACAAAACTTGAGTAAAGATAGAACTAGAGTCTGGTGACCAGGCTGAACCACATGCCACGTCCTCCCCCTAATGCTCCACTTGCATTCAGCATACTAACCACATACACAATCACATGCCTATTCCTAGCATCATCATCATCATGTTATATATAGACAGAAACAAATATGCATGAGCAAAAATAGTAGTAATATTGGATGACATGTGAGATTCACATTACAAACAAGCAAGTATAGAATCAATCATTGCATTGGATAAATAAAATAAACAGTTTATTATTATCCAATTAGTTTTAGGTCTTGCTCCCTTACCTTTGTTTGATGTTTGTTCATCTCTAAAGCTTTGTAAGTCACTTTAAATCTATGAGGAACCTAAACAATTAATTTATTCAAGTTAGGATTCAAGTTCACTAAGTTACAGTAGTCAGAACCTAATCTAAAGCCAAACAGGCTTTCTGAAACTATATGGTCGTAGGTGTGGTTGCACCTGTAGTGTAAGACCCGTATCAAACTAACCCAGTCTTACCACCTTGAACCAGGTCTACCCATCATGGTCGAGCCAAATGGATCAAGTACGTGAGGGAGATCACGATGCTAGGTAATAAACTGACCCAAAAACACTAAAAATAGGGGGAGGGTCGCACACCCAGCTAGGCAGGGTTGGACCCCCCAAGATAGAAAGTCAGACCCTGAATTTTTAACCGGGGGTCAGACATTTTAGAACCAGGGGTCGACGGGATTTCCGACCCCCTCATCGACCCCCAGTCTGCCTACAGAAACCGTGAATTAGGAACATTCCTAATTTCAATTGGATTCTTTCCTAATCTCAATGGGACTTACTTTGAGAGTTTCTACTCTATAAATAGGAAGTCCCTAAGCCTCTTTCACTCCTTTAGAACCCTAATTGGATTGAGAAAAAGAGAAGAAAAGGAGAAGAAAAAGAAAAGAGAAGGAAAGTGGAGAAGAAGATCAAAGAGAAGGCTTCAGAGAAATGAGCCTAATTCTCAGGTATGGGTACTATCTCCATGTAATTCTACAGACCTTAGAATGGATTGTGAAGAGGGAATGATATAGGAGAAACCCAAATCATCCATCCATGGTTAGATTTTCATGGAAAACCATGGGGAAGATCATAAAAATCATATAGATGAATGAACTACGGTTCTAGACCATAGAACATGTGTGGAATGGATTGTAGAAGCAAGCCATAGGACCCCAAACAAGAAGAAATGGACTGTAGGATGAAAATTTGACTAAACCCACAGGGGGTCGCACGGGGGTCGATGGCCAATCGACTCTACCAGACCCTAACAATCGACCCCCAGTGTTCGGGAAGTCCAGACTGTGGGTGGTCGCACCCAGGGTCGATGGAACCTCCGACCCTGGCATCGACCCCCAGTTAACAGCATGCTTTTTAAAATCAGAATTAATTCTAATTAAATTCTATCGACTTGATTAGGTCTTCTAGTGATAAAATATTGATATTTAATTGATTATTAAAGCTTGAAAGAGGACCTACGATCAAGCAAAGGTGAGGGAACAAGACCTAAACTAGTTGGTTAATAATAAACTGTTTTATTCTTGAGTCCAATGCCTTGATTGATTCTATGCGTGTATGCTGGTTATGTGCATTCAACATGTCATCCAATATTTTTATTATTATTGTTCATGCATATTTAAATTATTGTTTATAACATAATGATGATGATGATGATAGGAATAGGCATGTGGATGTATGTGTGTGGTTGGTGTGCTTGATGCAAGCGAGTATCAGGGGGAGGTGTCATAGGCGGGGCCTCAGCACTTTAGCTCTATCTCTAACTCAAGTCTTGTCCACTGGCATCGTCGTATCGCCATTACCTTAGCAGAACTATTACGTTGTAGGGTATGAGGGGAGGTGGTCTCGGACTGTGTAATCTCTGACTCTGCCGGGGGGCCTTAGCCCTATCTCTATGGACATATTGAGGGATGCTGGGGTTAGGCCTTGGATACACTGATTAGCATTAGGATTGGTTAGTTGCGAGCCCAGTTTGCGAGCCCTCGCCAGCAGGGACTTACGTGTTGGTATGGGCAATGGGTACAACAATAAACGTGACCTTTGCGTGTACATTGTCCATGGTGGGTGCATGTGGAACGACAATAAACGTTACCTTTGGGCGGCTTCACACACTCGTGTATAGAGGTGCGGCATTAATAAACGTGATCTTTGGCCACCTATCCTTTCTATAGCACATTGCAAACTTATTTACCAGACCAAAGATATGAATTGAATGCATGCATATGTTTGTTGCATTGTTTTGTTTGCTCACTGAGCCATGATGTGTGCTCACCCTCTCGACGTCGAAAATTTTTAGTTGATGATGCAGGTACTACAGTTGAAGATTATGTGAGTGCTCTGGTGTATGCGCGTGTTGCTGCAATGGAATCCAAAGACTTAATAGATACGCATGACCCCTCATGCGAGTGCAACTCATGCGTATTCTATTAGGATTTTATTTGAATTTATAAAGGGATGTAATTGATATTTTATTTATTTAAGTCTCAGTTGATGCAACAATAACCTGATATTTTAATTATGATTATTACAGTTAGAGTTCTCAGTTCATTTACTATATAAGACTTCCACTATTGTGTATTTATTCTGATTATGGTTGTGGATGTGCATGGTTTTATTTTTAATGGATATGGCCTGGAGATCCTGGTTGAACCGCTGGTTTATTAGCGGTTCATCACATTGTTCTGAATGGTGTAAAATTGGGGTGTGACAATTTGGTATCAGAGCAACTCAGGCTTTGTCTATGAAACCGTATACTTTCACAAAAGGTCGTGAACTGAGATAGGATAAAAATTTAAAAGATGTAATAATAACACACCATAAGCATCTGTGTTGTTTGAGACTAAACTGTGTTGTTTGAGACTAAACTGAAAGAGAATAATGCATCTATTAAATGAGAAACAAATTTATATACAACCAAAAGGAAGAACAAATGTTTATATATATATGATTAAAGCAGAGTACAGTCCACAGTCCGGACAGTTACTCTGAAATACAAAAAGAAAAATAAAAGAAGTACATCAAGAAGCTGGAGGTGATGGGGGAGGCGGTGCCTCACGGTCTCGATCATAGTCCTCAGCGTAGACTCTAGTCAACCAAGCTATCTGAGTCTGGGTCGTCTGGAGACTAGCTGTGAGATCAGCCACTGCTGGTCAGTCACACGCTGAGCATCCCTAAGCTCTCCCACCCTCAGGTCAGACATACGCTGAGCCTCTCATATCTCGTGCAATATCCTCATCATGTCATCAGATGGAGAGTACGAAGGACCAGCTGCATGCGAAGGACCAATTGAAGAAGACGGACCAGCTCCAGTAGCATGAGTAGGTGATGGAGGAGGTATGGCATTTACATCCATGTATAGTCGATCGTCATCATCCCCATGAACCCCTACTCCAGCGACTGCTGCTGCTGCTGCCTCAGCGTCAGCCATCTGCACTCGAGTGCAAGGGTGTACCTTCGTGTTCCTCTCCTCATCGCTGACTTGGGCATCCCGCATGCCCATCTTGCAAATAGCCTCCCAATCTAGAGGCGATGAGAAGGATTTCTCCTGAATCTTCTCATCCAATAAATCAACCCCCAAGCGGATAAGCAAGGTAGTGATCATGCATCCATAAGGAAGGTTTCCAGTGTGACAGGGCAACGTGGCACTGATCATCGTCCGCATGATGATGTAAGGAAGGCAGACGGGCTACCTAGTGCATATGCAATACAGCAGGTACTGGGTCAACTGGGAGACCGTCTCATAGTGTTCACTCTGCGGTATCAGATTATGTTGAATGATCTTGCAGTATACCCATGGATCTGAACGCAGATAACTCACTTTCATTTCCCAGCGATCAGGTCTGATGAGTTGACGATCGATCTCAGCCCTCATCTGTAATGAAAAGAACTGGGGTTCTCCTGGAGCACAGAACACCAAGGGGTCAGCATAGGAAATGCCCAATAAGTCGGCCAGTTGTCGATAATCAAAGGAAACATCAACCCCCTTGATATAACTGGTGATCCGAAGCTCACCACCCCTCTCAACATCATTGTAATCTCCCACCACCTGGAGATTACAGTAGAACTGGCGTACCAAGTCAAGATGAGTTTACACGGTTACATCCAAGGATGCTGCCGCATCGCCTGATGTGGTCACAGCTATGACTTACATTTTTAATTAGTTGTATTACATTGTATGAGCATGTAGACTAAACCAAAACAAATCACAGGTATCGTACCTATTAATGGCATTCCCGCTAGAGTACTCTTTGATTCAGGAGCTACTCATTCTTTTATATCTATGACGTTTGGAAAGAAGTTAAATCTACCCCTTAAATCCTTAGACTACAAACTACTTGTACGATAACCTATGGGATTAGAAGTGGAGTTAGAAAAAGGTTATGGACCATGTCCAGTTCTTATTGGTGAAAAGACCTTGGATGCGACCTTGATCCAACTTGAGATGGCAAACTTTGACGTCATCTTGGGAATGGACTGGTTAGTTCGGCATTCTGCAAACCTATTGTGTGTCGAAAAGAAGCTGACATTTAAAGACAAGGAAGGAGCAGAGTTCAGTTTTTTGGAAACCAAACTTCCCCGTAAACGAAAGCTCATATCTCTGCGCTAAAGGCTAAGAAGTGCCTTGAGAAAGGGCCAGTCGGGTATTTAGTATCTGTGGTCGACCTTACCAAGGAAGCACCACGAATGGAAGATATTGATGTTGTGCGAGACTATCCAGACGTATTTCCTGAAGAATTACCAGGATTATCACCCGACCGAGCTACAGAGTTTGTTATAGATCTTATACCTGGAGCCGCACTAGTATCGAAAGCACCTTATCGAATGGATCCTACTGAACTGAAGGAATTAAAAGTATAACTACAAGAACTGCTAGATAAGGGTTACATTCGCCCTAGTATATCACCATGGGGAGCTCCAGTATTATTCGTGAAGAAGAAGGACGGTAGTATTCGCTTGTGTATAGACTACAGAGAACTGAATAAACTGACAATCAAGAATCGGTATCCATTGCCTCGGATCGATGACCTATTCGATCAGTTGCAAGGTGCCAAAGTGTTCTCCAAGATCGATCTTCGGTTAGGCTACCATCAGCTGAAGATTAAGGATGGTGATATTCCCATGACAGCATTCAGGACCAGATATGGACATTATGAATTCTTGGTTATATCTTTTGGATTGACAAACGCACCAGCAACTTTTATGGAACATATGAACTGGGTTTTCCACGACATGTTGGATACGTCGATTATTGTATTCATTGATGATATATTGGTCTACTCCAAAGACGAGGAAACTCATATTAAGAATCTAAACGCCGCTCTGCAGCGACTACGGAAGGAGAAGCTCTACGCCAAATTTTCAAAGTGTGAGTTTTGGCTAAAGGAAGTCGCATTTTTAGCCCATGTAGTATCCGTTGAAGGAATTAAAGTGGATCCCAGTAAAATCGAGGCTATTGTAAAGTGGAAAGCACTGAAGAGCGTTGCAGAAATTAGAAGTTTCTTGGATCTAGCTGGGTATTATTGACGATTTGTGGAAGACTATTCTCGAATTACCGTACCTCTTACCAGTTTGACTAAGAAGGGCGAGAAGTCTGTTTGGACGGACAAATGCAAGAAGAGTTTCCAAACCTTGAAGGCTAGATTGATATCAGCTCCAATCTTGACCATCTCGATTCCAGGACAACCATTTATCTTGTATACCGATGCGTCAGGACTGGGATTAGGATGTGTACTTATGCAAGGAGAACAAGTAATTGCTTATGCCTCAAGACAACTGAAGACACATGAGAAGAACTATCCGACTCATGATTTGGAATTAGCGACAGTAGTACATGCTGTCAAAATATGGACACATTATCTGTACGGGGAGAAGTTTTAGATTAAATCAGACCATAGAAGTCTTACTTATCTATTTAATCAGAAGAAGTTGAATATGAGACAAAGAAGATGGCTGGAACTATTGAAAGACTATGATTGTGATATCCAGTATCATTCGAGAAAAGCTAATGTAGTAGCCGATGCGTTGAGTAGAAAGGCAATGATAAAATCTTAGGGAGAGGTTAGCACAACCGCTGCAATATGTACTACCAGAAAGGTATTCAAACACGGTAATGAGCAGTTTGTGATAGATGCACCAGATGGATCAACCAACCAAGGGTTTATTCATCGATTTTCAAATATGTTCGCCGCATTGAAGATTATACCGGATATAGTTGATGAAGTAAAGACAGCTATCAAATCAGACCCTTACCTAAGAACAGTACAAGAGGACATCGAAAAAGGTAGGACTAACCCTGAGTTCACCTTGGACGAAGAAAAGGTACTGAAGTACAAAGGAAGAATATGTGTACCCGAAACAGAAAGCTTGGACATTAGACACCGATTGATGAAAGAAGCCCATACCACCATCTATTCGATACATCCTGGAAGTACAAAAATGTATCATGATCTAAAGAAATTATATTGGTGGAGAATGAAAGCAGATGTAGCTAAGTTCGTGTCTCAATGCCTAAATTTTCAGAAAGTAAAGGCTGAACGACAAAGACCGGCAGGACTGTTACAGTCGTTACCAGAACCAGCATGGAAATGGGACTGCATCACTATGGACTTCGTCACAGGATTACCATTGACTCCTCGAGTAGTTGACGCAGTTTGGGTGATTGTAGACCGCCTGAGTAAAACAGCTCGCTTTATATCGATACGACCTCAGTATACACTGGAGAGGTTAGCTAAGTTGTATGTGGATAACATTGTGCGATTACACGGTGTACCTGAAAGCATTGTGTTCGATAGAGATCCATGATTTACTTCAAAGTTTTGGGAAGGATTGCAAAAGGCTATGGGTACAACATTAAAGTTTAGTACCGCATTCCATCTGCAGACAGATGGACAGTCAGAGCGTACAATTCAAATTCTAGAAGATATGCTTCGAGCATGTGTGATTGATTTTAAAGGATCATAGGATGAAAAGTTACTATTGATTGAGTTCTCTTATAACAATAGCTATCAGGCTACTATACAGATGTCACCCTATGAAGCACTGTATGGCTGAAAGTGTCGAACTCCTTTGTTTTGGAATGAAGTTGGGGAACGTAGTATTGTTGGACCGGAATTTGTTAAAGAGACTTTTCGAGTGGTCGACATTATTAAGAAAAGAGTGAGAACAGCTCAGAATCCTCAGAAGCAATATGCAGATACCCGACGCCGAGACCTTGAATTCGTCGTGGATGATAAAGTATTCTTAAAAGTATTGCATATGCGAGGATTGAAACGGTTCGGACAGAATGGGAAACTAAGTCCAAGATATGTCGGGCCATATGATATTCTAGCTAATTGTGGGAAAGTGGCGTACCAGTTAGCACTACCACCATCTATGTCAAGTGTGCATGACGTATTTCATATTTTCTTATTGAAGAAGTATGTCAAGGATCCAACGCACGTTCTGACAGTAGATTTACCTGATTTGACTGATGATTTGACATTTGAGGTAACACCAACTGAAATCACTAGTCGAAAGGTTCAAAGACTACGCAACCGTGATTTCTATTATGTTAAGGTCATCTGGAGAAGTAAAGATATGGAAGAAATTACATGGGAAGAAGAGAATGCTATGCGAAAGCAATACCCTCATTTATTTGACTCGAAAGGTATGTACAATTTTGAGGATGAAATTTTTATAAGTAGGGGGAGTTGTAAGACCCGTATCAAACTAACCCGGTCTTACCACCTTGAACTAGGTCTACCCATGATGGTCGAGCCAAATGGATCAAGTACGTGAGGGAGATCGCGATCCCAGGTATTAAACTGACCCAAAAACACTAAAATAGGGGAGGGTTACACACCCAGCTAGGCAGGGTCGGACCCCCCAAGATAGAAAGTCAGACCCTGAGTTTTTAACCGGGGGTCGGACATTTTAGAACCAGGGGTCGACGGGATCTCCGACCCGCTCATCGACTCCCAGTCTGCTGACATAAATCGTGAATTAGGAACTTTCCTAATTTCAATGGGATTCTTTCCTAATCTCAATGGGACTTACTTTGGGAGTTTCTACTCTATAAATAGGACGTCCCTAAGCCTCTTTCACTCCTTTTAGAACCCTAATTAGATTGAGAGAAAGAGAAGAGAAGGAGAAGAGAAAGAGAAGAGAAGAAAAGTGGAGAAGAAGATCAAAGAGAAGGCTTCAGAGAAACGAGCCTAATTCTCAGGTATGGATACTATCTCCATGTAATTCTACAGACCTTAGAATGGATAGTGAAGAGGGAATGATCTAGGAGAAACCCAAATCATCCATCCATGGTTAGGTTTTCATGGAAAACCATGGGAAAGATCATAAAAATCATATAGATGAATGAACTATGGTTCTAGACCATAGAACATGTGTGGAATGGATTGTAGAAGCAAGCCATAGGACCCCAAACACGAAGAAATGGACTCTAGGATGAAAATTTGACTAAATCCACAGGGGGTCGCACGGGGGTCGATGGCCAATCGACTCTACCAGACCCTAACAATCGACCCCCAGTGTTCGGGAAGTCCAGACTGTGGGTGGTCGCACCCAGGGTCGATGGAACCTTCGACCCTGGCATCGACCCCCAGTTAACAGCATACTTTTTAAAATCATAATTAATTCTAATTAAATTCTATCGACTTGATTAGGTCTTCTAGTGATATAATATTGATATTTAGTTGATTCTTAAAGCTTGAAAGAGGACCTACGATCAAGCAAAGGTGAGGGAACAAGACCTAAACTAATTGGTTAATAATAAACTGTTTTATTCTTGAGTCCAATGCTATGATTGATTCTACGCGTGTATGCTGGTTATGTGCATTCAACATGTCATCTAATATTTCTATTATTACTGTTCATGCATATTTAAATTATTGTTTATAACATGATGATGATGATAATGATAGGAATAGGCATGTGGATGTATGTGTGTGGTTGGTGTGCTTGATGCAAGCGAGTATCAGGGGGAGATGTCATAGGCGGGGCCTCAGCACTCTAGCTCTATCTCTAACTCAAGTCTTGTCCACTGATATCGTCATATCGCCATTATCTTAGCAGAACTATTATGTCGTAGGGTATGAAGGGAGGTGGTCTCGGACCGTGTAGTCTCTGACTCTGCCGGGGGGCCTATGCCCTATCTCTATGGACGTATTGAGGGATGCTGGGGTGAGGCCTTGGATACACTGATTGGCATTAGGATTGGTTAGTTGCGAGCCCAGTTTGTGAGCCCTCACCAGCAGGGGCTTACGTATTGGTATGGGCAACGGGTATAGCAATAAACGTAACATTTGAGTATACATTGTCCATGGTGGGTGCATGTGGAACGACAATAAACGTTACCTTTGGGCGGCTTCACACACTCGTGTATAGAGGTGCGGCGTCAATAAACGTGATCTTTGGCCACCTATCCTTTCTATAGCACATTGCAAACTTATTTACCAGACCAAAGATAGAATTGAATGCATGCATATGTTTGTTGCATTGTTTTGTTTGCTCACTGAGCCATGATGTGTGCTCACCCTCTCGACGTCGAATATTTTTAGTTGATGATGCATGTACTACAGTTGAAGATTATGTGAGTGCTCCGGTGTATGCGTGTTGCCGCAATGGAAGCCAAAAACTTAATAGATACGCATGACCCCTCATGCGAGTGCAACTCATGCGTATTGTATTAGGAATTTATTTGAATTTATAAAGGGATGTAATTGATATTTTATTTATTTAAGTCTCAGTTGATACAACAATAACCTGATATTTTAATTATGATTATTACAGTTAGAGTTCTCAGTTCATTTACTATAAGACTTCCGCTATTGTGTATTTATTCTGATTATGGTTGTGGATGTGCATGGTTTTATTTTTAATGGATATGGCCTATTAGAGATCCTGGTTGAACCGTTGGTTTATTAGTGGTTCATCACATCGTTCTGAATGGTGCATAATTGGGGTATGACATGTGGTCTCAATATTAGCCACCACAGGGCGTGTGGTTGATAAGTGTGGTCGCATATCATGCGACCACACTTGCGACCATACCTTCTCTGGGATCTTCCCGAGAGAGTGTGGTCGATCATGTGATCCCCGTGTGGTCAACCCTAGCTGCGACCACACGAAGTTTTGGTCGACTTTTATCTTCAATCCAACCCCTTCATGATTCCATTCCTTGGTTTATCATTAGGGTCCTACCTATGATCTATCTATGGCCTTAAATTCATAATTTTTGCAAAGTTATTGGTCCTAACCTATTCCTCGTGGTTTTCCTTTGAGATTTGCTTATGAAGTCTCATGATTGATGTGAAACCTACATGCAAATTTCGGGGACAAAATTTCTTTTAAGGGTGGGGGAGTTGTAAGACCCGCACTCCATGAACCCGATCTAAACCTTGATTTCATGTCGTAACAGGTCTTCCAATCATCACCGGGCCAGACGGGACAAGCGGATGACAACCAGGTATGAAATCGGACCAAACGGACCAAATTAAGTATGATTTATTCATACCGGTCGATGGTACCAGTCTTGGCATTGGTACCGGTCGACCGATATAATCTGCACAGCAGACTACCAAGATCCAAAACCGGATCTCTACGGGTCCTACTTTCCAAATTCCGAACCCTAGGACTTTCCTAATCCTAGGAGGCTTCCTAAACCTAAACCTAGCCTATATAAACCCCACCTAAACCTAGCCTATATAAACCCCTCTAAAACTCCTAGAATCCCTTCCATTGATCCTCACAAACCCTAGAAAGGAGAAAGAGGCTGAAGAAGGAGGAGAAGCTAAGAAGAGCCGATATTGCCGTTCGACGAAGAACACCTTACCGCCAGTCAACGGTGAGTGCTTAAACCTTCTTTTACATTATGACTCTAGGATTATGATTCTAGTATGGTTAGGTTGCTTTGATCAGTACCATGCAAAGCAGGTATTGATCTAAAACCCTATTTTTGCCAACAAACCCTAATCTAGTCGGTAAACCCTAGATTCGAGTTCTAGGAAGAAGACCGTCAAAGCTAGGACTTGAATGGAGTTGGAAACAACTCTAACTCTGTGTTTAGACCTAGAATGTGTAGGAGAAACCCTAGGATTAATAGGGGATGATCGACGGTAGTCAAGAACCGGACGTATGGTCTTCTAGAGACATACCGGTCGACTATACCGGTTGCACCATGTGTGACCGGTACTGCGACCGGTACCTTCCGGGGGCTGGTCTGTGGGGACCGGCTGACCATACCGGTCGCAGGTTTCCCCATAGTGCTGCGACTGGTACTGTGACCGGTCAGCTCTGTGAGATGTGTTTTGCCATTGTTGGTTTTCCTACCAACGTAAGTCTATTCTAACTAAACCCTAATATTGTATATGACTTTGTGATAGCACGTTTGGATCTTGAGACATGGAGCAAGCTATCAAACGAGCGTCAGGTAAGGGAATCAGACCTAAACCCTAATAATCTAATGGACAGTAAATTATTGTTAATAACTATGACTATATGGATTGATGTTTGTTCATACTCGCATGTCATCCTTTACTTTCAGTTATTATTATTGTTCATGCATACTCGCTATGCTAGGATGTGATTGTTTTCGTTGGTGTGTGGAATGGGAAGGGCCTGGGGTCTGGGATCATTCCTCACACTAGCACCTTTTCGTAGTATTCTATCTTAGCATGCTTGGTGCGGGTAGGGCATCAGGGGGAGGACGTGGCACTGTGGTCTCCGACCTGGTCACCAGACTCTAGCTCTTATCTCTATGTCATAGGGAGTTATGTTGGGATATGGTCTATCTTTCGTATTGTTCTATCTTAGCATGCTTGGTGCTGGTAGGGCATCAGGGGGAGGACGTGGTACTGTGGTCTTCGACCTGGCCACCAGACTCTAGCTCTATCTTTATGCCGTAGGGAGCTGTGCCGGGATAGGGCCTACTGTGATGACATATAGGATTGGTTAGTTGCGAGCCCAGTTTGCAAGCCCTAGCCAATAGGGGCTTACGTGTTGGTATGGGTAGGGCATCAGGGGAGGTGTTGATGATGTTGATCGGAATGTCTTAGCTCTATCTCTATTCCATGGTGGGTGCATATGGGACGGCAATGGTGTGATCTACTGGGCGGCTTCACACACTCGTGTATAGAGGTGCGGTGACCGCCAATCCTTTCTATAGCACATTGCAAACTTAAACCAGACGATAATGTAATATGATTGTTACTCATGCATATAAATGTTACATTATTTGATTGTCTTACTGAGCTAAGTTGTGAGCTCACCCTTGTATATACACCATTTTTAGATGTTGATGCAGGTTACACGGTGGATGAATACATGAATGCGCTGGCGTACGGAAGCGTAGCTGCTCTGGACGTGCAGGCAGGAGAGGACGAGCATGACCTTCATGTGAGTGCCCTTTCTGCGTGTATCTCTAGGATTTTTCTTTATTTGTTTCAGCTATTTTCGGTTGACATTAAAGTGATGTAAAGATATTTATTTATGTTTGAGAATTTGGATAATTGAATAATTATTTAAATCTATCAATAGATGCTCAGTTCATTTTATTTAAAGACTTCTGCTGTATTTATTATTATTCTGGTTGTGGTTATGTGCAATGGTTTGTATGAGTGGACACAGTCTTATTGAGATCCTGGTGTGAGCCGTTAGTTCAGTGACGGTTCACTCACACTTCTGGTTCAGCCGGAATTGGGGTGTGATAGTTGAGATCCTACTTTGATTCAACAT
Source organism: Protea cynaroides (assembly GCA_028583415.1). NCBI lineage: Eukaryota > Viridiplantae > Streptophyta > Magnoliopsida > Proteales > Proteaceae > Protea > Protea cynaroides. The sequence goes on from CM053266.1 coordinate 20,797,864, forward strand.
CTCAATTATAATGGAAGATCCTGTTCTCGGTGTTCTACAGCTACAGGGAAAGGTTCCATACCTTAAGTTTGTAGAGAACTAGAACCTTCTCTGCAACTCTTCCTCCTATCCTTCTTCGAATCTTCTTCTCTTTCTCCTTCTCTCTTTTTCTTTCAATTTGAGTTCTAAAAGAGTGGGAGAGGCTATGGGACGTCCTTAATATAGAGAAAAACTCTCCATATAGAGTCTCACTCTAACTAGGAAAGAGATCCCTTAGTTTAGAAAAGTTTTTAAAACTCAGAGTCGGCCTCATCATCGTGTGGTCACAGAATCCCTCGACCACATGTCCCAAATATGAGACCACACGTTAGATTTTTGAGCAGTCTCATTTTCCTTAGGTGTGGTAGACCATACCAGCTCAGGTATGCGACCACACACACCAAATTAACTGATTTTGGATCGATTTATGTACCTAGCCTTGTGGTTCCTTCACGCACTTGGTCCGCTCTATCCAACCATGATAGGAATACCTGACACAACATAATCGGGTTAGTAAAGTGCGGGTTTTACTCCTGTGAACACTTGCTATCGAGGTGCTGGAAGACGATGCCTGACTTACACCTCGGGAGTCACATGGCATAGTGCCTACCGTTCTTCAGGAATAATGGCTTGTCGACCTTTAGGGTTGAGGGGGATGTGCCATAGGGACATCTCTCTGCGCGTTACTTACGTTCCGAGATGGGTCCTAGTTAGACATCAGATCTCTATGCTCGTGAAGCTTAAACTGTCCCTGATTTCTTTTCTGGCGTCTATTCTACCCCCTAGCATTAGGGTTTGACTGAACATTTACTGCGGGGGGCTGATCCATAAGTCGCTTTGGCTGGAGCTCCAATTGACTCGCCATATTGTCAAATTGTTCCCTCGTTACATATTGAGGGGAGTTAGGTGGTGAGATTTTCACCTCGAGAGCAAAGTTGTCTACAGTGGGAATCCTGGCTTCATTTAACCCAGGGACACCTTCAGGATGGTGTGTGCCCGTTGGGAGATTATTTCTTGGAGGTAGGTTCCTCCCAGGATATGGTTACTGGTTGGCATTCATTCTCTTTTGGTATCGAGTTACAATCGATGACATTTACCAGCGGAAATGCTAAGTGTTACTTGGACTTTAGATACAAGAGTTGTTGCCTGTTCCCACAGACAGCACCAAACTGTTTTTCTGCCAAACCGGTTAAGTCCTTAGCTCAATCGTTTCTCCTGCACAAGGAGTAAAAAACACTGCAATGATGGTCGGGTGGTTACATCCTCTGACCACTCCGATGCCTAAGTCCGAAAGACAAGCAGTATGGGATAGACAAAGTTGAATATCCCTTTTATCAAGAGATCCTGGCAACTTTCTCTATCTGAGTTCAGAGATTGAGTTTTAGTGTGTGTTTACCTGTGTCTGTTGTTGAAATATATAGGCTGGAGATGGTCCAAGTTTGGAAGATTTGGCATCTCTCTTCGTGCGGTGAGATGTCCTCTTGCGAGAGTGATCCACGTATGCTGATGTGGAAATTAGGAGGATCCTTGCTGGATCATTCAGGGTTGACTTTGCTATCAGATTATGTTGATTGCATTATGGTCAACACGTGTAGAATCTTGTTATTTGAAAGGAGGATTTCTCGGGTGGGGCGCTCTATCACATGCACATATACAGTTGGCATAGACCGTGTTGGCTTGCCTGTAAGGCTCCACTCTTTGCGAGGTTCAGTCCTTTGAGACCCTGCTCCTCTGGGGCTTCGATCCTCCGAAGCCCCAAGGCTCTAACCCTCCGAGGCTGCAAGACTCTGAGGCTCCGAGGCTCTTTACCCTTCGAGGCTGGATTCGGCCTGTTGGCTGGGCTCCTAGATTGACACTTTTGTCTCCAACTCTCCAAGATTTGACATTGGTTTAGATTTAACCCTTGAAGATCTATCAAACGCCATACATGTGTCAAAACTCCACTAGGGGTTGTTATCCCCCATATCACCATGAAAGGATTTGAAAAACCAAGAATTGATATTTTCCCCTTATCGTTTATCACGATTGGGAAGTGTATATTTATAATGAATATTATTTTTGAATTACAATGTTCATCTCCGATCTTTGTGGTTACTGTTACACATGATAAGTATTGACATTTATTTGGAGCTTCTTTGGTGGGATTGTGGTTATCCAATTGATGTTGAAACCGATCCTTGATTCTAGCAAGTGTTATCCAATGCCTTGATTTGAGTTTCGGTTTTAAATTATTTTTGAATCTTTGAATTTGAATTTGTCGCTTCCTTAACAATTGATGTTGAAACCAATCCTTGATTGTAGCACATGTTATCCAATTCCTTGATTTGAGTTTCGGTTTCGATTGATTTTTGAATCTTTGAATTTTAATTTGCCGCTTCCTTAACATGCACATGGCAGCTGTTTTGGTTTCTCCTTTGGGCCAGATCTGAGCGGAGTGGGTGTCAGAACAATGGATTTTTCTTGTGCAATAACATTACTATCCTCTCAAGTGCTCAGTACCAAAGGAAGCAGGACTGGAGCTGCAGCCGAACCATTCTAGAAGGGTCTCTAGAAGTGTTCGGTCATGTGTCCAGTCACCTATCTGTCAAGTTTCCAACTCAAAAGTTCGAACTAATAAGTGGAGGGTCTCTCCATATATAAGACCACAAGATTCCAATCTCATTAGCAATGTGGGACTATTCCCAATATTCTCCCTCACATGTAACCCCATCATTAGGTGGTGTATATGTGGTAGTATATTTGGCAATACATGACACTTTCCAGGTGACTGGTTCCTCTTTGAGTGACTAATCTCTCTTTGGGTAACATATAGTCCCTATTTGGATGACATATAGTCCCTCTTTTGGGTGATCGTCCCTCTTTGGGTGACTGATCCCTCTTTGGGTGACATATAGTCCATCTTTTTGGGTGATCGTCCCTCTTTGGGTGACTGATCCCTCTTTGGGTGATATATAATCCTTCTTGTGGGTGATCGTCTCTTTTTGGGTGACCATAGTCCCTATTCTGTGCAATTGGCATCCCTCTTTCGGTGATTTGATCTTTTTTTTTTTTTTTTTAAGGTTATTATGAGAGGGAACCTAGAGTTCTGATACCATGTCAAGTTTCCAACTCAAAAGTTCGAACTTGTAAATGGATGGACTCTCCATATATAAGATCATAGAATTCCAATTTCATTAGCAATGTGGGACTATTCCCAATACTATCTGTCGTGACTAGAGCTGCAGTTGGACAATCACAAAGAGGTCTAGTTTAGGTCTGGATGAGGGATCGGCCTTCTTCTTACATGTATAATTATCAAAAACTAGTAGATGGTAGGTGTAATTAGTACATAGCCCATAAATAGTACCTGTAACTTACCTTAAAAAAATGATTTTTTAGTTGTAAAATCTAATTGGTAAGAGGGTCTTTTCATTTTTAGATTTGCTTCGGTTTTAAAAAAAATAGTGTACTTACTATAGATTGAGGTTTTGATGACGACTAATGGATGTGCACCATAGGTAATAATTATAATTATATATTGTAACAACCTTCTTACTTTTAAGACTTTTTTTTTTTTTTTTAGATGACCTTTACATTTCAACACTGTACATTCTTGTCCTTCATCAATATATATTTTTGATGATTTCAGAAAAAAAAAAAAAAAAAAAAAAGACTATTGTCTTCTATTGCTGCTGAAAATGTCGAGAATCAAAGATGGCCCTTCGACGTTAAGGGATACGTCGCCGTTTAGTTGTCCCGTTAAAGTATGCTGTTGCACTACCAACACCGACACCATATTTTTGAAAGCGTTGGAAGCAAGCATGTCTCCGATGGATCCAAGCTCTGGGAACTTTCTCTGCTCTGAATGTCCTTTGAAGATCTGTGAACTATTTTCATGGCCTCTCCCAGTTAATATAAGGTCATAACAGTCATTCTTAGATTGAATCACATTCTTGATGTCCGAGCTGTCAGTCACAGTCTCCTCAGTGTAGGAAAGGCGGTCGCAGCCTACGCCCATCATGGTAATAGTTCGAAACTCATTGATCAGATCAGCATCCAACTTCCTCTCAAAAGAGTAATCATCATCAAAATCAACGGTGGTGGTGGTGGTGGTGGTGGGGCCATTTTTAGCTTCAACCAGTCGAATCACTGATAGTTTGACATTTGGATGGTCAGCCATACGGAAGGTGTAAATCAGTGCTTCTCGATCATCAGCCCCACCAAAGAAGATCACAGCAATCCGATAGTATGCCCAGCTTTCATGGATGGATCTTGGCTTTCCATTGGCCCCACCATCCACAAGGATGCCAACTGAGCAAGGTGATTTGGCTAGAACTTGTTTATTCATATTTCTCTGACCTGCTGAATCTGCTAGATCTCCTTCATGGGACCAGAATTTGTGGAAGGGAAGGATGAGCAAAGCCGTACACTTGTCAGCAGCAAGGGTGCAGATGTCGTCGTGCATGGTGGCGTAGGGAGCTATGCAGGTGTAGGCTTGAACGTATACAGTCCCTTGGTTGTTGCTTTCGAAGATCCTGAAGGCATTGATTATTCTTTGGGTGTAAGTAGGCCTAGAGTTGAAGTTAGGGAATGACCCATTATCTTTGTTTTGTGGGTGATCATGGGCTACAAAGAGTGGAGAAGCTCGACCTACTAAGTCAAATAGGTTTAAGACATATACACTCATGGGAGTCTCTTTGGTAGGGTTGGAGGCTTCAAGGACGTTGATGATTGCTGGAACGCTTTCTTTGTTGTTGACACAGACAAGAATACGAAGCTCTGAGTGGTGCTTGATGTCTTCAATGGTTCTTCTTCGGTAGCAGATGTATCTCCTCGATGGATCGTAGATGGCCTTCACTGTGAATGAGATGATTCCGGTTATGATTGGTACTGTCATGCACATTATGCTGAATGATTGGCTGTTTATGAACTGCATCTCAAACCCAAAACATATCAGAAACTTAATTCATTATATTAATTCAATCATTCAGTTAAGGTTCTCTTTAATATATATTATACAATTAATTTTATAATATATTATAACATATGCAATAGTTTGATATGATTTATGGTAATTATTTATATTTAAAATAAATTAATACAATCTAAAAATCTATAATTAGAAGGTGTTTATCATTATTGTGATAATCTATTATTACTTCTTTATGTCATTTATTATTTTTGACTCATAATTTATTCTCATAAATGATTTATTATAAATAACTCAAAAAAATAAATATATACTATAAAACCAAAGAATAGCTCTTTGGTATAGTTTATATTTACGTTTATGAATTATTTATGATAATAAATTATGAATCATAAATAATAATCGTTTTGTACCACTAGACATAAAATACTTTCAAACCTATTTATAGATTTAGATAATATTAATTTATTTTAAAATATACCCATAGAGGTGAGTGTGGTTTCGTTGCGATTGTCAGCAATGACATCTATCCTATCCACTACCATTTCAATACACTGAGTAGTGTTTCTGAAAGTGATGAAAAAGACAAATGTTTAGCATCAGGTGTAATTATTGGTATAGAACTAACTAATCTCTATTGAGGTGTCATTCAAACAATTCTTATTATAAGGGAAGAGTGATCAAACTACACATACATGTACCCCGGCCCTCCATGGGAACCATCACTATCATATCCAGTGGGTCCTTCACACGATGATGGATCCTGTGGATGGTACACGTATATGTACAGGTGAACTGACTTAGGTCTTATTATAAAGTTTATAATTAAACTATATATTATTATTATTATTTTTGGTAAGAAGCTATATATATATATATATATATATATATATATATATATATATATATATATATATATATATAAACTGTCAACAAAGTAAGTAGAGTAGCATTACCCAAAAAAAAAAAAAATGAGAATGTAAGTAGAATAGCATAGTACCCCGAGTTGCTGTGCACGCGTATAAGACTGAACATCGACTACACCCAAAGAGCATAAGAGGAGTGCAAGCGAGATGGAATCCCTGAAAGGCATCTGGTAGTAGAGGCAAGGCAGAATAGTCCCCATGAACTTGCCCAAGGTAGCACTCAATATCACAGTCAAGACAGCGAACCAAGTGCTGGCTTTTAGACCCAATACGTGAACCTGCTCACCCATTACGAGAAAATAGAGTGGTAACATCACGTATGACACAAAGCAATCGATCTTATCCACCACCGTAGATCCCAAGGGGGGCCCATCTGGTACCACCAAACCCAAAACCATGGGCACGAAAAAGGCACTTTGGCCTACAAACTGGCTCAGGAAGCAACAGACAAGGAGCAAGGCGAAAACAACGATGATGAAGGATTCCTTAATGGGTTTTCCTTCTGGTGTCTGTCTGATCATCCAAGTCAGCAGTGGCCGTATGGTGAAGACCATAAGGATGACGATCACCACCAAAGATGTCAGCACCTTAAAGTATGCCACCAGTCCAAACCCACCTTTGAGAGTTTGCCGGAAGCTGAAAACCAATATTATATTGATCCAACTCAGCATTCCGCTGATCATGGAAGATGACCCGGCGATCCGACCCAACTCGGAATTGAGAAGCTTGAGGTCGTGTAGGATGCAAGATATGACGTGGAATGAAGTCATGGAAGTCAAACTGGCAACAAATGGGAGGTCTCTGTATCTAATGTCTGTCTGGTCGTCTACCTCTGTGTGTTCATGGGCGTAGTTGTGGAGGAGGAAAGAGACCGGGAAGCTGAGTAGCTGAGGAAGAATGTAGGTTAAGATACCAATCGTCCATTCCCTGCTTCCTGATCTCTTCAATATACCCACGTCCATTCTTACCCCAACTAGGAATAGGAAAACCATGCACCCAAACAACGACAATGTCTCTAATAATTGCATGCTTTTTGGGGGGAATATGATCTCCTTGTATGCCTCGTTCTGCCCAAGAACTGAGGACCCCGCAATTATACCACCCTGCAATTAATACCAAAACCCAATAAATTAATAAAATACAGTAATTGGTAACAAGGAACAAATCAAAAAGGGAGAAAAAAAAAATCAAATTCATTTTTATGTATATGTATATTTCATGGAATGCTATCACCATTGATGTGAAATGAGACCCACATCTAGAGTGTGTGACCCACTAGATATGACCCGTGATAGAATCTGACGAAGAATAGAAGTGAATGCAGGTGAATTATTCTAAAAAATTTCATATAAGAGTAAAATTTTTCTTGTAAATAATATTTTATGTGAAAATTATTTTGTTAGATATATTCAACTGTCCACATAACAAATTTTCTTTTCTCAATAGTTTTCATGAAAACAAACAGAGCCACGGCGTACACACCAGGATCTGGCCAACAATGGCGGTTTGGAACATGGGCCTGAGAAAGAAGTAGCAGGCGCTTGTGAGGAAGGAACCGAGTGCGAGCTGAGCCAGAAAAACGGGAACCACAAACTTGAAAGGGCTGTCTCCATAAAAGATTCCTCTGCAGGCGAGCTTATTCTGTGCGATGCATATCACCTTCCCGTAAGTCCTCTGCAGCCCAAATGTAAGAACCGCCGAACCATTGACCGCCCGTCGCATATTGGAATACTCATAATTAGTAGCTGATTCCATCTTCACTTTGAATTGATCGTTCGAGGAGAAAGAAACACAGAAAGGGTATGTGATCGAAAAACAAATTAAGGGAAAGAGAAGAGAGAGAACAGAAAGGGTATGTGATCGAGAAAGAAAGGGAAAGAAGAGGGAGAGAGAGAGAACAGAAAGGGTATGTGATCGAGAGAGAGAGAGAGAATGAGAGAGAGAGAGAGAGAGAGAGAGAGAGAGAGAGAGAGAGAGAGAGAGAGAGAGACTTTACATCTGGTCACGTAAATAGGGATATCGTCCCTCAAGCATGAAGAGTGCAGATCTTATAGTTATGGATGAGAGGAATGAGCGGGTGATCATCAAACAACTTTCTTTCTTGCTTTTTAATTCAAGCGTTTATTTTTGGGAAAATGATGTAGGTTGTCTGGGTGTAGTGTAATAGAATCTTGCATGCTAACATATTAACCTTGGGATGAGAGCAGTTTAATCTCAGCTGTATCCACTGTGATCATCACTTGAATTTTTCCAGTCTGTTTAACCATCGATCAGATCCATTAGATATCTAATCCAAGAAAAAATTGTAAGGGTGTCTAAATTTCATTTCGATGGGATAAGGGTTTCATAAAATATCATGATTTGAAATTTTTGCATCTTGAAAGGACAAAAATATTTTTAAAAATGTTTTATGTACTAAATAATATTTTATTTTTGATAAAAAATGATTCTTAATAAATAGATAAAAAAATAAAAATGAAAATGGATCCAAAGAGAACCAGCCTCAAGTCAGAAATCGAAATTATAATTAAACCATTCCAGTTTTGTCTGGATCCAATCAAAACCAAATGTTATTTGGCTGTTTCTTTAGAGCTCGGCGAAAAATAAAAAATAGGTTGGATCAATTGATTAATAGCCCGATCCAACAGACGAACATAAATTGAAACAGAATCAACCCCATAATGAACTGATAGGAGTCTATTAAACCAAATCTTTGCTAAATATACATGTAGGGAATGAAAGCTAGAGCTATACCTTCCAGATAATGGCCTGATAGAGACCAATATTGGACCAATGAGAACCTTTTAAACCATCCAATAAAACCCAAAATCAAACCGGATCGAAATCAAAACCAGACTGAAACCAAAAAATTTCTATTGGGCAGCAATTGGGCTTTAGTTCATAAAATTGAAATCGAAACAGTCTAGACCCAAATCGAACCCAATCAACCCATTGACACCCTTTGTTATCCACCTCCGCTCTTTTGTGCAGGAACCAGCGCCGCCGGCGAGAGGATCGTCTCCCCCTAGTTAGATGTCTTTTTCTCTTGGTTGCAGAGAAGACCACTTGAAAGTGAAATATTGGGCTGTTTTACGGTGTAATATCATGCATTAGAATACCAGCCTCTCTAATTGATTTCAACCATTAGATTGAAGAAGTGTCTGGTGTCACTCATTGAGCGATCACTGTTCTTCTCCAATTGCCGTACAAATTGGAGACGATCCGGGCTCATTTTGGAAAGCTTTATAATTGAGTACGGTCCTGAGGATGCTTGCAGAACAAGAAGGTACGAATACACAAAAATGGAATGTAAATCGATGTAATGTGGGAACATATTAATTGAAAATGACTCATAAATGAATGAATGAATGAATAAATGATAAAAGAGAAAAAAAAAAAAAAAAAAAAAGATAAGATGCAATCGAAAAGCAATAGGGGATCCACTTGTCCTCCTTTTTTTGCTTCTTTAACAAACGTCCCTGTTGAAGCCTAGAAAATACCTTGTTGAATAAATCTTCGCTCTCTCTGTACGGACCCTGAAAGATTCTAACACTAATTTCAGCTGTGCATCTATGTTGTCATCTTCATGTTCTTCTTCTTCTTCTGATGAAGGTGGGGAAGGCTTATCCATGGGCTTAGATTCTGGCCAAGGCTGCGCAATAGGTATATGGCCCTTCCCAGACTCAGAATCTGCTTTCTGTCCATCAGCTGCATCTGAAGGTGAACTGATAACGTAGGAATCCGGCATACTCTCATGAGACATCTTGTGATTTCTTCTCTAGAGTAAGGAAGCAACCAAAAACTGATCTGTCTGTTCTTCTGAGTCTTCTTGCTTTGTATGAAGATTAAAGAGGTTTACCAGTACTATTAGTGACGGTTATTACCGCAGCAAAAAAACATTTATTTTTGCAACGAAAGGGGAAGAGTTTGGTTGCTTCTAGGTTACTTTGCATTTGGGGATTGGGGGGTTTGTCAGCTTTGCTTCGTTGCTTTTGGATTGGATATTTATAGGCAATTTGAGGGGTATTTTTGGTATTTTAACAGATAAGATGTTAACGGTATAGGATCCACATCCTCTCTTCACAGAGGTTTGGGAGGAGGGGGACACCCTCGTTGGATGGCCGTCAAGTGGGGCTCGGGTGAATCCAAGCCCTCCATCCAAGCCGACACCGAGCCTACAAGTTGAACCAATAGGGGGTGTCGACTCAGATGGAGGGCTCGGATTCACCCGAGCCCCACGTGTCGGCCATCCAACGGGGGCGTCCCCCCTCTTCCAGAATCTTTGGGAGGAGAGGATTTGAATCCTAATGGTATAAACACCCATAGGCAATGTCTAGTGTTTATAACCAATGCTTTTATAAACCTTAATTATCTACCGAGAGAAGAATTTACAAGCTTGGTCAAGGTTCAAAGAGCTGCTGATTGATTAAATTTTTTGTTAGAAAACCTGAAATGCGCCCCGTACCTCAGGGACTATGTGAGATCCAAAACCAATGGGATCCATGGTTAGGGTATCTGAGTACATGGGGTCTGCATGTATATGAAATCTCTATGGGATTCCATCATCGTCTATATCTAGTGGGTCTCATACTCAAGAGGTGGGTCCCATACCACATCGATGGAGATAGGATCCCATGAAGAGTACGGGTACATGTAGGTGATCCAAACTCCATGGAGCGAGGATCCAGACTCATCTTGACAAGAGAAACCAAACTCACAAAAACAGGAACTTATGAAAGCATTTCGAGTTCGGATCACTTGCATGTACATGTACAACCAATGGGATCCCATCACGATCGATGTAGTGTGAGACCTTGGAATGACCCGGTCTATGCTATGGGTGCAAGTGGAATGGTTCTCATTCAACTCTGAAATGACCCAGTCCATGCGATTGTGGGGTTAGTATAGACCATAGTTAGTTAAAACGGGAACGGCAAAAAAACAAAACGGGACGGAACGGGTTTTAAACGGAGCAAAACAAAAACGGTACGGTCAAAAAAATGGTCAAACATTTCGAGAACGGCAAAAAAACAAAAACGGCCGGTACGGGTTTTAAACGGATCAGATATAATACGGTACGGTGAAAAAAACGACAATATACTCCCATAAATTGAAGAATTACGTTAATGAAACATGTAAATCTATTGGAAAATTATACCTAAATCAATAGGAACAGATGACATTTATGAAGTGTTTGGTCATAAAATGGTGAGAATTATCATCTTCAGTCAAGTAGTTAATTGATATTTTATGTTTGGCCAAGACTTTAAGCATGAATCCATATGAAGATAGAGAGAGAGAGAGAGAGAGAGAGAGAGAGAGAGAGAGAGAGAGATCAATGGTGGCTTACAATATACAATTGTTATGACCCATAACTCACACCCCACCCTAACAAGTAATAAAGTAATGAGTTTATAAACAATTATGAGGAAGTGGCAACCTTTAATCCCACATCGATTATATGTAGAAAGTAATAAGAATATTAAACAACATGGGATTAATCGATTCATTATTTATTAAAGATGCAGGTTAAAATACGTTAAAATACGGATACGGTACGGTACACGTTTTAAACGGGTTTTAAACGGAAAGGTTTGGAGTATGGAGTATTTTAAAGTATTTTTGAGATCAATACGACAATACGCGTATGTTACGGTTGGAAATCGCCCGTTGATCCACGCTCTGAGTTACCTGCAACAACAGAGAAGAGACAAAGGAGGGGGCGCCTAAGCCCCGGTTACCCTCCGATGCCTAAGTGAGATTCCCAAGGTAAACAGTCAAGAAATAGCAGAAGGCTATCTCCAGTTTAGAGAGAGTGGGACGATGAATGAGTTTGAGCGTGTAGGATGAACAATAATAACTTGTAGCTTGTAAGTGCCTTCGGGTTTACCTTGAGGGATGACCTCTACTTATAGGAAAGGAAGAAGCATGGAGGCACCAGGACTCAGGGAAGTAGATCGCCAATAGGACTGCCATGTGTCGGACTGGCGGACACCTGGGTGGTAGACTCCGAGTAGGAGTCGGAGACCTTAGCCAAGGAAGCTAAGTCGCTCAGCTCTGGGACTGACACGTGTCGGCGTGTGAGTAACGACCCACCGGGATAGTCGGTGTCATATCAGACTGGGAGAAGGACTCCTCGGAGGTAGTCCTAATCACATTAGGACTCTGGCTCCCTTTGATAACTATAACCGAGTAGGACTGAGACTCCGAGCGCTACCAGGGAGGCCGAGCGCATGAGAGGCCGTGTGCGATACACTCCGAGCGCTTAGGCTCCGAAGGCGCAACTTGACATGTGTAATATTTTAAGTGGAGGGATCATTTCCCTCCTAACAGATGCCCCTTGCGTTGTCGGATGCAGCGAATTCGGCAGGGCAATAAGCTTAACACCGAGAAGATCCACGTCGTACGAGGCCGAATACCAGACGGACAGATGCATTGAATGACAGGCTGTTCCCAAGAAGAGGCGGTTACGCTCCGTCTGCACGATTGATTGAGGCGCGGGGCTCGAGGCGTCAGTCTCGATTCATGCAAGAGTGTACAACCGTCGATCTCCCAATTTGACGCGGATCGATCCACGGTCCAACGAACACCGAGTGGCGGTGCGCCTCGAGAACGAATGCCATTAAATGTTACTCGCCTTGGAATCGACTGAGTGCATCGAACGGCTGAGAACGTAGTTCACACGGATCGTCACATTAATTCGACGGTCCACAGGAAGCTGAGTGCCTCGAGAACGTGCGCCATCATTGCGCACGTCAATCAGTCACGTCGCGTCCGGCGTAGCAGAGGACAACCAATGGAACTGAAACGCGTGTCCGGAACCCGAAGAGACAGTTCTTGGTCGCTCGCCCTATAAATACCTTCCCACTTCAATCATTCGACCATTTGCCTCAATTGCGATCGGAGTTCTACCAGAGCACTCGGAGTCCAGTCGATCTTTGTCTTCAAGCTTCCCTTCGTGCACTCGGTCGTCTTTTCTGCAACCAGTAAGTCTTCTAATCGTTCGTCTTTCTGTTCATGCTCAGTAGTTTCTCTTCTAACAGCGTCACGTCTTCCGGTATGGTGAGAGTGACCAGAAGAATGACCCAGTCCCAAACTTCTTCTTCTGACGGATCATCTTCCTCTGCCGGAGGATGGTCTGATGAATCTAGGGCTTCTGGCCCGGAGGAATTTGAGAAGAGTTCCTCTGAGGCGGAAGAGCGCGGTCGTCCCGCGGGCCCTCCACCCAAACAGGCTTCCCGCCAGAGGGGTGGCCGACCGCCGGTAGCGTCCTTCGCTACCGTCCCAGCCTGGAGAGTTCCGAGTAAAGTCAAGACCGAGGCGGCTTTGTTATCGATCTGTCGGGCATACCAGCTCGAGGAGCCGATGACAAATGTCCGACCTCGGCTCCCTACCTCCGACGAACAAGCCTGCGCCGTACTTACGTCGGAGATCTGTGTGTATGAGCACACTCTGAAATCAGGGTTTAGGTTCCCCTTCCACCCCTTAGTTGTAGAAATTCTGCAGACGTACCGCATCGCCCCCTCCCAACTCGCTCCGAATGGGTGGCGGTGCATCTTTGCCTTCATCATATTCGTCCACCGTCTTGGCGAGACTCCGACCGCGAACCTCTTCCGGTCGGTCTTTCAGCTGACCAGCTTGAACGAAGCTCGGGCCATGACTGGGTGGTACTTCTTTAGCCAGAGGGGCGGGAAGAAGCTCCCGGCCATCTCCCAGAAGCCTTCCTCCATCCACGGGTGAAAGGACAAGTTCTTCTTCGTGGGCCCTCCTGCGGGCGGTCCGCCTCTCCCTCTGTCAAACGTCTGGTTGGTGGTCGACGCCACAGGGTTCAATAAAATTCCCTTCTTGACGGCGGAGGAGAGAAGGACTCTGAAGAAGATGATGGCCGGGGAGACTGTGCACCTCTCCGACCTTGCAGATCCCGTGCAGTTGGCCGAACACGGACTTCTTGGTGAGTTTAATAACATTAGGCCTTACCTATGCTTTACTGTTCTGTTTATGTTACTGACCATCTTCTTATTGCAGTGAACTTCAAGGACGACAAGATCGTCGCTCGGATAATGGCCAAACGGAAGACCGACGCCGAAAAGAGGGTTCAACTCGTGAGCGGCCGAGCGGGATCCAAAGTTCAACTTGCCAGTGGTGAGGCAGATTCCCACCCTCGGAGGGGACCAGCAGCCACGGCAGAGGCCAAGGGTAAGGGGCCCATGCCCGAGGAGCCCCAAAGAAGAAGATTAATTCGGCTGCCGAGCTCCCAGCCGACATATACAAGAAGAGGCCGGCTCCTCGACTCGACGGCGGAGAGGGGAGAACGGCTGAGGCTGGTACGAAGGAAGTCCAGCCTGCCCGAGGGGGTGTGGTGGACGTCCAGCCCCTCCAGACGGTAGTTCCCTCGGCAACCGAGACCAAGGGTATTGCCGCTTCCAAGGCCAAGGGGGTTGGCAACAGCCCCAAGGTCGTCGATCCGACGGGAGCCTCCAGAGCCACCAGGGGAGAGGCCGAAGGTGTAGCTCACCAGTAGGGCGAGAAGCAAGTGGCTACGACGACGGCCTTCCACCCTGGGCTCAAACTGAGGCCTACGGACTCGGTTTTTAAAAGCCAGAGGGCGGCCAGGATAGTGGCCACAGAGGGGCGCCTGCCGGAAGACATCAAGTTTACGGCCTGCTTGCCTCACGAGGAAATCTACTCCCGCGGATTTACTGCTCTCGTCCAGGTATTGATCGGCCCCTGATTGTCGTTTTTGTTGTGTTTCCATATGTACTGATCGGGTAATTGTTGTCTGGTGTAGGCTACCAACCTCTTCTCCGAGCTTAGCGAAAGACTGTGTCGTACATATGTCGACCTGGACAAGAAGGAAGTTCTGAAGATCTCCTTGCATGAGGCCCTGCAGGCCACCGAGGAGAACTTCGCAAATAAATCTTCGGAGGTCGAGGGCCTCGTTAAGGAGAAGACCACTCTCGAGGCGTCCTTGACCAAGGCTAAGGCTGATCTTGACGCGGAGCGCAAGAAGATGCTCTCCACTGAAGAAAAGCTCCGGACTTCCGAGGACGGGCGGAAGAAGGCCGAGGAGGACCTGCAGGCTGAAGTGCAGGCAAAGCAGAAGCTGGAGGAGCGTCTGAAGAAGCTGGAGGAGCGTCTGAATAAGTCCGAGGAGGATGCTCGGAGTGCCAGGGAGGCACTAAACAAAGCCGAGGAGGATCACCAGGCGAAGTTGGCTCGGGCCGTCGACGAGTACAAGTCATCGGCCCAGTTCGATGAAGAAGTCGAGGAGGCAGCCAGCGGCTACTTCGAGAGGGGCGTGATGTACCTGAGGGATCAGTTGAGGGACAAGGGGGCCCTCAAGATAAATTGGTCGACAATTCCGATTGTCGCCCAGATTGAAGAACTAAATGTCTCAGCATCCGAGGAGGCTCTGCCCGCCACTGAAGAAGTTTTGGCGGAGCTGGCTAAGGAGGCCGAGGCTGCCCCTGCACCCGAGGACGACCTTCCCCCCTACGAGGTGCCGCAGACCCCATTGGTGGAGCTTCCCGTTCTTTCACTGCCTGCCAAGGATCTGGCGAACCCCGCAGCTGCGGGCCCGGCATCTGAGACGGCCGATCTTGAGAAGAATTTCCCTGTGTAAACTTTTGTATCTTTTTCTTCTTTTTGTAAGATTTTTTTACCTGTAATATTGCCCTTTTAGGGCTCTTATCAATGAAAATCTATTTGTATCTTTTCCTCCCATTGTGTCTTCTAGTTATCTTTTTTTTCCAAGTAGCTTATAATAGTTAGGAAACTTTCCGACTCCGATTCCGGCTGCATAGTAATTAAGAACCAAAGTAGCTAAGGCCTTCCTACCCCGGAAGTGTCATCGGCTTGGCACGAAGGCTAGCCGAGGGCACTTGGTACGAATGATCCCCATGTTACCTTGGCCTTTTCATGGACCGTGGTAAGGAGTTATGAGCGTATCCTTCATGCGAGCATGGTCTGGTTGTGGACTATGGTCGGAAGGTATGAGTATGATCTTCATGCTACCTTGGTCTGCTTGTGGACCTTGGCAGGAAGATATGACCTTCATGCGAGCATGGTCTGCTTGTGGACCATGATCGGAAGGTACGAGTATGATCTTCATGCTACCTTGGTCTGCTTGTGGACCTTGGTAGGAAGATATGGCTTTCATACGAGCATTGTCTACTTGTGGACCATGGTCGGAAGGTACGAGTATGATCTTCATGCTACCTTGGTCTACTTGTGGACCTTGGTAGGAAGATATGGCCTTCATGCGAGCATGGTCTGCTTGTGGACCATGGTCGAAAGGTACGAGTATGGTCTTCATGCTACCTTGGTCTGCTCGTGGACCTTGGTAGGAAGATATGGCCTTCATGCGAGCATGGTCTGCTTGTGGACCATGGTCGGAAGGTACGAGTATGATCTTCATGCTACCTTGGTCTGCTTGTGGACCTTAGTAGGAAGATATGGCCTTCATGCGAGCATGGTCTGCTTGTGGACCATGGTCGGAAGGTACGAGTATGGTCTTCATGCTACCTTGGTCTGCTCGTGAACCTTGGTAGGAAGATATGTGACCTTCATGTTTGCAATCGGCTGGGCCGGCATAACGTACAATTAAAGTTATGACTGTATGATACTGTCTTATATTCAAAGAAAATGAGCGGATGCCCTCATGGGGTCCGGTATTACAATTAAAATTAAAAAACTGAATTTGTAAAAGACTGGACTACTGATAATATTTTCGAAGGTTGGTGGCATGCCATGTCCTCGGAATTTCGTCGCCGTCCATGGTGACCAACTTGTAAGAGTCTGGTCGTCCCGTCCTTAGTACGCGGTATGGCCCTTCCCAGTTTTTGGCCATCTTCCCCTGATTGGTGGGGTCGGAGACTGCAGTCTTTCGGAGGACAAGATCTCCGACCTTAAATTGTTTAATTCGGACTGTCTTGTCATAATGCCGAGCTGTAGTCTGCTGGTAGTCTTCCATTCGGAATGCTATCGATTCACGCACATCCTCGAGGTTGTCAAGGTTTGTGCGTAGGTCATCGGAGTTGGTGCACTCGTTGAAGTTCAGCATTCGGAATGTGGGATGGAACACTTCGACGGGGACGATTGCCTCTGTGCTGAAGGCAAGCATGAAGGTCGTCTCCCCAGTGGGTGTTCGGCTGGTTGTCCTGTACGACCAGACGATACTGGGTAACATGTCGACCCATTTCTCTTTCTGGTCTGCCACCATCTTTTTCAGGCCGGCCAATATTGCTTTGTTGATGGCCTCAGTTTGGCCGCTTGTTTGCGGATACCCGACTGACCCAAACCTGTGGTCTATTCGGAACTCTTCGCAAAAGTTTGCGAAAGATGCACTGGAGAACTGAGTGCCGTTGTCCGTCACAAGGATCCTTGGTACACCGAACCTGTACATGACCGAGTGCCGGAAGAACTGTTCCACTTTGTGGGTGTCGATCTTAGCCACGGCCTCGACTTCAATCCATTTGGTGAAGTAATCGATGACCACTATGACATATTTCCGTTGATAAGTGGCTTGGGGGAAGGGCCCAATGATGTCCATACCCCATATGGCGAAGGGGAGGGGGCTTGTGATCGGCTGCAATGGAGCGGCCGGAGCATGCTGTACAGGTGCATAGAACTGGCACTTGTCGCATCTGCGGACCAGCTCGATGCAATCGTCGTGCATTTTTTGCCAATGGTAGCCTTGGCGGAGGATCTTTTGGAAGAGCGATCGTCCGCCCTGGTGTCGGCCGCATATGCCTTCATGGACTTCTCTCATAACGCTGTCGGCCTCGTCTGACCGCAGGCACCTGAGCAGCGGTAGGGTATAAGATCTCCTGTACAGTACATCATTGTGTATGGTGTATTGCCGGGACTTGGCTTGGATGCGGCGAGCATCTTTCCTGTCAGTCGGCAGGGCGCCCGTCTGGAGGTATTGATATATGTCGTCGTACCAACTGGATGCGACTCCGACGGGGGCTACGACTTCAATAGAGGTGCTGGCGTGGTCTAAGAATTTCACGTACACGGCAGAGTCCATTGCATGGATGTCTTCTAGGGATAACCTTGATAGTTCATCGGCTTCGGCGTTTTCTTCGCGGCCGACATACTGCAGCTCGACGCTTTGGAAGGTTGCAATGGCCGAGTTTACCCTTTCGAGGTATTTCTGCATCCCGGGCTGTCTAGCCTCGTAGTCTCCTTGTGCTTGGCGAATGACTAACTAAGAGTCGCCCTGTATCACTAGCCGATGGACGGCTAGGCTTTTGGCCAATCTGAGTCCGGCCAGTAAAGCCTCGTATTCGGCCTCGTTGTTGGTAGCCCTGAACCCGAACCTGATGGCGGATCGTATTTTAAATCCTTCCGGGCTTCTCAAAATTATCCCTACCCTTGCTTTGTTTTCCATGGAGGAACCGTCAAAGTTCAAGATCCAGGCGGCTTCGGCTTGCTCCGAAGGCAGTACCACCTGAGGTTCTGCAAAATCCTGATTAGGTAGGGTACTTTCGACGATGAAGTCCGTCAGGGCTTGTGCCTTGATGGCCGTTCTGGGGACGTATTTGATGTCGAACTCACCGAGTTCTACTGCCCAGTTTATTAGTCGTCCGGATACATCAGGCTTGGACAACACCTTCTTCAGTGGCGTGTTTGTGAGCACCGATATCGGATACGCCTGGAAGTACGGGTGGAGCTTCCGGGCGGAGATGACCAGGGCAAGCGCTAGTTTCTCAATCGGCTTGTACCTGGTTTCCGCGTCAAGCAGTACTTTGCTGACGTAATAGATCGGCCGCTGGATCTTGTCCTCCTCCTTTATCAGGACGGCGTTGACTGCGCGGTCGGATACTCCGAGGTACAATTACAACTCGTCCCCTGGGTTCGGCTTCACTAGCAGGGGGGCGAGGATAAATACGCCTTCAGGTCTTCGAAGGCCCTCTGGCACTCCTCGGTCCATTCAAACTTCCCGGCTCCCTTCAGAGTTTTGAAGAAATGGAGGCAGCGCTCGGCTGACTTAGACATGAAGCGGCCGAGTGCTGCTATTCGACCATTCAGCTCTTGCACCTGCTTCCCCCTGGTTGGCGTAGCCATGTCCAGGATTGCCTTGATTTTCGAGGGATTTGCCTCGATTCTCCTCTGTGAGACCATGAATCCCAGGAATTTTCCTGATCCAACTCCGAAGGCGCACTTTGTAGGGTTGAGCTTCATGCTGTGCCTTCGGAGAACCTGAAATGCTTCACCAAGGTCAGCCAGGTGCCGACCAGATTGTCGACTCTTGACAAGGAAGTCGTCCACATACACCTCCATGTTGCGGCCAATCTGTCGTCTGAATACCTTATTGACCAGCCTCTGATAGGTGGCTCCTGCATTTTTGAGGCCAAAAGGCATTACCGTATAGCAGAAGAGCCCTTGATTTGTGACGAAGGATGTGCACTCTTCGTCGACCTTCTGCATCTTTATTTGGTTGTAGCCGGAGTATGCGTCAAGGAAACTCAGCAGTTCATGTCCGGCCGTGGCATCAATCAGCTGGTCGATGCGCGGCAGCGGATAGCTGTCTTTTGGGCAAGCTTTATTTAGGTCGGTGAAGTCTATGCAAATCCATCATTTGTCGTTAGACTTTGGCACCATAACCACGTTGGCCAACCAGTCCGGGCAGTTGTGAGGACAAAGATGGAAATCTTTAGAAGTCGCCACCTAGATTTAGGTCTAGGACCTTAGAAATGTGAAATCTCACCCCAAGCTAAGACTTCGATTGACTCATGACCCTTATATTGGAATTCTGGTCCATCAGAGATTGGGTAAGTGTCAGGTTACGGTTATGGGAAGGGGTTAGGCACCCAAACCGTCCGATCAAAATCGGTCTCCTATACCTTTCCTATGCTAGACTCTATTTGCTAAGTCAAACCAAACCAAGGGGTTTGATATCATTGAACCGAATCTGTATCCATCAGATTGCCTACGTATCACGGAATTATTCCAAAAATCAGGTTCACCATCGTAGTTCAGGTGTGATTAAAGTTTATGGATGTGATTTATGCTTGTGCATGATTAAGTTCATTGTTCAAGTTGAAATTTATGCTTGAATGGTTGAGAAATCCTATGGGTTAGGATCTGGATAGTCCATGTGGACTGATAGATAGTCCTAGTGGATCTAAGAATAACCCTATTTGGGTTGGAATGTGGATAATATCCTAGTGGATCTATGGATAGTCCAAGTAGACTAAGGTGTGGATCCGAATTTAGGTTTCTCCCAAATGGCCTACGTATCCTAGGGTTTGCCTTAAGAATCAGAATCCACGTAGTTCGGGGCCTGGGTTGAAATGGGAATGGATATCCTAGTGAATCTATGGATAGTTCGAGTGGACTAAGGTAAATATCCTAGTGGATCTATGGATAGTCCAAGTGGACTAAGGTGTGGATCCGAATTTGGGTTTCTCCCAAATAGCCTACGTATCCTAGGGTTTGCCCTAGGAATCAGAATCCACGTAGTTCGAAACTGGATAACCCTATTTGGGTCAAAATATGGGTGGATATCCTAGTGGATCTATGGATAGTCCGAGTGGACTAAGGTGTTGCATAAAATAAGTTATTACCAAAAAGTAGAATATTCTATCTAAATATGGCACATAAAACATTTATGGCAAGAAATTCACATACAGTAAGATTGTTTAAAAATCTTTCAAATATGGCATGTATTCCAAATAAGGCAAGAGCATATGTGGCATGATCTAGTATGCTATCTTCTAAGCATGGCAAGATCCTAATTGCTATTTCTTTCCATATTTAGGGTTTTTTACCCTAATTATTATTTTATTTCCATTTTTTAGGGTTTTCTACCCTAATTGTTATTTTCTTTCCATTTTAGGGTTTTCTACCCTAATTATTATTTTATTTCCATTTTTTAGGATTTTCTACCCTAATTGTTACATTCTTTCCATTTTAGGGTTTTTTACCCTAATTATTATTTTATTTCCATTTTTTAGGGTTTTCTACCATAACTGTTACTTTCTTTCCATTTTAGGGTTTTCTACCCTAATTGTTACATTATTTCCATTTTAGGGTTTTCTACCCTAATTATTATTTTCTTTTCATCTTAGGGTTTTCTACCCTAAATGTTACTTTCTTTCCATTTTAGGGTTTTCTACCCTAATTATTATTTTCTTTCCATTTTTTTAGGGTTTTCTACCCTAATTGTTACATTCTTTCCATTTTAGGGTTTTTTCTACCCTAATTGTTATTTTATTTCTATTTTTTAGGGTTTTCTACCTTAACTGTTACTTTCTTTCCATTTTAGGGTTTTCTACCCTAATTATTATTTTATTTCCATTTTTTTTAGGGTTTTCTACCCTAACTGTTACTTTCTTTCCATTTTAGGGTTTTCTACCCTAATTGTTATTTTCTTTTCATTTTTTAGGATTTTCTACCCTAATTGTTACATTCTTTCCATTTTAGGGTTTTCTATTCTAATTATTATTTTCTTTCCATCTTAGGGTTTTCTACCCTAAATGTTACTTTCTTTCAATTTTAGAGTTTTCTGCCCTAATTATTATTTTATTTCTATTTTTTAGGGTTTTCTACCCTAACTGTTACTTTCTTTCCATTTTAGGGTTTTCTACCCTAATTATTATTTTATTTCCATTTTTTAGGGTTTTCTACCCTAATTGTTACATTCTTTCCATTTTAGGGTTTTCTACTCTAATTGTTATTTTATTTCTATTTTTCAGGATTTTCTACCCTAATTGTTACATTCTTTCCATTTTAGGGTTTTCTACCCTAATTATTATTTTCTTTCCATCTTAGGGTTTTCTACCTTAAATGTTACTTTCTTTCCATTTTAGGGTTTTCTATCCTAATTATTATTTTCTTTCCATCTTAGGATTTTCTACCCTAAATGTTACTTTCTTTCCATTTTAGGGTTTTCTACCCTAATTATTATTTTATTTCCATTTTTTAGGGTTTTCTACCCTAACTGTTACTTTCTTTCCATTTTAGGGTTTTCTACCCTAATTGTTATTTTCTTTCCATTTTAGGGTTTTCTACCCTAATTATTATTTTATTTTCATTTTTTTAGGGTTTTCTACCCTAATTATTATTTTATTCTATTTTAGGGTTTTCTACCCTAATTATTACTTTCTTTCTATTTTAGGGTTTTCTACCCTAATTGTGACAATGAGCATTTAATATAGCATGTGAGTATGATCATTCCAATCATGGCAGTATGATTATTCCAATTGTTGCAAGTGTGTGCATGTGTAGCGAACAAATATGGCAATATGTGGCATCATATGTATCAAAAACCACTTGTGTGCATGATATTCAGATTTGCTTAAATTAATCACAAATAAGATCCAATCATGCATCAATATATCAAAATCGAACTCCAATAATGTGGCTAAGATCCAATCATATATCAAAAATCAAATTCCAATAATGTGGCTAAGATCCAATCATGCATCAATATATCAAAATCAAATTCCCATCATGTGGCCAAAATCTAATCATGCATCAATGTATCAAAAATCAAATTTCAATCATGTGGCCAAGATCCAATATATAAAAATCAAATTCCCATCATGGGGCCAAGATCTAATCATATATCAAAGATCAAATTCCAATAATGTGGCTAAGATCCAATCATGCATCAATATATCGAAATCAAATTCCCATCATGTGGCCAAGATCTAATTATGCATCAATGTATCAAAAACCAAATTTCAATCATGTGGCCAAGATCCAATCATAAAATTATAATCAGAGGATAGCAACTTAATGGTAGGAACTGACTAGGATTGGGCTTATGCATGTGGATGAACAACAAGGTGGGTAGGAGGGGCAAAGCTGGTGGCCTGTACAGGTGGTGCTCACGAAGGCTTTTGATGGGTGTATGAGTGTATGTGGGATATGAAACCAGGTACCATCAATCAATTTTGGTGGCTGGATAATCGGATGTAGCAAGGAGGTGAGTTATGATAGTGATGTGCAGGTGTGGTGGAGTGAGTATAGAATACACAAAGTAAAGGAAAAGAAAAAAGGGAAAGGAAGCAGAGCTTACCAAACGCTACTGCTGCTACTTCTTCTTCTTCATCTTCTCTTCTCTATCTCGATCTCCTTTCGGTCTCTCCCTTCCCCTCTTTTTTGTTTTTTTTTTCTTCTTTTTTCTCTCTTCTTCCCTTCTTTTTCTACCAAAAAACGTGAGCCACAAAGGCCTTTCACGTTTTGTTTTCTTTCCCCTTTTTTTTTTTCTCTCTTCTTCCCTTACATTTCTCCCAAAACTTAGCTCAAAAGCCTTTCCATGTTTTTCTTTCTCTTTTCCCTTTTTTTTCTCTTTGGAAAAAGTCCCAAAAGAAAAACCCCCCTCTTCACGTTTTTTCCTCTTCTTTTATTCTCTTTTGGAAATCCAAAAAATCTTTTTGTTTATCTTAGAAAAGCCCACGTATTTTTTCTCTTTCTTCTTTCCCTTTTTTTTTCCAACAAAATCTTTTTGGATTCCCTTAGAAAAACTCACGTTTTTCTTCTTTCTTCTTTCCCTTTTTTTTCTCCAACAAAATCTTTTTGTTTATCTTAGAAAAACCCACGTTTTTTCCTCTTTCTTCTTTCCTTTTTTTTTCCAACAAAATCTTTTGGATTCCTTTAGAAAAAGTGACGTTTTTCCTCTCTCCCTCTTTCCTTTTTTTTTTTCTCAAAATCTTTTGGATTTATCCCCAAAATCGAAATCCCCATTCTCTTCCACGTTTTTTCTCTCCCCTCTTTCCTTTTTCTTCTCAAAAATCTTTTGGATTATCTCCAAAATTGAAATCTCCCTTCATTTTCACGTTTCTCTCTCCCCTCTTCCCTTTTTCTTCTCAAAATCTTTTGGATTATCTCCAAAACCAAAATCTCCATTCTCTTTCACGTTTTTTTTTCTCTCCCCTCTTTCCTTTTTCTTCTCAAAAATCTTTTGGATTATCATTTACATATAATAATATATATTATACACACACACACACACAAATATTATATATATATATATTTATATATATATATATTTATATTATATATACATATATATATACATATATACACACATATAGATATATATATATATATATATATATATATATATATTATACAATATATATAATATATAAATATTATGTACATAGATGAACTGATTCGAAATGGGTTGAGATTGACTTAGGTTGACAACTGATATGGAATTAACTGGGTTTTCTCTCCTTGTCATTTCACGGGTCATTTCCGCTGTCATCCCGCATGGAATTTTCCGATGGCCTCTATTCCAAATTTTTTGCGTTTATTTTGTAGAACATTAAAAATGAGGAATATAGGAACTTGAATCACCTCATTTGGAAGTAAAATGGTCAACTTATGAATTTTTGAAGTTTAAGCGGACCAATTATCGATAATTTGGCTGACCATTATGCATGAGATCCTTCGGAGGCTTTTATCGAAAATATTTTACGTCCACTTTGTAGAGCACTAAAAATGGAACATAATGAGACTGGAATCACCTGAATCCGATGTAGAACGGAAAAGATATGCAGCTTTGAAATTCTGACAATAATTTTGCATGCAAGCTTGCATGGGACCCACTGGTAACTTCTACCCTGGATTTTTTACGTCCACTTTGTAGAACATCATGAATGAAGAATAATGGTCTTGGAATCATCTGAATCCGATGTAGAACGGGAAAGATATGAAGCTTTGAAGTTCTAACGATCATTTTGCATGCAAGTTTGCATGGGACCCACTGGTGACTTCTATCCGGGATTTTTTACGTCCACTTTGTAGAACATCATGAATGAAGAATAATGGTCTTGGAATCATCTGAATCTGATGTAGAACGGGAAAGATATGATGCTTTGAAGTTCTAACGATCATTTTGCATGCAAGTTTGCATAGGACCCACTGGTGACTTCTACCCGGGATTTTTTACGTCCACTTTGTAGAACATCATGAATGAAGAATAATAGTCTTGGAATCATCTGAATCCGATGTCGGATGATCAAGATATGATGATTTGAAATTCAAACGATCCGACTTAAGATAATTTGCATGAAGGCCCCTGGGATTATTTATAATAATTTCAGAAACCTCCCTTATATGTATCATCTGACTAAAATGGTCATATCTTCCTCATTTGATATTGGAATTGAGCAATTCTGGTCTCATTTCGAAGATAATTCCCTGACCTATGCATCTATGCAGATAATAGACCATGACCCTGCTGTGGGGATCAATGAAAAATCACAAACTTTTGGGTTAGAGGTCAGAAACCTACCATATTGGTTCACTTATGCCGAGGGTGGCAAAAATGGGATGCTTACAGTAGTCGACCTCCCGTATTAAGTTTGCCGCCAGCAGTTTCTGCACCTCCTCATCTATGGCAGACTGTCGGGCGGGTACAAAACTCCTCTTCTTTTGTCGCACCGGCTTATGCTGCGGGTCGACTACTAAGTGATGTTCAATTACCTCCCTTGGTATCCCCGGCATGTCAGAGGATGACCATGCGAAGACGTCGAGACTCTGCCTTAAGAATTCAATCAATTCTTCTCTTTGTTCCTCGGGCAGCAAGGAGCCGACCTGGAACGTCTTCTCCGGTTGATCGTCCGCAATCGGGATTTGCAGAAGTTCTTCTGCGGGTTCCCCTCGGTTGGGAGAGGGGTCCTTGGGAACATCTATCATGTTCACCTGTGCCGACTTCAAGGCGCGCTAACTATTTTTCAGCTCGGTGGCGTACCACCTCCGCGAAGTGTCCTGGTCTGTTCGGCACTCTCCGACTCCATCCTCGGTCGGGAACTTCATCACCAGGTAGTAGGTGGACATACAGGCCTTCAATTTGTTCAGCGAGGGCCTGCCGATGATGACATTATGAGCCGATGGTCGATCAACCACCATGAATTCGACCACCACTTGTCGCTGCCTGGGCTTCTGGCCGAGAATGACAGGCAACTGGATGCCTCTTTTTACTGTGACTGGGTCCCCGGAGAAGCTGATAAGGTCGAAAGTGACGGGACGGAGCTGGTCGTCAGTCAGCTGCATCCTCTGATATGCATGGTAGAATATAATGTCTACCGAGCTTCCGGTGTCTACTAGGCACTTCGCGACATCGCAGTGCCCGATCCCGGCCGTGAAGACAAGGGCGTCTTCATAGGGGACCACGACGTTGACTAGATCTTCGTCGCTGAAGGTAATGACTTCTCCGGTCCGGGCTCTCTTCGACGGCCACTCAGTCTTGGCCACCAGACGGGAGTAGGCCTTTGCCGACCTGTTAGAGGTGTTCCCAGCGGCGGGTCCTCCTATCATTGTGAGGACTGGCTTGCCCTCGTCTTGAGGTCCCTTGGTGATGCATAGACGCCACTGTCACTAGGGATGCGCAGACCCATAGACGTGCGTGGTCGGTCCTCCGGGGGTGGACTGCCGACAAACCTGCGTTCGACTTTTCTTCTCTTTGAGGCCGGGTGTGACTTCTTTTTTATTTTTCACCGGACTTCAGGCTTTGGGCAAGCCGAGATGGACTCGGACTGGGTATGTTGTCGGCCTCCGAGTCTTTCCTTCACCGGAACTCTTTCTCTTTGCCCTCCTGACGAGCTTCTGACTGTGCCAAATTGGATGGCGCCGACCCATTGTCTGGGGGGAGCTGGCCCGTCATCAGGGTCTCTGTCATCTCTCCGAGCGGCGTTCTGATTGTCACCTGCGTCCGCACGGTAGTTATTGGGTTGTGGATTCCTCGGAGGCGGAGGCGGTAATCCCCGATCTCTCCGAGCGGGGGCTGGTCCCCTATCTGCGTGCCGAACGAAGTTGCCATAGTATCCTCGTCTGATGAGGTCCTCAATCTCCCCTTTGAGGTACTTGCATTCTTCTGTCTCATGACCATAGTCGCGATGGAAGCGACAGAAATGAGAGTGGTCCTTATTCCTTCCACTGCCAAGTGCTTTTGGCGGTGGTCGGAGGTTCCGATCGTTTTTAATCACTTCGAGGATCTCCGTCATCGAGGTGTTCAGCGGAGTGTAATACTCGAATGTCTTGTAGGGGTGCCGGTAGGTCTGATCCCTTCCGGACTTCTGCTTCTTAGAATCTCCCGGGCTTGGTGCCAGGTCGGCCGCCTCAGACCTTTTTTTGTCTGCCAGCTTCGTAGTGGCCTGCAGATTGTTCACGGTGTTGTTTTTCTGCGCCCGAGTCGTCTCGTCTGCGGAGGCATATTTCTCGCACCTGGCGAGTAAGTCGTCCAGGTTCTTCAGTGGCTTTTTGGCAAGGGACCAACAAAGCTGACGATAGGTGACGCCGGCCTGCAGGCTAGACATATGGACCGCGGGCTCGACGTCTTTGATCTCAAGCACCTCGTTGTTGAAGCGCTTGATGAATTCCCTTAGGGACTCGTCCTTCTGCTGCTTCACTGTCGACAGATGGTACGAGGTTTTCTTGCGCACTCGGCTTGCTTGGAAGTGCGTCAAGAACTTGTTCGATAGCTGTTCGAACGAGGTAATGCTCTTGGCCGGGAGATTATTGAACCACGTGCGGACAGCTCCCCGGAGCGTCGAGGGAAACATCCTGCAGATGAGGCCGTCGCTCAGGGGGTAGAATAGTATTGTGGAGACGAAAGCGTCTAGGTGCTGCTTGGGGTCGGTACTCCCATGGTAGGAGTCCAAGACCGGCATCTTGAAGTTGTCAGGGGGTGGTGCCCTCATGATATCGTCCGAGAGCGCCGTAATTGCGGTGTAGGCCTTTCTCGGCGGGGCGGCCTTGTTTTGCTCCACCTGCTGAAGCCGAGTTGTTATCTCGAGTAGAAGCCGCTCGACCTCGGACTGAGGAGTGTCCGGAGGCTGAGGACCAGAACCGGGTGTTTCGTCATTAATTCTTTCTCTCCGGAGGCCATAGAGGAAGGACCCCGGGCCCCCCATCGGAGGTGGTGCAATAGGTGCCTGGTGCTGATTTAGCGGTTGATTCCGACCGGTGGGCTGTGCTACGCTTCGTCCAGGTGCTTGGTCTCCCGTCGGGAGGTGGTCTGGCAAAGCGTTAACCGGGCCTGCCCTCGCCCTTGGCGAATGGACCGCCTACGGGGCTTCCGGTGGAAGTAGGGGATTCGGCACCGGCTGGGGATTCTCTCCCGCCGCTACCGAATTGCTTGCTCGAACCCCTCTTAAGACTTGAGCAAGCTGTTCAATTTGCTGCTTCAACTCGTCGAACTGCTGGCGAGTGACGTACTCGGGAGGAGGCTGTGGTCGATCTACCGATGGTGTGTGGCTCGGGGCAGGCGTCGGTGCCTGCCGCGGTACCTGTTCTGGGATTGGTGCGGGTTCTGGCACTGGAGGTGCAGGTTCACGGTCCTCCCTCGTCGTGCTTTCGGTACTGTCCATGTGCACCGATGCCTCAGAAAGGGCGTGCGACGTCCATCCTCGAGTTCTTCTGTGGGCCATTGAAATTGTGACACGTACACGCTAAACTCAGTCGAATGAAGGCCCACAGTGGGCGCCAAACTGTTACGGTTGGAAATCGCCCGTTGATCCACGCTCTGAGTTACCTGCAACAACAGAGAAGAGACAAAGGAGGGGGCGCCTAAGCCCCGGTTACCCTACGATGCCTAAGTGAGATTCCCAAGGTAAACAGTCAAGAGATAGCAGAAGGCTATCTCCAGTTTAGAGAGAGTGGGACGATGAATGAGTTTGAGCGTGTAGGATGAACAATAATAACTTGTAGCTTGTAAGTGCCTTCGGGTTTACCTTGATGGATGACCTCTACTTATAGGAAATGAAGAAGCATGGAGGCACCAGGACTCAAGGAAGTAGATCGCCAATAGGACTTCCATGTGTCGGACTGGGGGACACCTGGGTGGTAGACTCCGAGTAGGAGTCGGAGACCTTAGCCAAGGAAGCTAAGTCGGTCAGCTCTGGGACTGACACGTGTCGGCGTGTGAGTAACGACCCACCGGGATAGTCGGTGTCGTATCAGACTGGGAGAAGGACTCCTCGGAGGTAGTCCTAATCACATTAGGACTCTGGCTCCCTTTGAGAACTATAGCCGAGTAGGACTGAGACTCCGAGCGCTACCAGGGAGGCCGAGCGCATGAGAGGCCGTGTGCGATACACTCTGAGCGCTCAGGCTCCGAAGGCGCAACTTGACACGTGTAAAATTTTAAGTGGAGGGATCATTTCCCTCCTAACAGCGTATTAAACAGTTGAGTACGGTACGACAGTACGGTACGCGTTTAAAACGAGTTTTAACTAAAAGAGGTATAGATCCACAGGATTAATCAAGCCAAAGGTCTGCATACTCATCGTGAGCAAAAAAAAAAAAAAAACAAGTAATTCGACATCTCTCTTTTACTTGTTTCGAGGAAGTATCCACGAAAAGACTTGACTAGAAACTTGGAGTGGGGGGCCATGGATGATTTTTTTTTCTTTTGGGTAAATAGCGTGATCTTTCTTTTCCTTGTTCGGTTTCTCTTCCTCCTTTGGCAGCCTGACCGGTCGGAGTCGTCTGACCGTTTAGAGTTGATATGGGATACGTATCATCCAAACTCTAAAGGTATGCACACAAATTGATCAATCCTCTCCCTCATCACTATTTTTTGTTTATTTTTGATTTTTCAACCAAAAACCCATGAAGTCCATTGACGACAAAATAAAGCTTTGACGGATGAGAAAATTTGAACTTTAAGATAGCTGAGTCGGCAAGGACTCTACACCTTAGGAAGCAGAAGGTGCTGAGTCCGACTCTTCTTACTATCTTTGGGCCATTCACAAGGGTGTTAAATACTCTTTCTTTCTTGCTATGAGTGCAAGTGGAATGGTTCTCATTCAACCCTGGAATGACTTGATCCTTAAGATTGTGGGGTCAGTATGAACCCATGGGATTAGTCAGGTAAAAGGCCTATAACCTATTGTTACTTACCAGATTAGTATTTGTATAATAATGGACATGGTAGGCCAGGGCCCAGTCATGCTGGACATTCTATGTTGAAGGCTACAGCTTTTTCAAAACATGCGCAACTTAATTGTCCTTATCGAAAACAAAGTTGATCCTGTATTATTGGTTCTAAATCTAAGTATTGTACACGGCATATTGATTATGTTTAAAATCGATTCGAATCAAATCAAATCAAATCAATGTCTAGATCCAATGGCAAACCAACATGTGTTTAATTAATCATTATAAAAATAATATTTAAACAAATAAGGTTTGATGCTAAACCAATACAAATAAATCAATGGAATATGATACTATCGATCTCGATTCTTGAACGATGACCTCAAGTACCAAAGGTCCTGAAGCAGCATAAGAGCTCAAGACATGTGCATGGTTGAAATGCATTGACACATCCAATCCCTGCTCAGATTGACAAAAAAAAAAATCTGGAATCCATCAAGTTGTGTGGAATTTTATTCGATTCAGGAGTCCAAATCGTCTCCAATCATAGGAGGATTCTAGTGCCGGTCTAACCGTTGAAATTTATCCGATGCACATATTGATGTATTGGTATACGCACTGAATGAATTCCAGTGGTTGGATTGGCATTGGAATCCTCCAATGACTGGAGACATTTGGAATAGAAATCGTCTCCAGTTCCAAATCGTCTCCAATCACCGGAGGATTCTAGCTCTAATCCAACCGCTGGAATCTATTCGGTGCACATACCAATACATTGGTATATGCATCGGATAGATTCCAACAGTTGGATCGGCACTGGAATCCTCCAATGATTGGAGACAATTTCCATAGGAATGGTAACCCTCATTTCATATGATTCTGATAGGTTCGTCACTTAACGCTGCTCAACGTTACAAGTCCATCACGTAATTGATTCTTGGGAGATTCTTTTACGTCAACAATCAAAGAATTATTCCCACATGGGTAGATGGTCAATTGGTCATGATTTATGCTTTGTTTAGGAGCTGAAATCATTGAATAGCAGGAGTGTGGATTCTCTCTAAACGTTGTAACAACACACACCCTTAGGAATTATTAATGTAGTGTGGGATTTGATACCATATTTCGTCTACTAATCATCGGGTGACGTGTGTCCCCAGGAATGACAATGTGGGAGGATAATATGTGTCCCAATGGACATGACTCTCAATTTGCTGGTTGGAGGTTGTTTTTTCTCGTGAGTTGGAACCCTCCATAAATCCACGTAGAGCATCAAGTCTTGTCATCATTCGATGACTTGGAGATATTGTGCTATAACTCACGCCTTGTCTTACATCTCAGTTACCTCACATGTGGAAGACTCCTAAACCATCATGACAACTGATTCCATGGGATTCTCCCATAATGGTTGAAACGGGTGACTAGGGACATCTTAGCTGGTGGTTCGTCATCCTACGATCAAGCTAGTTTCTCAGGGACGCTCCTGGCGGTTAGACGGTTATTCCCACACCTTGTCCAAAGATTATCCAAGATCTTCCCATGCTTATAAAACTACTCAATGATCAATCAGGAAGGAGGCAGTACACCCAAATATGCTCTCTTACTTTCATTCTTGAATTCATCTTCTCCCCTACGACTAAGGAGCTTATGTCCTTCTCTAAGCTCTATACTGTTAGTTTCTTTACTGACTTGATTATCGAAGTGGACATCAGACCATCTCGGTCTGCCCTCTAATAAGGATTTACTCTTCTTATCTTGCAGGAGAGCGTGGACCAAGTACTCGTCGATAAATTACAGCGACAGTTTGGCGCCCATCATTGGGCCATCCATTCTCTTAAAGATGTGAATTCAAGACCTTCCAGTCTCACCTACTGAAGAATGGTGTGGCACACTCGTAACCATCCCGGCGGCAAGAATCCTCCTGAAATCAACCCAACAGCAAACGATGACCAGACAGAGGAGGGACAGGGCCAGGATACCGTTCCTATTGGAGACGTCGATGGAAATACTTCCATCGTCCGTAATTCCCCTCAAGAACACACTTCTATAGGTCCAAAACCTATGCCTCAGTATGTCACCATGGAGGACTTCAACTACCTGAGGGGGCAAATTACAGAATTAACAAGGTTATTCAAACCGCCACAGATATTGACTCACCCCTAAGGCGCCCGTGCACCACCTCGAGGGCTCGAAGCACCGCGAACTTCCAATCAGAACCAAGAATTTCCTGTTAAAGAAGAACTACCCAATCTAGTCGACGATGAAGTCCTGGAGTACGTTCCAGTGTCACTGACGGACTCAGACTCTTCGGATGGGCAACACAATAGGGCAAACGATCTTGGATGAAAAGGTAGCTGAAAATCCCAAAATGATGTACAAGATAGGGTGGATGCTGCCCGAGCAGAGAGAATAGCTATCAAGAACCGTCTAATAAAACAAAAGTGCACCGCAAAAAAGGAAGCATGGATGACCACCCCACAGAGCGAATTGGAGCAGCAATTCTTGGCCATACAAGCTCGTATGATTGAGATGGAAAAGAAGCAGGCAGCTCCTACCGTAGTATCAAGAAAGAAGGAATACTATGCCGATATGGCTTTCACAAAGGAGATAATGGATATCCCAAGACCAGAGCACTTCTTTATGCCGAAGGTTGATCCGTATGATGGGACTACCAACCCTCAGCTACATCTCGACAACATTTCAGCCTTGATGGTATTGCACCGATATGAAGATGCCATTCTTTGTCGGGCTTTCCCAACGACATTGCGAGGTGCAAGGCAACTTTGGTTTAACATCCTATTGGCTAACTCCATCCAATCTTTCAACCAGGTGAGTGATCATTTCTTTGAGCACTTTCAGACTCAAACGGCTCCAAAGAAGACCTCAACAAACCTCATCAATGTCAAGCAAAAACCAGAAGAAATTCTGCGAGCATATCTTTCAAGATTCAATCGCGAGGGTTTAGAAATCCAAAACCTCAGCTTAGAGGTTAAGATGATAGCGTAGCAAGGAGGAATCAAAGATAAAGATCTCTTGAAATCGATCTACAAAAGGCCACCATAGACCTATGCTGAGCTGATGACAAGGGCCAAAAAGTATGCCGCAATGAATGAGGCTCTTCTCCTCACACATCCCAAGTCCGGTGAAAAAAGAAGAGCTGATGCCCAAGTTGCCACTCCTAATGACACATCCAAGAAATAAAAAACCAAAAAAGATAGATTCCCAGAAAAGCAAGTCGCCAAGGAGGATCCTGATTGCGATCAATTCACCAAACTAACCATTCCTATGTCCAAGGTGTTGCACAACTTGAAAGGCACATAATACGAGCTAGCCGCTCTGCTACCCATGAGTCCTGACCCAAGAAGGGAGAGATCAAAGAAATACTACAGGTATCATCGAGAGAATGGGCACGACACTGATAAATGTCGAGCCCTCCGCTACGCTATCGAAGACCTGATCAAACCCGGTCACATTCGCTAATATGGAATTAAGCCTCAAGATGCGAACAATAGGCAGAAAGGTAGCAGCCCGCTAATAGAGAAACCTAAGTTGAACCGTGGTATCCTCGCAAGATCTGAAATGAACCAGAAAGGGATGATTCAGTGTCACCACCCCTCAACAAATTCGGTGACCCCAGAGGATGGATCGGGGTCATCTAGAAGAGCACAAAGATCACACACGGCAGAGAGGGCGCTCTAGAAATCAAAATTTAAGGATAAGTCGCCGAAGGAAAAACATCCTAGGCCAAAAGTTGGAGCCCATTTTGGGGCCCGACTATGGACCCAGTGGACTTACCAACTTGATTGAGTGACTTGAAAATCTGCACCTATGCGGTAAGTCGCTCGACAAACCTCTAGATCCAATGGATGTTGAGACACTGAGAAGGAGCACGAGCCCATCATTACGCCCGGTTGGAACACTTCCTAAGAAAAATTTCCCCTCACTGGGAAAGGGTGAATATACGAGCTGGGATTACTACCAGATGCGACTCGTAATCCCATAACACTATTCTGGCACTAATATGTTACACCTTAATTCTGGACTAACCATTGGTGTAATAAACCATCATAAGAACTAACGGCTCAAACCAAGATCTCGTATAGGCTGTACCAACCATGTTAAACCAAAATACATTTCACATCAATCAGAGATATTAAAGTAAATAGTGGAAGTTTTATTAATAATAAACTGAGTGTTTACAATGATAAGTAGATAATAAACCAGTTATCTCCAAGTAACCAAAAGAAAAAATTTCATCTAACCCCCAAAAACTATGTCAAATTCGATCTAACCTCCAACAATTTTAAAAATCTCATTTACCACCCAAAAGGTTTCCAAATGTCTCGTCTACCACCCAAAATTTTTTTCACCATTAGTCAAAGAGATCCCACCCGTTAGTAGAGTCCCGTTAGTTGCAAATATTAGGACAATATTGCCATTATTCCAATAGTAAAAGACGATAATGCCCCTAAAGTGAAAAACACATTTACTTACCAAATTTTCATTTTCTACAGTAAAAGTAAAAAGAAGAAACCCTCTTTCGAAACCTTTCTTCCCCGACGAGTATCACAGTGAAACCCTCTTATTGACTACAGTGTACTGCCCTTTTGTAGTAGCCGACGACTACAGTCAACAGCAGTTAGTGCGGCTACAACTACAGCGAACCATCTTTGCCGACGATGGATTCAGCTTCTCTGTAGAAAGGAGAAGAAATCCCCACAGTCTACTTTCTAGTTTCAGATTTCAGTTTCAGTTTTCATTTTCTAATTTCAATTCGGTATTTCAATGAGTTTTGTTCACTTCGTATTTCATCAATTTGTTCAACCAGTTTTAATTCAAGAAATTTTTTCAAATATAAGTTCGTCTCAATGGCCGTGCTTCGTGGTTTGTGGTTCGTGGTTTTATTTGCCAATTTCACCTGCTTTGTGGTTCTACTTGACAATTTCCTCTTTTACGACCCAGATCTGAGATCTCCTTCTATTGCCAACCTCGATCTGCTGCTTCGTGGTTCTACTTGACAATTTCCTCTTTCACTTGATGAACTAGGAAGCATTCATCATATCTCCCTCCCTCTCTCTCTCTCTCTCTCCGGTCCAACACTTTAAGAGAGTTATACAGTAGCTCTTCAACTGCAAAAAAAGTAGATGAAACAGTAAAGAGAAATTTATAGAGAAAAAAGAAGCTTGGCTTCCCAGATTCTAATATAAGTTTGGAGAAGAAATTAAAGGTTTTCTTAGCCCGTTATGTGGTTTCAAGAAAATATTTAAAACCAAGCCCGCTAAGCTGGTAGTTAATCTTTTTAAATTCGCTTCTTTTTCTTCTAAATTACTGCTCTTTTTATTTGGGGAATTATTTTAAAGAAATAACCCAGAAAACCAAGCATCAATTTGATTCCCAGATTCAATTTGGTTCTCAAGACAAGCTTTTGTTTTCGATGTTGCCGATGGGATACCGGAGATTCGAAGCTGCAAAGTCACCGAAACCTAGCACAGCGACGATGGAGATATGATATTAGGGTTCTAAACCGAATAGCAATAGAGAAGAAAAGAAGAAATTACGTGAAAGAAATAAGAAAAGAAAGGGGCAAATTAGTAATTTTATCTCATTTTAATGTTATAAAGTTTTAAACAAAAAGGGTACGAATGTCCACTCACATGTTCAGTCAAGTGTGTCAGTTAAATGGGGCCGGTTAGAGTTTCTGGAAACCATTGGGTAGTAGATCGAATTTAACATAGTTTTTGGGGGTTAGATGAAATTTTTTCTAACCAAAACATAGTTAATACTTATTACAATTACCAAATACAAAAGTTAAATACTAAGCATAAACAAAGTTGAAACACTCACTTTGACGAGTCTATTTGTCCTCTACAGCTTGCTAGTCCATAGCCGTCACATGTCCAAATGTTGACACCTTTATCTATCCTTCAACGGTATTACCTGCATCATTAGAAACTAAAAGAAAAACGATACCGTGGGGTGAGCTCACAACCTTACTTCATGAGAAAACAAAACAATGCAACAAACATATGCATGCATTCAATTCATATCTTTGGTTTGATTTTAAAGTTTG
Source organism: Protea cynaroides (assembly GCA_028583415.1). Taxonomy (NCBI): domain Eukaryota; kingdom Viridiplantae; phylum Streptophyta; class Magnoliopsida; order Proteales; family Proteaceae; genus Protea; species Protea cynaroides. The sequence goes on from CM053266.1 coordinate 20,833,631, forward strand.
CAATGTGCTATAGAAAGGTTTGGTGGCCCCCGCACCTCTATATACGAGTATGTGAATCAGTCCAATGGATCAAACACCATTGTCGTCCCACATGCATCCACCATGGAATAGAGATAAAGCTAAAGTGTCTGGACCAAACACCGCCAATACTTCTCCTGATGCCCTACCCATACCAACACGTAAGCTCCTATTGGTGAGGGCTTACAAACTGGGGCTCGCTACTAACCAATCCTAAATGTCATCTAGTGTATCCAAGGACTCACCCTAGCATCCCTCAATACATCTATAGAGATAGAGCTAAGGCCCCCGATAGAGTCAAAGATCACACGGTCCAAGATCACCTCCCTTGATGCCCTATGACTTAATAGTTCTACTAAGGCAATGGCGATACGACGATGTCAATGGATAAGACTTGAATAGAAATAGAGCTAGAGTCTGGTGACCAGGTCACAGACCACAATGCCATGTCCTCCCCCTGATGCTCCACTCGCATTCAGCATACTAACTACAAACAGACAGTTACATGCCTATTCCTAGCATCATCAATCAACATGGTAGCAAATAGACAAAAGTAAATATGCATGAGCAGTAATAACAGTAATATTGGAAGACATGTGAGATGCACATTACAAGCATATAAGCATAGAATCAATCATGGCATTGGACTCAATAAAATAACAGTTTATTATTGTCCAATTAGTTTAAGTCTTGTTCCCTCACCTATTAGCAAAACTTGATCTCATTTCAAGCCTTGTAATTCTCTTTGAATTAATTTAATGACCTAAAAGTTGTATAAATTTAAATTAGGATTCATGTGTAATGTGTTGCAGTAGTCGAAAATCAAATTAGATCACTGATAGGTGTCTGATAGGACCTATGGTCGCATGCTGTGTCGACCTTACCACGTACGGTCGATACCCTACGGTCGCATTATATGTGACCATACCTTGCCACCATGCGTTTCCTAAATTCTTCTCGAATAGCTATGGTCGAGACTATGGTCATTCTATGGTCGATCTATGGTTGATCGTAGCTGCGACCATACGATTACTGATCAAAACCTACTTTTAATCCGAAATCTTCCTCTTGGCTCCTTAGTAGGGTCCTTCCAAATGATCATTCTAAGGTCCATTCTCTTAGTTTAATCAATTGATTACTCTAATCCATTCTCTGTGGTCTCCTCTTGAGGTTTGCATAGAGGATCCCATAATTGAATCTTTACATTGGGTTTGGTATTGTAATTTACATTAGAAGCTTCTAATCTTGATGTTCTGAGGCTACAGAGATATGGTTCATACCTTACTTGTTGCAGGGAATCAGTAGAACTCTTCTCTCAGCCTTCTCCTTAGTTTTCTCTCCTTTTCCTTTTCTTCTTTCTTTTCCTCTAGGGTTTGCTAATGTTTCAAAAGAGTGAAAAAGGATTGAGGGACGTCCTTTATATAGAGATAAACTTTCCATATAGAGTTCTCCAATATTAAGAAAGAGTTTCCCCCCCCCCCCCCTTTAATTTGGAAAATTTCCAACTCGGAGTCTAGTTTTGGGTCGTACGGTCTGATGGTAAGGTCACATAATTTGTCGACCATATGCTCAAAAACATCGATCGTACAGTCACTATTTGTATGGTCTTTATTTCTTACCATATGGTCGACCATACCTACCCAGGTAGTCGACCATACACTTGATTCTAAGTTTTTTTTAGTCGATTCTCATACCTGGTCTTGTGGTCTATCTTTACACGATCGGTTCACTTGATCCAACAATGATGGGAAGACCTTACAAGACACGGTTATATCGGGTTAGTGAAGTGCGGGTCTTACAACTCCACCACCCTTAAAAGAAATTTTATCCTCAAAATTTGCACGTACGGATCTTATAATTCCCCCATCCTCAAAAAAAATTGCATCCTCGAAATTTACATGTACCTTTCGAGTCGAATAGGTGGGAATACTATTTTTGCATTGCATTATCCTCTTCCCATGTAACCTCCTCCACATCTTGGCTTTGTCAGGTTACCTTCACATAATAAATATCCCAGCTACAGATATGTTGTACATTCTAACTAGTGATTTAGGCTGGTACCACTTCAAAAATTAAGTTTTCTATAAAATCCGATGGATCTATGGTTAATACCCGTGATAGATCTCCAATGTACTTCTTCAATAGAGACACTTAAAATATATTGTACATACTAGACATAGATTGCAATAATGCTAGTTAATATACTATTCTTCCACGTCTCTCCAAAATTTTACAAGGTTCAAAACATATATAAGGCATAACTTTCCCTTATTACTGAATCATTTCAAACCACGCATAAGTGATATCTTCAAGAACACTTTGTCACTTATGGTGAACTCAAGGTCTTGGCATCTCTTTTAATAACCTTGAGCTGTTTTTGCCCTTTTTCTTTGATCTTGTCTACCACTTGACAGGTTTCTTCAGTAGACTTATGTCTTATAATTCCTCATTCTCTGACTTTATTCAAAAATAGAGGAGTTTGACATTTCTACCGTACCATGCTTCATAGGTGATATCTATATGGTAGCGTGGTAGCAATTTCGATCAGCGACAACTTCTCATCTCAAACTCCTTTAAAAATAGTTTTACAAGCTTGGAGAATACCTCCTAGGTTCTGTATAGTCCACTCCGACTGTCCGTCGGTTTAAAGATGAAATGTGGTACTAAACTTTAACTTCATTTTCATCGCTTTCTGTAGTCCTTCCCAAAACTTTGAGGCAAAACATGAGCCTTTATCTAACTTTATGCTCTCAAACATAGCATTCAATCAGATAATATTATCCACATACAACTTAGCTAGCCGCTCCAAAGCATACCGAGATCATATAGCAATGAAACGAGCTGTCTTTATAAGACGATCAATAATCACCAAAACTATGTCAACCGATCTAGGAGTTAGTAGTAAACTGATGACATAGTCCATTGTAATGCAGTTCTACTTCCAAGCTGTTTCCAATAGTGGTCATAGTAAGCCTGCTGGTCTTTGTCTTTTAGCCTTTACTTGTTGATAATTCAAACACTGGAACACGCACTAAGCCACATCTGTTATCATTCCTCTTTACCAGTATACTCTCTTCAGGTCATTATACATATTGGTATGTTTGGTACCACCGAGATGTATCGAATATGGTGTGGAATGAGCTTCTAGCATCATTTTGTATCTAAGATCTGAGTTTTTCACTTTCAGGTATGCATAATCATCCTTTGTATCACAGGACATTCTCCACATCCAAAGTAAGTCAGGGTTAGGTTTTTCTTTCTCTAAATCTTTTTACATCGTTCTTAAATACGGATCTAACCAAATTACTGCTTTTACTTCATCCATCAAATCAGAGACGATCTTTAACGTTGTGAACGCAAGAGAGGAACTATTCCTCCATAAGTTCATCCACAACTTCTTGCTCAATTGGATCATCTCGAGTTTCTATTATATGTTGCTCTTTTACTACTTCTGAATATGTTTCTGCAAAACATAAGCAGCATTGGTACTAGGTCCTCCTTCTAGCTTCATTATTTTACTTTTGCTCGAAGCCTTAGCTACCACATTAGCCTTGCTCGGGTGACACTAAATATCACAGTTTTAATTCTTCAGGAGTTCCAACCATCTTCTCTGCCTAACGTTCAACTCTTTCTGGGTATAGAGATAAATAAAACTCTTGTAATCTGATTTAAATCTAAAATTCTTCTCCGTATAGATGATGTTTCCATGTCTCGATTGCATAATTCATCGTCGCTAACTCTAAGTCATGAGTAAGGTAACTCTTCTCATGCTCTTTTAGTTGTCTTGAAGCATAAGCAATCACTTGCTCTCCTTGCATCAACCCGCATCATAGACCCAATCCAAAAATATCGATGTGTAGGGTAAAAGGTTTCCCTGGTGTTGAAACAATCAAGATGAAAGTTGATATCACCCTTGCTCTTAGAGTCTGAAAACATTCTTCACACTTGTCAATCCAAATAAACTTCTCTCCCTTCCTGGTTAGCTTGGTAAGAGATATTGCGATCCTAGAGTAGTCCTCCATGAATCGTCTGTAATAACCAGCTAAACCCAAGAACTTCTGATCTCTGCAATGTTCATAGGCGTTTCTCACCATATGATTGCTTCTATCTTACTGGGGTCTACTTTTATCCCTTCTGATGACACTATGTAACCCCGAGAATGCAACATCGTTTAACCAGAACTCACACTTTATGAACTTGACATAAAACTTCTCCATTCTCAGCCATTGTAATGCTGCTCTAAGGTCCATTACAAAAATTTCTTCGCCTTTAGAATAAACTAATATATAGTCTACGAAAACTATGACCGACGTGTCCAACATGTCATGAAACACCCGGTTCATCAGCTCCATAAAAAATGTAAGGGCATTGGTCAAACCAAAAGTCATGACCAGGAACTCATAATGTCCATACCTAGTTTCAAAAGCTGTCTTCAAAATATTACTGTCTAAATTTTTCAGTTGATGATATCTTGACCAAAGGTCAATCTTAAAAATACCTTTTCTCCTTGTAGCTGATTAAATAAGTCATCGATCTGAGGTAGTGGATATTGATTCTCTATCGTGAGTTTGTTCAATTCTCGATAGTCTATACATAGCTGAACACTACCGTCTTTTTTTTTCTTTACGAATAGGACTAGCGCTCCCCGTGATGAAATACTTGGCCGATTAGAATCTTTATCTAATAACTCTTGTAGTTGAATCTTCAATTCCTTCCAACTCTGTAAGAGATATTCTATAGGGTGCCTTTAGACGTAGGTGTCATCCCTGATAAAAAGTCGATAAAGAACTCGATCGCACGATCAGGTGGTAACCTGGGTAAGTCTCCTGGAAACACATCAGGGAATTTACGCATCACATCAAGATCTTTCATCTGTGGTGCTTCTTTGGTAACATCTACCACAGATACCATATATTCATCTCCTTTCTTTTCAAAGCATCTCTTTGCCTTTAGTGCATAGAGGATGGGCTTCTGCTTCCTAAGCAATATGCTTCCAATAAAATCAAATTATGTGCCATCTTTGTTCGTAAATGATAACCTCTTCTATGCACATAATAACTTTGTAGAGTGTGGAGATAACCAGTCTATCCCCAAGATGACGTCAAAGTTGTCATCTCAAGTAGAATTAGGTTGCATCCAACTTTCGTCCATCCATACTATTCAGACATTGTTCATAACACTCACCTAATACAACATCTAGTCTAAAAGGGCTTAAACTAGCAAAATCTGGTTTAAAGGGGTTAAGAGCATGTTTAGTCCCCTTTTACCTCTTAGTTTTTCAAAGTCTATCATCAATAATCTCATATCCCAAAAAATTCATTAGCTTGCACCAATAATCTTATATTATACTCATTAGCTTACATCTCTTTTATTACTGTTGTTTCATCCTAATCTCTCTATCATATGCCTCGAAAAGTATCTTGTGATTGCTATTTACTTCATATCCCATGTCTACTTATAAGCATTAGGGTATATGCTTATAATTTCATTAATTCTGCCAAACTCTCTTGGTCTTTATCTAATCATCTCACTCGACATTGGGCATAACTCAATATTACTTGTACTAATCTGAATACTATCAATGCCATGATTTTTGACTTCATCCTTGTATCCACTCTTAGATATGTTTTTTGAAATCTTTTACCTTATCAAGATTCATACCAATATAGCCATCTGCAGCTCTACTTGAGTGTTATCTACTCTTTACTGGCTACTCTTGGTAGTTCTCACTTCTTGCTTATGCACTCTTTTACAAACCGTGACTCAAATGCATCCCTCTAACAATCTCATTACAGATTCTCACTCACTTCATCTAAGGTTTCTTGGCTATAAAGATTTATCTGAATCCAATCATCTTCCCTCCAATAATTTCCTTATTAACTAAGCATATTTTTCCATGAAAGTCAGGGAATGTAAGAATCAGAATGTTTATCCAAAAGTAATTCATTTTCTTCTTTCGAATTCAGTATGATGACGAACACTTGTTTTATCTAGTGAACTTAGGTTTAAAGGATTAGGAGTAAATCCATGGTAATCTAACTGGCATCAAAAGGTCGTTAGGTTGCACGGTGGTCATAATACATGAAAATAGAGGTTCTACAGCTCTTAACCTCATGGTTACAGTTTCTATCGAGTATATAATGCCATTGGTTAAGGCACTACAAGAGTAAATCTAGAGAAAGTTTTGGTACATCAATAAATCAGGTATAAATCGAAAAGATGTATGCTCAACATGATTAAACCTTTAACTGTTCATTCAATTCATATCTCTATTCATATTGTCAATCATGAGAGTGGCTTAGATTGATATAATCAAGACTAATTCTATGAAAATAACATCTAACTCCAATTGATAGGTTGAATTAAGAAGGTATCCTATCAAGGCACAATAATTTAAAATCAGGTATGTGCATCCTCTATAATTATAAGAGTAAGTCAATGATGCATCGCATGCTATATAAACCTATCTAGTTATATGGCCACAATAGATTTGATTCCTTGATAAAAACAGCTGAGCTTTATCTTCAAAAAATATTCCTCAATCCTTTTCGGATCATTCTGCCACGATGCATCTATCCCACACATCGATGGCTGATAAGGGTAACCACCTTGATACACTGCTTGTTGGGCACCAAGCTTTTGTACTGGGTATGCGTTATTGGGACCTACTGTATGATAGACACTGTGTTATGGTCAACGGTTGCTGGAGGTACAGTGTTGCTACCAATAGGTACAATACTTGGTCTGTCCCAGAGGTGTTGGTGTAGCATTAGCCACTTGGATAGCGATTCCCATGGTAACTTACATAACCGGTATCATCTGTTGTTGCTTTTGCATTTTGTTGGACCAAGTTTATTACAACCGTGGCTAAGGCACTTGGTAGTCCAGGTAGATTGGCTGGAGTGGCCTAGTTATTCACCCCCTTTGATTTACTCTAGTCTGATTATCATTATTTGGCATTTGCTTAGATGGTTCTCGACCCAGATAGTAGTTGGGTCAGATTACAACCTCTTCTTAATGCTTAGCGATGATGGATCTCACTCTGAGTCTCTACGTTACCCAGGAGTATAGCTTTATCTTCTTTTATAGCTACTCTTGTTTTTAACATATGGCCATGGTTCTCCTCTTTCTGCTGGATTCGGCCCGAGATCTTTCTTTTACCTCTGCAGGGATTTAGGCATTACTAGTCATTTTCCTTCCTCCTTTATCATACATCGAGTTCCACATCTTGTGAGTGTCAACTCGGTATTCTAATTTTCTGCTTACATATGCTTCCTTCTTATTATTATACTATATCCCTTGTATACTAATGCAACTATTCGACTTGTAGACCGTATCATATGTTATTTGTTGATTAGGATATATTTAGATTTTTTTTTCTTCTGTCTATATATACATATGGTTCCACCTTTTATACGTATATTATTGTCTTGTTTAAGTTCTGTCTCAACCAGCATAGGTGCTTATTGTAAGACCCGTACCGAACTAATCGGTCTTATCACCTTGTACCAGGTCTACCTATCATGGTCGAGCCACATGGACCAAGTGCGTGAAGGAAATCACAAAACCAGGTATGAAATTGACCCAAAAATAGTAAAATGAAGGGTAGGGTCGCATGCCTAAACAGGTAGGGTCGACCCCACCTCAATAGGGTCCAACCCATGAATTTTGAGTCCTAGGGTTGGATGACTTGAGACCCTAGGGTCGACGAATTCTGCGACCCTAGGATCGACCCTAGGCAAACTGACAGAAATCGAAAATTAGGAAACTTTTCTAATTCAAAGGGAACCTTTCCTAAACTCGTTGGGACGTATTTTGGGAGGTTTTCCTCTATAAATAGGATGTCCCTTAGACTCTTTTACTCCTTTTGAAACCCTAATTGAAAGTGAGAGAAGATAAGAGAAGGAAGAGAAGGAAAGTTGGAGAAGAAGGCTAAGGAATGAGTTTCAAAGGAATCTCTGAATTCAGCAAGACTAAGGTATGAAAACATTCTCCATAAATTGTGTAAGACCCTAGAATAGTATATAAAGAGGGTAGGATCTAGGAGAAATCCAAATCATCCATCCATGGGAAGATTTCAATGGAATCCATGGAGAGAATCATGGTAAACAAAGTAAAGGAAGTAACTTGGAGTTTAAGCCATAGAACAATCATAGAATGGACCATGAAAGTAAACCAAAGGATCCAAACATGAAAGAGTGGACTGTAGGATGAAAAGTCAACTCAAATTACATCTGGTCGCACTTAGGGTCGACTGGTAACCGACCCTATCAGACCACAGGATCGACCCCTAGCTCTCGGGAAGTCCAAGGAAGCTATGGTCGCACCTAGGGTCGATGGATAACCGACCCTATGATCGACCCTATACCCAGGGGTCTCAGATACCTACGACCCATCCTGCGACCCTAGCTTTACAGCAAGCCTAAAACTGTCGGAATGAATTCTAATTAAAATCTATCGACTCGTTAGGTTTTCCTATTGATATAACGGTGATTCTTAAAGCTTGAAAGAGGATCTACACTCAAGCAAAGGTGAGGGAACAAGACCTAAACTAATTGGCTAATAATAAACCATTTTTGTTTATTGAGTCCAATCCCATGTATGATTCTATGATTGTATGATTGTGATGTGCATATCACATGTCATCTACTATTCCTGTTATTATTGTTCATGCATATTTTATTCTGTTTATTTACAACATGATGTTGATGATGATGCTAGGAATAGGCATGTGAATGTTTGTGTGTGGTTAGTGTACTTAATGCGAGTGGGGCATCAGGGGAAGTATGATGCGGTGCAGTCCTAAGCACTTTAGCCCTATCTCTACTCAAGTCTTGTCCACTAACATCGTCGTATCGCCATTACCTTAGCAGAACTATTACGTCGTAGGGCATCAGGGGAGGTGGTCTTGGACCGTGTAGTCTTCGACTCTGCCGGGGGGCCTTAGCTCTATCTCTATGGACGTATTGAGGGATGCTGGGGTGAGGCCTTGGATACACTGTTTGACATTAGGATTGGTTAGTTGCGAGCCCAGTTTGCAAGCCCTCGCCAATAGGGGCTTACGTGTTGGTATGGGTAGAGCATCAGGGGAAGTGTGATGCGGTGCGGTCCTAAGCACTTTAGCTCTATCTCTATCTCATGGTGGGTGCATGTGGGGGCGGAAATGGTGTTTGATCCATTGAGCGGTTCCACACACTCGTGTATAGAGGTGCGGCGGCCTCCAAACCTTTCTATAGCACATTGCAAACTTATATACCATACCACAGATATGAATTAAATGCATGGATATGTTTTTTTGCATTGTTTTGTTTGCTCACTGATTGGTGATGTGTGCTCACCCTTTTGAATTCTAATATTTTTAGTTGATGATGCAGCTACGACTGTGGAAGATTATATGAATACTCCTGCATATGGGCACGTTGCTGCAATGGATGCTAAAGATATAGTGGAGACGCATGACTCATCATGCGAGTGCAACTCATGCGTTTTTGATTAGATTTTTTTATTTGGACCATTAAGGAAATGTAATTTGATATTTTATTTACTTATGTCTCAGTTGATACAACATAATTGGGTATTTTATTTATGATTATCACATTTAGATTCTCAGTTCATTTGATACTAAGACTTTCGCTATTGTGTATTTATTCTGATTATGGTTGTGGATGTGTATGGTTTTACCAAACGGACACTGCCTATTTGAGATCCTAGTTGAACCGTTGGCTTATTAGCGGTTCATCACACCATTTTGAATAGTACAGAATTGGGGTGTGACAACTTGGTATTAGAGCTCTCAGGCCCCGTCTGTTAAACCAGAATACTACAGCAAAAATTCGTGAACTGAGATAGGATAAAAATTTAAAAGCTGTAATAATAACACACTATAAGCACCTGTGTTGTTTGAGACGAAATTTAGAAAGAGAATAATGCATCTATTAAATGAGAAACAAGTTCATATACACTCGAATGAAAGACAAACGTATATACATGTTAAACCAAAGCAAGTTTATATACATATCTAAAACAGGGTACAGTCCACAACCCAGACAGTTACTCTGTAATACAAAAGGAAAGAAAAATACATCATGAAGCTGGAGGTGATGGGGGAGGCGGTGCCTTGCGGTCTTTGTCATAATCCTCGGCATAGACTCTAGTCAACCAAGCTACCTGAGTCTGGGTCATCTGGAGACTAGCCGTCAACGCAGTCATCCGCTGATCAGATGCACGCTGAGCATCTAGAAGCTCTCCCACCCTCGAATCCGTCACACACTGAGCCTCCCTGATCTCACGAAGTAATCCCATCATATCATCAGATGGTGGGCGTGAAGGACCAGCCATGTGCGAAGGAGACTGTAATGGACCAGCTCCAGTAGAATGCAGAGGTGATGGAGGAGGTATGGAGTCCACATCCATGTACATACGATCCTCATCCTCAACATCACCCCCATGAACCCCTACTCCAGTGGTTGCTGCTGCTGCCTCAGCGTCTACCACCTCCACCTGAGTACGAGGACGCACCAGAGTGTTCCTCTCCTCATCACTGACCTGGATGTCCTGTATGCCCATCCTACAGATAGCCTCCCAGTCCAGCACTGATGAGAAGGTCTTCTCCTGAATCCTCTCATCCACTAAATCAACACCCATGCGGATAAGCAAGGTGGTGATCAGACATCCATAGGGCAGGTTGCCTATCTGACCAGGCAGCGTAGCATAGATCATCGTCCGCATAATAATGTAAGGGAGGTAGACAGGCTGCCAAGTGCAGATACAGTAAAGTAAATACTGGGTCAACTGGGAGATCCTCTCGTAGTGTCCACTCTAGGATATCAGGTTGTGCTGGATGATCTTACAGTACACCCGAGGCTCTGGACGGAGGTTGATCGCCTTCATCTCCCAGCGATCCTCCCTGATAAGCTGACAGTCTATCTCAGCCCGCATCTCCAAGGAAAAGAACTGGGGATCTCTGGGAGCACAGTATACCAAGGGGCCGTCATATGAAATGCCCAAGAGGTTCGCTAACTGTCGGCAGTCAAAGGAAATCTCTACTCCCTTGACGTAGCTCGTGATCCTGAGCTCCCTACCCCTCTCAGTGTTATTGTGATCTCCCACCACCTGGAGATTACAATAGAACTGTCTCACCAGATCCGGATGGGTACAGGAGTCGTAGGTGATCACGGGAAGCCAGCCCATGTCACCAAAGGCTCTCTCCACGTCGAACAAGGCAAGATTAGCCAAGTCCACACGACGACCTCCCTCTACCTTCTTACGAGCATAGTGGGCATACTGAGCCTCGGCCTCTTTAGAACGGAAATGAACTGGGTCATGAACCCTAGGTACTTTGGTACGAGCCAAATTATCTGCAAAAACAAAGAAAAACAGATAATAGCTTAGTAATGGTGAAAAACCCAAAAATTTTGGTATTATAACGGCATAAATTGGGCAAAAGCCTCACTTTTCACCCATACACTTGAGCATGAGGACTTATATAGATTCTAAACTATCCTGCAAGACTTATACAATTGGAAATTTTATCTAAGAAGATTGAATTTGAAGAAATTTCAAGAAATTCAAAAATCTCGAAAAATTAGGTCAAAATTAGAAATTTTCAAGTTTCTCGATAACCAACCGATGAAACTTGAATTTTTTTAGGGCTTTCATCCATTGAGTCACCAACAGCAAAATCCCTCAATAAAAATTGAATTTTTACGGTTGGAGAAATTTTAATTTGAAGAAAATGATAGAAATGGGCGAAACCCTAGTTAGGAAACCTTAAAAACATGCAACAGTAGAGCACATACCTGAAGAGAAGGAGTGAGAGTCTCGGAAGTATGATAGAATCACCAACGGGTCGGAGTTGTCACTATAGCAACTCAGAGGAACGAGCTGAGTCGGAAAGGAGGAGAAAGAATGAGAAATGAATCCAAAATCGGGATTTAAAACCTGATTCTGGGTCCTAGGGTCGCATAATTCGACCAAAACATTCGACCCTACCTCCGACCCCCTCATCGACCCTAGCCTCTCAGTAATCTAACAGAGAACTAGGGGTCGACCCTAGGGTTAGACATATACCAACCCTACCATCAATCCTAGGCTCTCGGTAAGTTGACAATGATTATCAGGGTCGCATACCCTAGGGTCGCATAAGGATCGACCCTATGATGGAAAATACAGTATTTTTGACAGAATGATCTAAAAAATTTGAAAATTATCTTGATTAGTTGAAATTTTAACTGGAGAACAATTATATTGATTGCCTCACATGTGTTATGGTTACTTACAGGCACTACTATCTTCAGAACGGAAAAATGGTTGGACGAAGAGTAACCAGACAAAGTCGAAACTCTATTCCACCACCACCACCTGTGGAGGAAGACAGCCATATACATCCTGAAACACAGGAGAATCTAAACATGGCACCGTCTGTAGTTAATGGGCAAACAAATCCTACAAATTTTCCAGCTCCACCTACAGACCTGGCTACAGCCATAATGAATTTGGCACAACAGCTGTAGCAAATACAACAGGTACAAGCTACTATGCAAGCTACCATAGGCATGGCTTTTCCAACTGCACAGACGACACTGATACCAGCAGGACATGCAAGCACAGTACCAGGGGGAAGTAACACAGTACCCCATGCACCTCAGACTCCCATCATGCAGGCTCAAGTGCAAAACTCTGAAGTAGTTCCAGGTGGATATCAATACCAACCAGCTATGTATGGGGCTTATGTTCCTCATCAACTAGACCATTCCAGACTAGTTGAGCGTTTTCTGAAGATGAAGCCCAAAGAGTATAGTGGTAAGCCAGCTGATCCGTTGTGGCCAGCACACTAGATCGATGAGATGGAGAGGAATTTCACGATGATGACAGTGAACGAAGAAGAGAAAGTGTTGTGTGCAACGTTCATGCTGAAAGGTGATGCACACCACTGGTGGAAGTCCAAACGGACGTATCTATTGACAAAGCACGCCCAACTGACCTGGGATATATATAAAGAGGCATTCTTTGAGAAGTATTTTCCTAGGAGTTTCAGAGATTATATGGAGAAAGAGTTCCTGAGTTTGTATCAGGGACAGATGACTGTCGATGCATAACAACAGCGTTATGAGGAGCTGTTCTTCTTTGCACCAGTTAGTATGCAAGCGGAAGATACAAAGACCCGAAGGTTCGTCATGGGACTTAGGGGAAGTATTCGTAAACATGTACTAGGACTCGAGAAGAAAGTCTACAACGAAGCTGTACAAATTGCTCGGGTGATAGAGTCGAGCCAGAAAGAGAGCTATTTTGCTCAAAATAGGGGTATTAAGAGGCCAACTAGAAATTCATATAACGGAGGGAATACAAGGACATTCAAACCCTTCCGTACTCAAGGTTTTAATGCTGCAGCCAAGACTACCCCAGCAGCTCAACAGCAACAAAAGCCAAATAATGAAGGAGTAAAATGCTTTAACTGCAATCAAATGGGACATTATTCAAAGGAGTGCCCCAAGCCCAGAAAGCAAACACAACAAGGAAGAGTTTACGTTGTTACCTCTGAGGATGCTGCCGCATCACCTGATGTGGTCACAGGTATGACCTGAACCTTTCATTGTGTGTTACATTGTGTGAACATGTAGACTAAATTAAAACAAATCACAGGTATAGTACCCATTAATGGCATCCCCGCCAGAGTACTCTTTGATTCAGGAGCTACTCATTCTTTTATATCTGTGTCATTTGGAAAGAAGCTAAACCTACCACTCAAATATATAGACTATAAACTGTTTGTACAGTCATTGATGGGATTAGAAGTGAAATTAGAAACGAGCTATGGACCATGTCCAGTCCTTATTGACGAGAAAACTCTAGATGCAACCCTGATTCAACTTGAGATGGCAGACTTTGACGTCATCTTACAAATGGACTGGTTAGCTCAGCATTCTGTAAATCTATTATGTGCGAAAAGAAGCTGACATTTAAAGACAAGGAAGGAGCAGAGTTCGGTTTTGCAGGAACCAAAATTCCTCGTAAACGAAAGCTCATCCTCTCTACATTAAAGGCTAGGAAATGCCTCGAGAAAGGAGGAGTTGGGTATCTAGTTTCAGTGGTCAACCTCACCAAGGAAGCACCACGAATGGAGGATATTGATGTCGTGCGTGACTTTTCAGATGTATTTCCTGAAGAACTACCAGGACTACCACCTGACCGAGCCACAGAATTTGTTATAGATTTGATACCCGGAGCCGCACCAGTGTCTAAAGCACCTTATCGAATGGCTCCTACTGAACTAAAGGAATTAAAAGTATAACTACAAGAACTACTGGACAAGGGTTAAATTAGACCTAGCATATCACCATGGGGAGCACCAGTATTATTCGTAAAGAAGAAGGACGGTAGTGTTCGACTGTGTATAGACTACCGAGAACTAAATAAGCTGACAATCAAGAATCGGTACCCATTGCCTCAGATCGATGACCTGTTTGATCAGTTGCAAGGTGCCAAGGTGTTCTCCAAGATCGATCTTCGGTCCGGATACCATCAGTTGAAGATTAAGGACGGTGATATTCCCAAGACAGCATTCAGGACCAGATATGGACATTATGAATTTATGATCATGTCTTTTGGATTGACGAATGCACCAGTAACTTTTATGGAACTTATGAATCGGGTATTCCATGATATGTTGGACACGTCGGTCATTGTATTCATCGATGATATATTGGTCTACTCCAAGGACAAGGAAACTAATATTATGAGTCTAAGCACCGCTCTGCAGCGATTACGGAAAGAGAAGTTTTATGCCAAATTTACAAAGTATGAGTTTTGGCTAAATGAGGTCGCATTTTTAGGCCATGTTGTATCCGCTGAAGGAATTAAAGTGGATCCTAGCAAGATTGAAGCTATTGTGAAGTGGGAAGCACCGAAGAGCATTGTAGAAATTAAAAGTTTCTTAGGTCTAGCTGGGTATTATCGATGATTTGTGGAAGATTATTCCCGAATCGTCGTACCTCTCACCAGTTTGACTAAGAAGGGTGAAAAGTTTGTTTGGACTGATAAATGTGAGCAGAGTTTTCAAACATTGAAGACTAGATTGATATCAGCTCCGATTTTGACTATTCCTATACCAGGACAGTCATTTATTTTGTACACTGATGCATCAGGATTGGGTTTAGGATGTGTACTTATGCAAGGGGAACAAGTAATTGTTTATGCCTCAAGACAACTGAAGACACATGAGAAGAACTATCCCACTCATGACTTGGAATTAGCGACAGTGGTACATGCTGTCAAGATATGGAGACATTACTTGTACGGAGAGAAATTTCAGATTAAATCAGATCATAAGAGTCTTACTTATCTCTTTAATCAGAAGGAGTTGAATATGAGACAAAGAAGATGGCTGGAACTATTGAAAGACTATGATTGTGATATCCAGAATCATCTAGGGAAAGCTAATGTGGTTACTGACGCGCTGAGTAGAAAAGCGATGATAAAATCTCAAGGAGAGGTCAACACAACTGCCGCAATGTGTACCACTGGAAAAGTGTTCAATTACGGTAATGAGCAGTTTGTGATAGATGCACCGGGTGAATCAACCAACCAAGGGTTTATCCATCGATTTTCAAATATGTTCGCCACATTGAAGATTGTACCTGATATAATTGATGAAGTGAAAACAGCTATTAAATCAGACCCTTATCTAAGAACGGTACAAGAAGACATCGAAAAAGGTAGGACTATTCCTGAGTTCACCTTAGATGATGAAAAGGTACTGAAATACAAAGGAAGAATATGTGTACCTAAAACAGAAAGTTTGGACATTAGACACCGACTAATGAAGGAAGCCCATACCACTGCCTATTCGATACATCCTGGAAGTACAAAAATGTATCATGATCTAAAGAAATTATACTGGTGGAGAGAAATGAAAGCGGATGTAGCTAAGTTCGTGTCTCAATGCCTAAATTGTCAAAGGGTGAAGGCTGAATGACAAAGACCTGTAGGACTGTTACAGTCGTTACCGGAAACAGCATGAAAATGGGACTGCATCACGATGGACTTCGTCACCGGGTTACCATTGACTTCCCGAGTAGTTGTCGCGGTTTGGGTGATTGTAGACCGCCTGACTAAAACGGCTCGATTTATAGCTATACGACCTCAGTATACACTGGAGAGGTTAGCTAAGTTGTATGTGGATAATATTGTCAGATTATACGGTGTACCTGAAAGCATTGTGTCTGACAGAGATCCACGATTTACTTCAAAGTTTTGGAAAGGATTGCAAAAGGCTATGGGTACAACATTGAAGTTTAGTACTACATTCCATCCTCAGACAGACGGACAGTCGGAGCGTATCATTCAGATTTTAGAAGACATGCTCCGAGCCTATGTAATTGATTTTAAAGGATCGTGGGATGAAAAATTACCACTGATCGAGTTCGCTTATAACAACAGCTATCAAGCTACTATACAGATATCACTATGAAGCACTGTATGGCAGGAAGTGTCGAACTCCTTTGTTTTGGAATGAAGTTGGAGAACATAGCATAGTTGGACCAGAATTTATTGAAGAGACAAGTCGTGTAGTCGACATTATTAAGGAAAGAGTAAGAACGGCTCAGAATCGTCAGAAACAGTATGTCGATACTCGGCGCCGAGACCTTGAATTTATCGTAAGTGATAAGGTATTCCTCAAAGTATCACCTATGCGAGGTTTGAAACGATTCGGACAGAAAAGGAAAGTCCGAGATATGTCGGACCATATGAGATTCTAGCTAAACGTGGAAAAGTGGCTTATCAGTTAGCACTACCACCGTCGATGTCAAGTATGCATGATGTATTTCATATCTCCTTATTAAAGAAGTACGTCAGAGATCCAACGCAGGTTTTGATAGTAGATCTACCTGATTTGACTGATGATTTGACATTTGAAGTAGCACCAACTGAAATCACCAGTCGAAAGGTTCAATGACTATGCAACCATGACATCTATTATATTAAAGTCACCTAGAAAAGCCAAAACATAGAAGAAATCACATGGGAAGAAGAGAATGCTATGCGAAAGCAATACCCTCATCTTTTCGACTCGGAAGGTATGTACAAATTTCGAGAACAAAATTTTTATAAGTAGGGGGGAGTTGTAAGACCCGTACCGAACTAACCGGTCTTACCACCTTGTACCAGGTTTACCTATCATGGTCGAGCCACACGGACCAAGTGCGTGAAGGAAATCACAAAACCAGGTATGAAATTGACCCAAAAATAATAAAATGGAGGGTAAGGTCGCATGCCTAAACAGGTAGGGTCGACCCCACCTCAGTATGGTCCAACCCATGACTTTTGAGTCCTAGGGTTGGATGACTTGAGACCCTAGGGTCGACGGATTCTGTGACCCTAGGATCGACCTTAGGCAAACTAACAGAAACCAAAAATTAGGAAACTTTCCTAATTCAAAGGGAACCTTTCCTAAACTCGTTGGGACGTATTTTGGGAGGTTTTCCTCTATAAATAGGACATCCCTTAGGCTCATTTACTCCTTTTGAAACCCTAATTCAAAGTGAGAGAAGAGAAGAGAAGGAAGAGAAGGAAAGTTAGAGAAGAAGGCTAAAGAAAAGTGTTTCAGAGAAATCTCTGAATTCAGCAAGACTAAGGTATGAAAACATTCTCCATAAATTGTGTAAGACCTTAGAATAGTATATAAAGAGGGTAGGATCTAGGAGAAACTCAAATCATCCATCCATGGGAAGATTTCAATGGAATCCATGGAGGGAATCATGGTAAACAAAGTAAAGGAAGTAACTTGGAGTTTAAGCCATAGAACAATCATAGAATGGACCATGAAAGTAAGCCAAAGGATCCAAACATGAAAGAGTGGACTGTAGGATGAAAAGTCGACTCAAATTACATCTGGTCGCACTTAGGGTCGACTGGTAACCGACCCTATCAGACCACAGAATCGACCCCTAGCTCTCGGGAAGTCCAAGTAAGCTATGGTCGCACCTAGGGTCGATGGATAACCGACCCTATGATCGACCCTATACCCTGGGGTCTCAGATACCTGCGACCCATCCTGCGACCCTAGCTTTACAGCAAGCCTAAAACTATCGGAATGAATTCTAATTAAAATCTATCGACTTGTTAGGTTTTCCTATTGATATAAAGTTGATTCTTAAAGCTTGAAAGAGGATCTACACTCAAGCAAAGGTGAGGGAACAAGACCTAAACTAATTGGCTAATAATAAACCATTTTTGTTTATTGAGTCCAATCCCATGTATGATTCTATGATTGTATGATTGTAATGTGCATATCACATGTCATCTACTATTCCTGTTATTACTGTTCATGCATATTTAATTTTGTTTATTTACAACATGATGTTGATGATGATGCTAGGAATAGGCATGTGAATATTTTTGTGTGGTTAGTGTACTTGATGCAAGTGGGGCATCAGGGAAAGTGTGATGTGGTGCGATCCTAAGCACTTTAGCCCTATCTCTACTCAAGTCTTGTCCACTAACATTGTCGTATCGTCATTACCTTAGCAGAACTATTACGTCGTAGGGCATCAAGGGAGGTGGTCTCGAACCATGTAGTCTTCGACTCTGCCGGGGGGCCTTAGCTCTATGTCTATGGACGTATTGAGGGATGCTGGGGTGAGGCCTTGGATACACTGTTTGACATTAGGATTGGTTTGTTGCGAGCCCAGTTTGCAAGCCCTCGCCAATAGGGGCTTACGTGTTGGTATGGGTAGAGCATCAGGGGAAGTGTGATGCGGTGCAGTCCTAAGCACTTTAGCTCTATCTCTATCCCATGGTGGGTGCATGTGGGGGCGGCAATGGTGTTTGATCCGTTGAGCGGTTCTACACACTCGTGTATAGAGGTGTGGCGGCCTCCAAACCTTTCTATAGCACATTGCAAACTTATATACTAGACCACAGATATGAATTAAATGCATGCATTGTTTTGTTTGCTCACTGAGCCGTGATGTGTGCTCACCCTTTCGAATTCAAATATTTTTAGTTGATGATGCAGGTACGACTGTGGAAGATTATATGAATGCTCCTGCATATGGATACGTTGCTGTAATGGATGCTGAAGATATAGTGGAGACGCATGACTCATCATGCGAGTGCAACTCATGCATTTTCGATTAGATTTTTTTATTTGGACCATTAAGGAAATGTAATTTGATATTTTATTTACTTATGTCTCGGTTGATACAACATAATTGGGTATTTTATTTATGATTATCACATTTAGATTCTTAGTTCATTTAATATTAAGACTTCCGCTATTGTGTATTTATTCTGATTATGGTTGTGGATGTGTATGATTTAAGCAAACGGATACAGCCTATTTGAGATCCTGGTTGAACCGTTGGCTTATTAGCGGTTCATCACACCGTTCTGAATAGTACGAAATTGGGGTGTGACACTTATGGTGTGTTTGTATTAAGGTTTTTAATTTTAACATAACTCAGTTCATAGACTCTTGTGGAAGTATTCTAGTTTTATGGGCAAGGCCTGAGAGCACTGATACCAAGTTGTCACACCCCAATTCTAGACTAACCATTGGTGTGAAGAACCATCATAAGAACCAACGGTTCAAACCAGGATCTCGTATAGGCTGTGCCAACCATGTTAAACCAAAACACATTTCACATTAATTAGAGATATTAATGTAAATAATGGAAGTCTTATTAATAATGAATTGAGTGTCTACAATGATAAGTAAATAATAAACCAGTTATCTCTAAGTAACCAAGACATAGTTAATACTTATTACAAATACAAAATACGAAATTTAAACACTAAGCGTAAACAAAGTTGAAACACTCGCTTTGATGAGTCATATTCGTCATCTATAGCTTGCTCGTCCATAGCCGCCACATGTCCAAATGTTGGCACCTTCATGTAGCCTTCAAAGGTATTACCTACATCATTAAAAACTAAAAGAAAAATGGTACCGTGGGGTGAGCTCAGAACCTAGCTCAATAGCTCAATGAGAAAATAAAACAATGCAACAAACATATGCATGCATTCAATTCATATCTTTGGTTTGATTTTAAAGTTTGCAATGTGCTATAAAAATGTTTGGTGGCCCCCGCACCTCTATACACGAGTGTATGAATCCATCCAATGGATCAAACATCATTTCTATCTCACATGCACCCACCATAGAATAGATATAGAGCTAAAGTGTCTGGATCAAACACCGCCAACACTTCCCCTGATGCCCTACCCATACCAACACGTAAGCCCCTATTGGTGAGGGCTTGCAAACTGGGTTCGCAACTAACCAATCCTAAATGTCATCCAGTGTATCCAAGGCCTTACCCCAGCATCCCTCAATACATCCACAGAGATAGAGCTAAGGCCCCCCGACAGAGTCAAAGACCACACGGTCCGAGACCACCTCCCTTGATGCCCTACGACGTACTAGTTCCGCTAAGGTAATGGCGATACGACGATGTCAATGGACAGGACTTGAATAGAAATAGAGCTAGAGTCTGGTGACCAGGTCAAAGACCACAAAGCCAAGTCCTCCCCCTGATGCTCCACTCGCATCCAGCACACTTACCACACACACATTGTCACATGCCTATTCCTAGCATCACCAATCAACATGGTAGCAAATAGAAAAAAATAAATATGCATGAGTAGTAATAATAGTAATATTGGATGACATCTAAGATGCACATTACAAGCATACAAGCATAAAATCAATCATGGCATTGGACTCAATAAAATAATAGTTTATTATTGTCCAATTAGTTGAGGTCTTATTCCCTCACCTGCTAGCAAAACTTGATATCCTTCCAAGCCTTGTAATTCTCTTTGAATCAATTTAATGACCTAAAAGTTGTATAAATTTAGGTTAAGATTCATTTGTAATGTGTTACAGTACTCGAAAATCAAAACAGATCACTGATAGGTGTCTGATAGGCCCTATGGTCGCATGCTGTGTCGACCTTACAACGTACGGTTGATACCCTACGATCGCACTATATGCGACCATACCTTGCCACCATACGTTTCCTGAATTCTTTCCGAATAGCTATGGTCGACACTATGGTCATTCTATGGTCGATCTATGGTCGACCGTAGTTGCGACCATACGATTACTGATCAATACCTACTTTTAATCCGAACTCTTCCTCTTAGCACCTCAGTAGGGTCCTTCCTAATGATCATTCTAAGGTCCATTCTCTTAGTTTAATCAACTGATTACTCTAATCCATTCTCTATGGTCTCCTCTTGAGATCTGCTCAAAGAATCCCATAATTGAATCTTTACATTGGGTTTGGTATTACAATTTACACTAGTGACTTCTAATCTTGATGTTCTAAGGCTACAGGGATAAGGTTCATACCTTAATTGTTGCAGGGAATTAGTAGAACTCTTCTCTCAGCCTTCTCCTTAGTTTTCTCTCCTTCTCCTTCTCTTCCTTCTCTTCCTCTGGGGTTTACTAATGTTCCAAAAAAGTAAAAAAGGTTGAGGGACGTCATTTATATAGAGAGAAACCTTCCATATAGAGTTCTTCAATATTAGGAAAGAAATCCCCCCCTTAAGTTGGAAAGTTTTCAACTCGGAGTCTGATTTTGGGGTCTTACAGTCGGATGGTATGATCACATAATCCATTGACCATAAGCTCAAAAACATTGACTATACGGTCACTATTTGTATGGTCTTTATTTCTTACCGTATGGTCGACCATACCTACCTAGGTAGTCGACCATACACTTGATTCTAAGTGTTTTTGAGTCGATTCTCATACCTAATCTTGTGATCCATCTTTACACGGTTGGTCCACTTAATCCAGCAATGATGGGAAAACCTGACACGACACGATTAGACTGGGTTAGTGGAGTGTGGGTCTTATAGTCCAGCATTGGAAATACATCAAAGACCAGGAAGAAGTCATATGCTAAGTTAGACTATTAATCATCCAAATCCTCCGCATCGTACTAAAACAGCGATGTGATAACATTTGTCGATGATGATCTGATTGACATCAAAGTACCACATGAAGATGTCGTGGTTATTACCATGGTAATGGATAAGGTAAACGAAGTTGAACTGGTGTTGGTTAACACAAGAAGCTCGGCTGACGTCTTATACTATCATGCCTTCAAGGCAATGAATCATAGCGAAAGATGCTTGTGCCCTATTAAGTTCGCTCTTATCAGCATCTCCGACGATGTGGTCAAAGTCAAGGGTGGAATTATACTGGAAGGGCAAGAGTCAGAACTAAGCCAAGAAAGGCAACAGTTTCCCTATCCTACCTCATGGTGGATATACCGTCCAGCAACAATGTCATTCTTGGAAGACCTGGCCTACATCTACTACGGGCCTATATCTCAACTTATTATCTGGTGATGAAGTTCCCCACAGAGTACAAGGAAGGACCCTGCAAGGTCGATCAAAGGCTCTCCCCCAGATGTTATGCGACAGATCTAGAAACTCATGAGGATAAGCTTACCGGCGAGATCCAGATAGAAGATCTCCGTGATGACTTCGAACAAGAACGAAGATCCCCCATTGAAGACTTGATCCGTATACCAGTTACCGAGGATGAGCCTGAAAAATATTTCCAAGTCGCCTCCTCGCTGTAGAATGAACAAGACAAGATTGTCGCCATCCTCAGGGACAACCTCGACGTCTTTGCCTGGTCAGCTTCAGAAATGCTGGAAATCCCACGTGACTTAATGGAACACCGGCTAGCTATAGATCTAGCATACAAGCCGGTATGGTAGAAGAAAAGGAATTTTACTCCCGAACACGAAGGTGCAACCAAGACCGAAGTCGAGAAGCTACTCGCCACTGGGTTTATCACAGAGGTCAAATACCCACAGTGGGTCTCCAATGTAGTCATGGTTAAAAAAGCCATTGGAAAATGACGCATTTGTATTGACTATTTTGATCCTAATAAAGCATGCCATAAAAACTACTACCCTCTCCCTAGAATTGATAGGTTGATTGATGCTACTGCCGGCCACGGCATGCTATCATTTTTAGATGCCTATTCAGGTAACAATCAAATTAAAATGTATAAGCCCGACGAGATCAACATAGCCTTCATAACAAGCAATGGCCTATACTGCTACAATGCAATGCCTTTTGGCCTCAAAAACACTGGTGCCACATACCAGCGCTTAGTCAAAAAGGTGTTTATAAACCAAATTGGCAGAAACATGAAGGTTTATGTGGACGACTTCCTTATAAAAAGCAAGGAAGCATCTCGCCACATAACCGACTTGGAGGAAGCTTTCACAGTATTACGCAAGAATCAGATGTGACTTAATCCCACAAAATATGCCTTTGCAGTCGAGTTAGGAAAATTTTTAGGGTTTATGGTGTCTAGTAGAGGGATCGAAGCGAACTTGGCAAAGATAGAAGCCATAATGAACATGCCACCCCCCACTAAACCTAAATAGGTACAAGAATTGACGAGACGGATAACCGCCTTAGGCAGATTTATGTCGAGGTCGGATGACTAATGCCTACCATTTTTCAAGACATTAAAGGGGGCCAAGAAATTTAAATGGAAGATAGAATGCCAAAAATCCTCTAATGAGTTGAAGGAATATTTGATATCACCACCCCTCCTCGCCTATCCGAAAGTCAATGACAACTACGGCTCTATCTCACCATATCACCCGAAGCCATCAGTTTGGTCCTAATAAAGGAAGTCTATAAAGTCCAATGACCAGTATACTACGTCAGTAAGTCCTACTAGAAGCAGGAACAAGATACAAGCTAGTCAAAAATTGGCCCTGGCGCTTGTTACCATAGCTCGCAAGCTCTTACCTTACTTCTAGGCCCATACCATCCTAATCTTAACCGAAAAACCCTTGAAGAAAATACTGGCCAGGCCTAACATCTCGGGCAGGCTCGTCAATTGTGCCATCAAACTTGGAGAGTTTGACATACAGTACCATCCAAGAACAATAATTAAAGCACAAGTATTGATCGACTTCTTACTGGAAACCTCAAGGGATGACAGCGCTGATATTGACAAGACTCTAAATGAAGATGTTGAGTAGAAACAATAATGATAGAAGACAGAAACCTCGTCGACATGGACTTTGTTTGTGGATAGCTCTTCGAATGACCAGAACTCGGGGGCTAGGGTTATACTCACCAGTCTAGAAAATTTCAGAGTGTAGGTCGCTCTGCGGTTTAACTTCCACGCTACTAACAACTCGGTCAAATATGAAGCACTGTTAGCTGGACTCAAACTGGCGAAGTTCCTGATGGTACGAAGATTGGACATTTACAGTGACTTGCAGGTCATTGTAAGGCAAATCAATTGCGAATACGAGGCTAAGCAGCATCACAAGCTAAAATATTTAGCCAAAGCCAAATCGAAACTCGCATAGTTCGAAGATTACCAAATCAACAATGTAGATCATGAAAACAATACAGAAGCCGACATATTATCATGCCTTATGGCAAAAGACTTATCTGGGCTAGATTCATTAGTATACATCGACATATTGTAGAAACCCAGCATAGGTGGTGATCTTGAAGTTTACCAAGTCACTAGTAAGATGACTTGGATAGACCCGATCAAGATCTACAATGAGACTGGTGTGTTACCAGAGAACCGACTGGAGAGATGGCAGGCTCAAGAGCAATTCAAAGGATACATTGTCCTTGACAAAAAGTTATATCTTAAGTCCTTAATTCGCCCTTTTCTATTATGCCTCACACCCACACAAGCAGAGGAAGTCACATGGAAAGTACATGCTGGCATATGCGATAGTATATGCGATAGTCTCTAGGAGGCCGAGCCTTATGCTAGCGACTTCTACGACAAGGCTACTACTGGCCGACAATGATGGCCAACTACAATACGAGACCTGCCAAAAGCACACTATGATCAGCCTCCTGCCTGCAAATGAATTGCCCCATCGTGAGTCCCCTCCCTTTTGCAATGTGGGGGATAGACAAATTCGGCTCCATGCTCGAAGGTAAGTCATCTAAAAAATTTCTAATAGTAGCAGTAGACTAATTCTCAAAATGAGTAGAGGCAGAAGTTGTAGTAAAAATCGACGCGGATAAGGTCGAAGCCTTCACCAAAAATAACATAATATATAGATTTGGCATCCCTCAAGTCATTGTGATAGACAATGGACCACAATTGATAGCCAATAGTACCAGGCATTCCTCAAGGGCTTTAACATCCAACAACGCTTCGCAGCAGTTTACCATCTAGAAGCTGCGGGCCAAGTCGAAGCAACCAATAAGACCATATCCCAAGGAATCGCTCGACGACATGGACCAGCTAAAGCCAAATGGGCCAACGAGTTACCAAGTGTACTATGGTCTTACAAGATGACGAGTAGGACTCTAATAGGGGAGACACTGTTCATGCTCGTGTATAGGACAAAGACAGTCATACCAGTTGAAGCCACTCATCCTACAATTCGAATCGCCAACTACGACAAGTTGCCAAACGACGAAGGCCTAAGAGTTAATCTGGACCTACTGGAAGAAACTCGCAACAATGCGTGACTTAGAATACTGGCTTACCAGCAAAGGGTGGCCAAGTATTACAACTCACATGTTTGAGTTCAGAACTTGAAGGCCGGTGATTTAGTGCTTCGCCATACTGCCATCTCACAGCCCAAGCAACAAGGTAAGTTAATGCTGACATGGGAGGGACCATACAAAATAATCCGTGTAACGAGGCCAGGCACCTATTACCTCGAGGCATTGAAAAAGAGATACATCGAGAAGCTCTAACACTATAAGAATTTATGAAAATTCTACCAATAATGTACTTGACTCTACTCATTTTAATGAATTGTCTTTGCATTACCTTTTTTTCGTCTAACTGGATTTAATGTAATAATTCAGTGTAAGCTGAACGCAATTTACCTTGTGGATATCTTGACTTGTTGTGCAACCACAAACATCTTGCCTTCACGACCTATGTACTTACGTCAGCAGTCAAGTCACAGACAATGTTCTAAGCAAAGGGAGTTAAACTCCATTACCTAGGAGCATCATTACATGGATCCAAATGCATGCACAATGCAACTATCCATGAACTCACAAAAAGTAAAATATGCTCAAATTCATACTTAAGGCAAAAAAAACAAGAAAGAACTCACACACCTGCATTAAATAATATTCTCTTATTATTTACACTAAAACATCTATACTTCTCAGCAGTGGATAAATCCCCCATTGCTAAGAACTCGGGGACAAGAGGACTATACGACACATTTATCAAAACATTTAAAAAAACAAAAACCTAAGCGTCTCTCCCAAGCGCCTTAGGCACTTCGCTCGACCTCTCGACGCTCTCAAGCAATTTCTTCACCTCTAGCACAATTTGATATCGTGCCTCTACACTCTGCTGTGACATGGCATTATAAATCTCTTGAAAGTTGGGGGTGGATGATCGATAATACCTCTTTTTGTCCCTCTGGTCACCCATCAACTTGCAAACTCTCTCCTCAGCAATGGTGAGCTTCTCCGCCAGTTGATCGGCATGCTCCTCAATGGTAGTCCTAAGATGATGATCCACACCACTCTCTTTCCGCCAGTCGGTGACTTCACTTCTCAATCGAGCAAGCTTTGTACAACCTTCCATATGCAAATTGTACATCATCCTATGCTGACCATTTAACTTGGCTACCCTATTGCACAACATGCGAATGGTACTCCTCCAAGACTCTTCCTGCTTTAAGAAGCTCTCGGTCAAAGCGCCACTCACTCTGTCATATGCATCACTAAAATATCCACCCAGGATGCGGAGAGAGTTAAGTTCGTCTTCTAAAGACGTGACTTGTTCTATGAGTCGGTCTCGCTCTATTGATACATTAAGGAGGCAGGTCTCCAGAATGTGTCTGGGAGCAGGGCCAACAATGCCCAGCCATTCTATGAGGGAAGTTTCTTCCTATCATACATCTAAGGTGACAAGACAAACACACAGTTAAACCGCGACATCAAGACAAAGGGAAAACAAAATGCGAACACGATACTCTAGAAGAAAGCAAACTTTATTATATTAAGTTTTTCAAGTACAACCAAGAAATATGTATGTTACATGCCTACGTACAAAAGAAAGATACAAAAAACAAGGGGCTTCAAGGGTCTCGTGGCTCCACCTGAACAGCCTAATCTGGTCGTGAGTCTGAATCCATTAAGACCAGTGAGGGGGTCGGATTCCCAGGCGAGATGGCGATGATTGGTTGTACCTTAAGAGCCAGGTCTGGCTGACCCTATGTAGCTGATCTCGCATGAGCCCCTTCAACAGGCTCATCTTTACTCCCTCGGCCCTTGCATGGAGAGTCTCTCACACCATCTTTAACTAACGAGACTTCGTCATCTGCCTCCTCGTCCTCACCTTCTTCTAAGGAACTGTTTTTGCCATCCTCGTCATCCTCGGGCTTATCCATTGAAGGGAGTAGCTTGAGAAGTCAGCTTCAATTTGCAGCTTCTCCCATAAGTATATATGTAGGTCCTTTGCACCATTAAAGAAGTGCTTGGCCCAAAATCGAAGGCGAAAGTTGGCCATATCTGGGTGCCATGTGATATAGGCCCCTAAGTCCTTGGACTTCTTGAACTCATCCAAAGTAGCATCAACCTTAGCAGGAATACTAGCCTTTAGCCTCTCCAATTCGACGCGATGCCTGATAGTCGCAGCGGCCAGGTCTTCTTCTCTCTTCCTCTTCTCTGCCTGTAATTGGGACTCTAGCTTATTGGCTTTAGCTCTCATGGCCTCTAATTGGGAGTCAAGCTCACCAACTCAAGCTTTCTCAGTAGACACGGCCTAGTCCAAGTTGTCCGCCATTAGCCTCTCCCCCTCGAGGGTCTCTTCAAGGCATTCTTTCTCAGAGATAGCGAGCATGGCACCTTCCTGAGCCCGCCACAAATCCTCTTTAAGGTCGTCTCGCTCCTTTGTTCGGGAATTGACCATCGCGGAGAATATATGACTCCCTTCGATGGCGCCATTCCGGGTTTGCTCTGCCATCCATGCATGCTTAAGGGCTTCTTCTTTCTTGATTCCCATCCGGCGGACCCTCCTTGCCCAGTGCTCATCGTGTCTCCTAAGCTTCATCACAAGATGGGCCTTCTGTATAACAAGAGGTCCTAAGGCGTTAGTTGGAGAAAGTAAAAAAAAAAAATAGAGAAGGTTAGAAAGGAAATGTCCCCGCCAGTACTCACCTGGATGATATCCATCTCCAATAAATGGTAGATCTCGGATGAGTCAGTTCCCCTGTAGTACTCTGTTGTGGTTAGAAGGCAGACTCCCTCCACCAGTTGATGAGCCACGTAAGGCTCCAATGCATTGGAACCCTCTTAACAGTCCAATTTGGTCGATGGATGTCGTTGGGGTTAGGTTCTCGCTCCCGCAGCCTAGCCGATAAGTTAGTACTACGCCCATGGCTCAAGGGGCTCATCCAAAGCCTCATTGGCGACGATCGATGCTAAGTTGGTGACTCAACGATTTGCCTTGTTAATGGGACCGGGATCATTTCGTGTCCCTCTTCTCTTCCTCTGTAAGCTCGCAAGTTGGGCGGCGACCATGACGGTGACCTTGAGGGTACTCGTGTCTCGTCCAGCATGCTTGTGGAAGTGGTTGCCACCATTTTTTTATGGAATTCTGGAGGGGGGGGACAGCTATTTCCCCTTGTTGATATATATCTGGGGGAGGGATCTCCAGAACATCATTAGACCTAGTGACATCTTCTGGAGGGGTGACCCTCTCAAGAACCACAGTTTGGGGAGGCGACTAGGAACCCTTCTGCACCCTCGACGAGGACCCTTCTTTCCACCTGGGTGGAGTCGATTTCATCGTGGTAGTCTTTATAACCTGTGCCTTCATAGCAGTACCTTTGCTGGTGCCCCTAGCCAATCTCTTCTTAGGTTGTTGACTCGCAAGCATTTGAGCTACAACAGTAGTGTCCAACCTGTCTCGAACCACTGAAATACTAGAAAACAAAAAATTAGTAACCAAAGAAGAAATTATGGTAAGCAGCTTGGTTTCGAACATACCTAAAACTTTTGTGGGTTCGTCAAAAACATACTGATCATCCCTGTTTCCGAAGTCGCTGGGGTAGTCTACTTCCGCACGTACGAGATCAGCATACGAAACGGGGGCGCACGCTCTGATCATGTTGTAACTCTCCTCATCATACTTGCTTAAATCTGAGGAGATGTTTTTCAGCACGATTTTAGGAAGTCGCCATATGTTCAGGAGCGACATGGATCTTCCATCATGCCAACCAATGAAGAAGAACTTCTTCGCCCAATGGTAGACTTTGTTTCACACCGCCGCCACCTTTGATGCCCCCGAGAGCACGCTTTCAGAAAATACCACCCGGTGGGTATGGTACCCTTGAGGTCATCCTTGTTCAGGATGAATAGGTTCCTAAATAAGTTGACTGACACCAACCTATTGAGGCGTCTGAGCATTACTATAAATGCGAATATATAGGTCCACAAGTTAGTGTGGAGTTGAGCGAGGGCCAGGCCATAGAACTTCAAGATCTCCACAGCTTCCCTAGGGACAGGGATCTTGAAACCAGAATTGAAGAAGGCTATATGCACATCTTGGAGGCATTGGCTTTGCAAGCCGCCTCACCCTCACCAGGTATGTGGCATACATATCACTCCGACAGGTTGGTAAGAACTCCCTTGAACTCTGGATCGTTTCCCTCTAGTTTGTTTGTGTTTTCTGTCGCCTTGATAGTGAAGACGAGTGATGTGGGCAAAGGTGTTTCGGATCTGGTTGGGTTTTGCTCCATAGGTATTGCGTGGGGAGGCGCTCTATTTCTGTAAGAAAGGGGCAGAAACAATTACTTCTAGGATCAAAGCTTTTGCCGAAAGTTTTCCCATGGCAATAAGCCTTGGCACATTCGATCCTTGAACTGGGGCAACCAATGGTTGGATAGGCGATAGCGGTAGTTCTCCAAGTTCGATAGTTTGAATTTTTGACGGAGAAAAGAAAATCTGAAATTACTTCTATAAATATAGGAAAGCAGAGGTACTTACTGTTTGGGAAGATCAGCAAGAAATGTTTATTCCTAGAGTACTTGAGATACGATCATGAGCTTGCAGCGATGCAAAGGGTTGCAGGAAGAAGAAGAAGAAAGGACTCAACTCTTTTGGAGAAAGATTATACAGTGGAGGTGCTCTTCTTTTAATAAGATCTTGGTGTAGAAGAAGTAGCATATCGAAGAAGCTACTTATGAGCAATCATGACCAAATATCTCGGCGTCCATTCCGACAGGACATGATGCCTCGAGTCGTACGAGTTATTCAACGTTGAAGGTAGAAGAGCCGACCCGTGGCATGCTCGAGTTATGGCTCTGTCACACTCAACCGTCTCTAGGATGCATGGCACATTGCTGGGCGTTCAATTCAAATATCTCCATTGGCGCTCATCATGTCTTTGAACTGTGAGAGCGGGAATAGCGGGATTATAATAAAATCCACTCTACTTCCTCATTAAGGAGCCATTACATCTTTATAATGTATTAATTGCGGCAAATATTGTGACGAGTTATTCCAAATGGAAACTAATCTTCCCGTGCTTATAAAACTACTCAACGATCAATCAGGAAGGAGGCAGTACACTCAGATATGCTCTCTTACTTTCATTCTTGAATTCATCTTCTCTCCCACGACCAAGGAGCTTACGTCCTTTTATAAGATCCATACTGTTAGTTTCTTTACTAACTTGATCATCGGAGTGGACGTCAGACCATCTCGGTCTGCCTTCCGATGAAGATTTGCTCTTCTTATCTTGCAGGAGAGCATGGACAAAGTACTCATCAGTAATTTACAACAATAGGATCCACAACATCTTATCAACGACTCTCAAAGGTTTAGGTGATCGCAACCAAAGGAAAGGATTTGAACTCAAATTATTATATGATTATGATAGCAATAGCCAATAGCCATGTTTTTGGTTTAAGGAGGTCGAGGGTTGGTTCGGCCTTGTTTTGATTTGAATCAATTAAAATTTGGTTTTATAAACTTCAGTTCAACTACAGTTTAATACAAAAAATCAGTTTCAGTTTCAAACTGTTTTAGTGGGTTCTTATCAATCCACTATCGGTCCAATTTTGGTTTACTATATGTATATGTAGTGACAAGTTGGCTTAATGGGCTCCATCGGGATATGATCGGGTTGGTTTAGATTCAGTGTTGGTTTCTTACATGTATATTTAATAAAAGCAAAAATTACACATACTACCCCTGTAGTTTGGACTAATATCACCTACCACCCACTACTTTCCAATAATATCACCCGCACACATTTAACTAATGGTAAAAACCCAAAATTTTAAAAGACAATTATACCCTTATTGTTTTAAGTTCAAAAAAATGAAAGTTACAATTTTAACCTTCTTTGCAAACAAAAACCCTATCTGGTATGGTTGCTTCTTCATTCTTCTTCCTTCTTGCTTCTTGCTTCAGCCTCCAATGGGTTTGGCCGATCTAACTATTTTTCCTTGGAAGAGAATCTACAAATTCTTGCTAATTTTGTTCAATTGAACTCAAGATCAGGCCGGAATTAACTAATTATGTTATCTTGAACCTTGATAGATACTACCTCAACTAGTCAAGCACTCAAGCACAAGAAGGTTGGCCTGTCCATGGCCAAAAACTACAGAGCATCAAGCATTTTGAGAAACACGCAAATATTATTAAGCAAATCAGATTAATAGCAAGGCTACCCATTTGACAATGATAGGTTTTGATAGCACTAATTTTGGTTTGGGATCTACAACCTTTCTCTTCCTCCTTTTTGAGGACAAGGAATGTAGCACAGGGTTTTCTTTGGGACTCGGATACCCTGCTACAGTGATCATGCTTATCATCCCTCCATCGGACATGCGGAATTCTAAATAGAAATGGTAATTGAATTTGCCATATGTCCAAAAGAAATGCTCGCCTAGAAAGAAAAAAAGAAAGAAAGAAAAACAAACTCTTAAAACAAAAGAAAATAAAAAGATACCAACCTTATCATCGTTTGACATGAGGGGTCACAAGCATAGTTTTAGGATTTGGAATCCGCTAATCTAAAGCTTCAGTTTTAGGATTTGAAATCTGCAAGTCGTCGCTGCAAAATCTGCAAGTCGTTTGCTAGGTTAGAACTCGTCGTCAGCGAGGTGCATTATAGAGGATTGCTCTACAACTCTTCCCTTCGGTGAGGTAAAAAAAAAACATAGATTTTTACTGTTTTGATTTGGGTTGGGGATTTGGGGGAAATAAATAAGGTAATAAAGAGAAAGATAAAGGAGGTATTCAAAATTACATTTAAGGGTAGTATCATCTCTAAAAATTTTAATGTTAACTGACATCATCATCTAACGGAGATCTGTTAATGGACTAGGCATCTATGTTACATGTTTTGAATATTTAGGGTGGTATATGATATTGTCAGAAACTAGTGGGTGGTAGAGGTAATTACTCTAAACTACAGGGATAGTACATTTAATTTTCCCTTAATAAAAGCTTAGCTTAATGGACTCTTATCGGTCTATTATCGTGTTCATATGATTTCGATCCTACCAGTCCAGTTTGGTACAGGCTAATCAATTGATTCGATCCAGTTTCAATTTTCATTGTTCTAAAATCACAGCCCAATTATGACTTCAATTTAATCTAGGCCTAATCAAATTGGTTCGGTATCGATTTTTCGTTTATATTCAATTTTGACACCCCTACTTTGGTTGGCCATTCCTAGTTCTTACAGAAAAAATGCATGATTAAGTATTTGAGAATAGTTCACCTGCATGTACTTGTATCTTCCTTCAGATCCTACATTACAGAGGTGGGCCCCACACCACATCCATGGTGATGGAAACCCATAAAGAATACATGTACATGCAAGTGATCCAAACTCTTAAGTATTTGTGTCCATGAGATATCTATTAGCATTTATTAATCTAAATTAAGGTTCTTCCAATGGAATTTCTCACAAACCTTAACAATCCACCACACAAAACACTAGAACACAAAGGGAATTAAAAGAGATAAAAATAGACTTATCATTTGCTAAAGATTAAAGCCTTCCACAGCCATTTCGGATCCCTTAGGTCTCTATGCATATAGGAACAAAAGAGAGAATGACCAGTGGTTGCGGGGACCCTAATCTTGGTATATATAATACTATCCCTAATCCAAAACCATTCTCACGATGGATCAGGTTGGTAATCTCTAACCCGTGATGAATCAGACCAAAACCAATCAATTATTAATTGAACTCCCATTAGTCAACTGATTTAGTAATTGATCAAGCCTACTTAGAAGGAATCTTATAATCTCCCACTTAGGTTAGATTAATTACAAAACCACCATTGAGTAGTGCGGCCATAGAATCCCATTACACAATAAATCGTCATCAACTTTGATCCACCTATCATGCCTACCAATGTCGAACAATAGTAAAAAATACACTTCAATGTATAATATATAACCTTCTGTCAGCCACATACAAAGGTCTACTTAATGACATAAACTGTTAAGAGACATGTATATATGAAAATATTATTTCATTAGGGTCTACAATTTTAATCGAATAATTTTCAATCCAATTGCCTTGATAAAACCTTCTAGGCAATAAACTTTAATATTGACCATTGGAAACGGCCATAAATCTTTTTTTCAATATCGTACTTTGGCACACCATCTTGAACTATGATTAAATATTGTCGTTCATTTGATTAAATACCATATTTTTCAATGACATGTTAAATGAATAAGCAAAATAGTAATAAATAAATGCTAAAGCAAACATAACCATGGCAATAAATATTTGAGCCCAAAATCATAGGCAATGTAAATAAATTTAATTAAATAGATCATTACAAATATGACAAAAAAATCTCCCACTAACTAAGCACATTTAATAACTTGACAATTCCTATATTGGGCATTCATCCCTTGAAGACTCTCATTGACAAAGCCTTCATCAGAGGATCTAAAATCAAGTTATTCATCGAATGTGCTACAGTGATAGAATTTTCATTGACCTTTTCCCTTACCTAAAGAGATCCGATTTCTATTATGCTTTCAAATACTAGATTTCAGATTATTTTTTGAGAAAAATACAGCTAAATCACTATTACAATATCTCAATAAGTCTAAAAATAGAGTCTACAACTTTCAAGTTCGAAAAGAAACTCTTCAACCAGACACCCTACTAAGTAGCTTCACATAGAGTTACAAACTCTACCTTGCATAAAGGATGATGCATGGATAATCTGCTTTGTACTCTTCTCAAAAAGGCACCATCTACCATCATGATGAACCCTGAGGTAGGTTTCCTATCATCAGTACAACCACCAAAAACTGCATCACAATAGCCAAGAGTGTCATTATCATAGTCCTTGGTCTTTTACAACACCACATGACTTTATTTTTTTGTTGTCCACTAAGCCATACCAACATCCAATTAAAAATGTTTCAGAACACTCAACGCAAAGGTTATATAAGGACAAATACAAACTTAAGCATATACCAAGCTCTCCATTGTAGATGCACTTACTCAATAACATTCTTTGGATACAATTGCTTGTTCAATTTGTCTCCTTCACTTATAAGTACATCTTCAGCAGAACAGTTATACACACACACTAAATTGTTTGTTAACACGATCCACATATGCTTTTTGAGATAATCTCAGTAGTCCACTTTTCCTATCACAAGTAAACTCAATATCAAGTACAAAAACACATTCTCCCATATTCTTCATCTTGGAGTCATCGGATAGAAAATTTTTAATTTCAACTTGTAAACCCAAGTCATTGTTAGTCTCATTAACTCGTATGACTAGAAAATGAATCCTGCTCCTACTGGCATCTAGATATATTCGATCAATGACAATCTCAACAAAGTTGAAAAAAGATATAAATTTTATCAAATTTCAAAAACTACTATCTGGATGTCTGCTTAATCCATAGATTGACTTAATAAGTTTACAAAACATGTCTTCTTTACCTTTTATCTTAAAACCTTATGATTGAAGCATATAAACACCTTTTCAAGATTCTATTTGAGAAAAAGAATCTTTACACCTATCTGATACAATTCCAAATAAAAAAGCACAACTAAGACCATAAAGATTCTAAAATAATTTCCTTTAGGTCAATACATTCTCTCGGTGTCATACATCTTTGTTACAAGTATTAATTTGTAGCAATCAATTCTCCCACTAGAATCACACATTTTCTTACATACCTATTTTGAGCCTATGAGTATACCACTCAATAACAAAAGCACAAAATCCTAAGTCTTGTTGTTATTCATAGACATCAACATATCTTTTATGACTATAAACTCAAGAGCAATTTCACTACTGATAACTTGATCAAAACTATTGGGATTTATTTTGTCCAAAGCTAAAATATCTACTATAAGCTATAGTATGTGATTAGATGAAAAGATAAATTTACATGGTCTAGTAGATTTCCTTACAACCTCCTCTGGCTTTGCAATTATGGCTAGAGATCAACCTAAATGAAAATAATTTCAACAATTATCTCATTATTCTCTGATAATATTTCAATTATCTCAACAAGTTGTTCCATAATTATTTCCATGTGGTTCCATCAAACTTTAAATTTATTGGTTGTGGCAGCTCACCAGCATCATTAATGAATCTTGCTTAACTAATATATACTATCTTTTTTACTGAGTTAGGACTGTAAAATCGAAATCCTTGGACCTAAATGGATATCCCAAAAAAATAACAATTCAAAATCCTAAAAGCAACTACTCTCTCATGAAGGTTATGAAACCATGTCTGCTATGCAGTTCCAAACAAGAAAATAACTTAAACTGTGACTGACTTACTTGGCACCTTATCAATAATATAGGCCGCCGTATTGATCACTCTATAGGATTAAATACTCTCTCAAGTCAAGTCTTAACCCTTGAGTTAACTGCATAAACTCTACTTCTTTTTGGTTGTGCAAACTAACTGGAAGGTGTTTTTCTATAAAAGCCTCTACAAAATAATTCCAAGTAATAGGCTCCTACTCCCCTTCCAAAATATGTCTGGTGGTCTACCACCACCGGTCTGCCTCCTCTTGCAACTTAAATGTTGTGTATTTTACTTTTTGACTGTCTGTACACCCCAGGACATCAAAGATCTTCTCCATTTCTCTGATCCAGGCTAAAGCACTGAAGAGGTCCGTACTCACTCCTTTAAAAGCTAGGGGACTTTAATTTTATACAACTTTCAAGAATCTTCCCCATATCCTGATCTCCCTCCCGGACTCTCTCAGGTGCTGCTATAGGATGAGCACCAATTAAAGGCGGATACAACTGCGGCTGCAGCTGTGGCTATGGCTATGGCTGCGGCTACAGATATGGCTACTATTGCGGTTGTGATAGCTGTTGCTACTGTTGTTGTAAGTGGCATGATGCTCATCAAGTCGTGGTGTACCCATGCCGAAATCCTCAGTACAGGAGTAGATCCAGCCTCTCCCTCAGACTCTAAAACCCGAAGGATTAAAGGACTAGTACTCAGAGGTCTCATCTCTCTCGATTGATGCTAAAGATCTGTTACGTCTTTGGGGCAGCATCTTGGATACAAAAATCTATCTTTAACAACCCTCATATATACATACATATCACTAAATTACACCAAAATTGATCTTACACATTCTGCATCTATCTTGCTAATTCTCACTTTGTAATTTATGTGTTTTGTCACTTGACTGAGCAAAACTGCTCTGATGCCACCTAAGTTTGTAATGCCCCCAGCCCCAGGTTTGGGGCTAAAAACGTCACATGAAAATGTTTTAAGCAACAACCAGGACCAAATAATGCTCAAACACGAACTAATATCACTGAATAATAAACAACAAAAAACATAGTGTACTTTTTTCCTTTAAACAAACACTCACATACTCATATTTATAGAGATCAAGTGCGCTATCTAGTGATAGAAGAAATATATATACAATGTCATGCTCGAAGGTTTACAAAAATTTGTTCTCTTAATTACAATGCTAAGTTTCATTCAAAAACTTTCTCAAAATAACATGGAGAATCCTATAGATTCAAGTGCTTCCCTCTTCAGGGATTTGTTCTTAAAATTCTAGCATAGCCTCCTATTTTTCAGTATCTTCCTCTAAAATATTGATTAAATATGGGATGAACTCGATGGTTCAGTGATGAAAAATTATGTGCTTACACAACAAGCAAAACAAATCTTCATAACAAACACATATAAATGATAATAATTGTCAAAGACTTAAACAGGACAATAGTAAATAGTTTCATGAACATTTAAAGTGCAAGTAAACATGAACAATAAATATAACAAAGACAAATATTAATGAATGCCAAAATGATTAACCTTAATAATTTACTCTATATGTCCTCGTTATGAGGTCTATGTTTGCTACAATACGTACAAGTAGCTAGAGCCATGATTTGGATAATTTATCATGGGGTCCTTAAGTTAACCAGGCTATCATGGGGTTCTTAAGCTGACCAAGCTATCTATTATGTATCTCCGCTCATTACTTAACTCCTTAATGAGAAAGGGAAAGCAAACACAGAATTCTAACATTTATTTATAATTATTTCTAACTTACATCATCATACATTTTCCCAATCCACCAGCCTGGTGCTAATGGCATATTTGATTCTCTTATTGCATATACTATCTATTTCATACCTTCATGTAATCATATGTATTCTCGCAATACACATTTCACATAAAATCATGCATCAATATTTACAAAATATTGTATACCATAGCTCACATTATCACATAAAATAACAACAAGTATACGTAGATAATTCTTTTCACCTCAACAATGACCAATTTGAAATTCTAAAATTCTGTTAAACTCACACAATGGTAATGATAACTACACAATATAAGAATAGATATCTATAACTAAGGGCTATAACAAATTCCCAATTGATAATAATTATATTTTATTATTTTATAAAGCTTTTCAAAATCTCTCTCCTACTCCTCGGTTTTTTCTTCTTTTTTCCCTTTATTTTTCTCTTTCTTGGGATTCCCAGTCTCTCTCCTATCCTTTCTTAGCTCTTCTTCCCATATCTCTTTTCCTATTTCCTCTCTAATATGTTATCTTTGTTTATTTATTTATTATTTTTTTCTTTCATATGTATCACACACACACACACACACACACACACTCTCTCTTCCAATCTCCTTCTCCTTCTGGTTTCTTCTTCTTTATTTTATTTTCCTTCTACAATAGTCTTCTAGACTCTCTTTTTTTTCAGAACTCGTTTTTCTTCTAACAATTTCTCTTTCTATCTCTCTCTTGTAACAAATTTTCTATTCTAGTA
The DNA here is from genome assembly GCA_028583415.1 of Protea cynaroides. Taxonomy (NCBI): domain Eukaryota; kingdom Viridiplantae; phylum Streptophyta; class Magnoliopsida; order Proteales; family Proteaceae; genus Protea; species Protea cynaroides. The sequence goes on from CM053266.1 coordinate 20,871,947, forward strand.
TCTCTCTATGTAACTAACTCTGAAATTCCCCCTTCACCTACGATTCCTTCTTTTTTTTTTTTTTTTTACTCTGGCCGTAAACAAGAGAACAAGAGAAAGTGTGGGAAGTGAGTAACCTCCTTCCAGTCATCCTTCTCTCTTCTATTCTCATCTATAACATTTAAACCAAACCATTAATCGAACTTAAATAAAAGAGAATAGTACATAATAACTATAATCCCATCCTGTTTCTTCTCCTGGAAATCCTTGTTTCACTCTCTCTTTTTTCCTTTTACTATAACCGATTTCTAATACTATGTTGAACCCCCCTTAGTTTACATTTTCTCCTCCCATCGGCACCTCATTCTTATATGTGTCTTCCTTTCTCTCTTCCTATCCTTAACCGAGTCACCTCCTCTCCTTACGATTGTGCTTTTTTTTTCTTTTTTTTTTACAATCCACCCCCTATTTCTTCTCTTTTGGTTTGATAATTATCCTTGTTTATTTGTTTTGTTTTGTTTTTTTTTTAACCCACAATATCATCACTTGAACCCAACTCTTTATCCTTTGATAACAAAATACTATGCTTAAATATGCATATAAAGCGTATAAAATAATCTTATATTTAATATAAATAAAAATAATAATAAAAAATAAATACACTTACACACACATATTACATATAAAATAATAATATAATATAATATAATATAATAATAATATTTGAACTTACCTTAACTGGTAAAATGACCAAAATACCATTTAGTTCTATTTTTTATAGAAAAACCCTATAAAGAAGGAAAAACTTCCATAACTTAACATCGTTGAAAACTAGGGTATTACAATATATGTATCCAAACAATGTTTTCATTCTCAGTTATGAATGCATTTTGCTGAATAGAAATGCACATTCATAGAATGGAAATGCATACTAAACATAGTCATAGAATTTCAAGTACTAATTCAATTAAATATCCCTTTTTCATTGGCATACATCTTAAGTATGTCCATGCATATGTACTAATACTTTAAACAATTTTCTCAACTCTCAATGGTTTAGATTCAAAAAAAAGAAAAAAAAAAGAATGAATGATCTAGATTACTTTTAAAAACATCACATTTCATTGTTACATAAACAGCTACCCAACCTTAATTACTAATATTTTTTTGAATAAATTAAAAACAAATTCTTTAACTAGTTGTCTGATACCAACTAAAATACAATATGTATACTAAGTGTATAAGTAGTTAATAAAATTTTGGCAAAGGTTTTCCCTTCACTATGGGTAAAGAGAACACCCATGGATCAAGGGTTATCCCCCCCTCCCAACCCATATGTTTAAGGTGTGAAATGCCTTCAACATAAACACCTACCCAATCTTTATTAATTACAAATTTTTTTTGAATAAATTGAAAACAAATTCTTTAACCAGTTGCCTAATACCAACCAAAATACAATATATATACAAAATCTATAAGTTTTTAATACACCTTTGCCAAATTATCTAAATTCCTTATCATGTTTAGTAATTACATTTTTTAGATGTAAAATTTAATTTACTTTTCAAATACAAGGGATTTGGATGCACGAAAGTTAATAACCAAGTATGAAAAGATTTAGAGTTTGTTATAGTCTTGTGATATTGCATGTGATGTAATGATTACGAAATTTTCTTTTTTAAGTTAAAAAAATTCCCTTTCCTTCCCTTCCCTTTCCTTCCCTTCCCCTTGCAAACAATCAAAGCCTTAGGTTGTATTTTTTCTTTACCATCTTGGCTACTTTTTTTAATTAGATTAAGGGGCAAGCAATGCCTAAAGAGTTAATTAAGGAAATAAAATAGTTGTAAACCATTACCTAAGTTTTTCAATGAAAATTGAAACTCTAATTGAAGTTTGCAATTAATTAAATTAAAAAGAAATATGAAATGACCAATCCTCTTTCCCATAAGAAACAAGAGTATATATATATATATATATATCAACATGCATGCGCGTGTGTGTTTGAATTCTTAAGATGATAAAGAACCTTTACAAGATATTTGCCTCTAAAAAGAAAAAAAATTATATTATAATTAGTTATTTTTACAATAACATTCAACTTAATGTTCATTGTCTAACATTCACAGAAGAATCTACACTGATAAGAGGGACCTTAAAAAAAAGAAGGAAGGAACAACAAAGGCAGAAGAAACAATGAAACAATCGAGTGTCTCTTTCTTTTAATGAGGTGGTAAAGGGGTGGATTGAAATCGTCTCCCGCTTGGGTCTATGCAGGAGACACGACTGCCTTGGTTAAATACGAGACATGTGGGAGGGACTAAATCCAACGGCGACTAAATTCATTGGTGTATAAAGTCATAACAAAACTAAGTGGGAGCATATCAAATGTCTTTTTTGAATCTAAAAAGCAAGAGACACGGTTCAGTCCCATTCACCAACGAAACCATTTTGAGTCTGCAAGACTCTAAACCATTTTTCTAGGGGGATTTTGTTTTAGGGGAGAGATAGGGCAGAGGAAGAAGAAAGTTGAGAAAGAGAGCGGAGGAGGAGAAAGGAGATCGAGGAAGAAAAGGAGTTTTAGAGGGCAGCGAAGGAGAGAGGGGAGTTAAAGGCTTTGTTTTTGTTTAAACATACCTGTAACTCTCTTTTCTTTTCACATGAACTTGTTCAATCTTTCATCTCTTTCTCTCTCTCTTTAGTCAAATTACTTGATTTTTAGAGGAAAATATCTATTTGTGTTAGAGAACATTGTGATGTTATTAGGGGTGATGTCATAGTTTTCCCCTTGTTACAAATCAACTCAATGTGTTAAATGAGCAGCACCTCAATGTTGAAAATGGGTGTTGCACATTTAATGTTATGTTAAAATAGCTTCATCTATCTTTTAAGTTTACATGATTGCTGGCCATGACGTGGAGAAGTCGTGCCGTAATCTATTTGGGACGAAGAATCCGAAGATCATATCTCCCTCTATATAAAAGGAGATACATAACACAATTAATTACAACACAACCATAAGCCAAGAAAGCTTAAGAAAAGGAAGAACAGGTGATCAGCTTAGATCTTCTCTGGGTTGGGTTTCTTATATTGGGTTAGGTTCACTTGTAAGATCTCTTGGGTATACGATTTCTCTATGTTAGTGTTTCTTGTGGGAATACTTGTGAGAGTTTTCAAGTGAGATATCTTTGTAAAGTGTGGGACGCATGTATTATGTTGTTGAGGGTGAGGAGTGTGACTTGTAATTTTTCCTGATACAGCAAAAGAGTTCCGTTGAGATTGTCCTGTAGACATAGGCTACCACATCAGTGTCGAACCACGTACATCTTTGTGTCTGTGCACCTTGTCTTTTTTTCGACGCTTCGCATTTTTCATTGTTTCGGTATCATACGTACTTATTATATGGGTAAAAATTGGTATCAGAGCTAAAGGTTAAGAAACCCTTACAACATGTGATCGAAATCAACGTAGGTGGGGTCGGTTTCTAAAAAGTTCGGGGTGCCAAAATTCAACAGATCAAATTATCTGTTATGGAAGCTAAAAATTTGAGCCATGTTGGTGAAAGATGGATGTGCCATTGCTCCGATGATAAAGCTAAAATGTCAGCAAATATGAAAGATGATAATTTTACATAAAAAGATTAAACGACAATGGCGGATTTGCTACTTGCATTAGAAGATTTTGTTCTCTTCAATGTCTTTGATCAAACCACTACAAAAGGTTTATGGGACAAGTTGAAAAATCTCTACGAAGGAAGGTCAATGTTAAATAAAAATTATCTTTGTCAATAATTGTACAGTTTAAAGATGAAGGAAGGTTCCTCTTTACAAGAACACTTGAATGGGTTTACTACCCTGTTGAGTATATTAACGGCCATCGACATCAAATCAAAGATGAGGAAAATGTAACACTTTTTCTGTGTTCTATGTAGGATTCATGGGATTCTTTGATTATGAATCTACGTATTGGATCAGATCTTAATACGGAGTCTATTATGAGCACTTTGTTTTCTGAAGAGACTCATAGAAAAACACTTAAGAGCTCTTCTAGTAATGTAATAATGGTTCGAAAAAGACCCACATAATGAAGTTCTAGTGGGAGACAATCATCAAGATCAAAATCAAAATGGCATAAACAAGGTCCTTATTGGAAGTATAGACAAAAAGGCCACATGCGAAAAGATTGTAAATCCAAGAAGGAGAATTAAAATTTCAAATTTGATTCTCAAAATGTATCATCGTCAACGAGTGCTCAAGGTAATATCGTTGAGTAGAGAGATTCATCCGATAACAGTGAGGTGATGTTCGCGGTTCCAGTTTAAAGCATAATCCATTAATGGATTTTGGATTCGAGTGCTTCTTTCCATATGGCGTCACATAAAGACTGATTCCATATATATTAGTCGTGTAGTGGTGGTACAGTTTACATGGATAATGATAACATGTAGAATTGTGGGGATTGGAGATATTCGTGTTACAATGTTTGATGGCATCACACATACAATTTCTAGTATATGACATGTACCAGACCTACAGAAGATTCTACTATCACTAGAAAAGTTTCATGAAGATGGCTTTAGAATTACTCTGGAAAATGATCGATTGAAGGTAGTCAAAGGGGCGCTTATCATGGCGAAAGGAAAATTGATGGGCGGATTGTATAGGCTGATTGAAAACACTATGGTTGGTGAAGCTATTGTCGTCAATGTTGTGATAGAGTAGGCTATCTAGCACAAATGCTTGGAGCACATGAGCATGCAAGGACTAAAGGTACTTCTTAATTGAGGCCCTATTCCTGGTTTAATCTGTTAATTTAGATATTTGTAAAGATTGTCTATCTGGAAAGCATCATAGAGCTCCCTTTCACTACCGTTCCACTGCTAAAAGGTAGAATATTATTGATTTGATACATTCTGACATTTGGGAAGCTCCTGTTGAGTCTGTTGGTGGCTCAAGATACTTTATTTCTTTTATTAACGATTATTCCAGAAAAGTTTGGATTTATATTCTTAAAAAGAAAAGTGATACTTTTGCTTTTTTTAAGAAGTTTAAAGCGTTGGTGGAAACTCAAAAAAGAACAAAGATAAAGTGTCTGAGAACTGATAATGGAGGAGAATATGTATTGCAAGAATTCATAGATTTTTACAACGAACATGGAATTCAAAGACACTACACAGTTCCTAGAACTCCACAACAAAAATGGAGTGGTTGAGTGTATGAATCATACGTTGATGAATGGTGCTAGAAGCATGTTGAGTTGTGCTAGAATAGAGCAGAAGTTTTGGGCTGAAGTTGTATGTACAGCTTGTTACATGGTGAATTGTTCCCCAATAACTGCTCTGGATGGAAAAATTCCAGAAGAGGTATTGTAAGACCCATACTCCATTAACCCAGTTTAACCGTATCATGTCAGGTCTTTCCATCATAACCAGCTCAAGTGAACCAACTGGATGAATGAACCACAAAGCAGGTAAGGAAACTAGTCCCTCATAGGTTGTCCGATAGAACAACTTAAGTTGTCCAGTCTGCAAATTGGGCGACCAGAAAATCGATCGGTTAAGTTCAAAATCCAACTCCGAGATTAGGAAAGTTTCCTAATTTGAGGAGACCACTCTCCTATTTGAGAGAGGACTCTATATTGAGGTTTTTCTTCTATATAGAAGACATCCCTTCATTTCCTCCCACTCTTTTGATCATTCTTAAACCCTAAAACTGAGATGAAGAGTAGAGAAGAAGGCTTGGAGAAGGAAAAGGTTTTAGAGAAGAAGAGATCTCTATAAAGAAGGCTTGCTTACGGTTTTTGACTTCAGTAGCAGGGAATCAATAGTAAGTCTATGCTTCCCCATCTCTGTAAAATGTTAGGATACTTAGGATTGAGATCTATAATCACAGTATTGGTAGATCGACTCCAACACTATGATTCCATCATGATTCCTCTTACTAAATCTCTCAAATAAACCAACAATAGATTGTAGATGTTATAGTTAGATGGAATGACTAAAACCAATGGATAATGGCTATAGAATGAATATAAGATGGATCCCATTATAGAGCCAGAGAATCGACTCAGAGAGAAGACAAACTGAAGACAGCCTGAAGGTTGTCTGGTCCCTGTTGACCAATCGATTAAATGCCAGACCAGACAGGCAACTGGTCACTTTCAGGAAGTCTAACAGGGTTTGTTCAGATTGATGACCAATTGAGAAATGCATGACCGGACATGCGATCGGACAATGTCTGGAAGGCTTAAATACCAGAACGGACAATGAATCAAAGTATTGTAACCTAAAAGAATGGACCCTAATAAAGTTTACTAATTGTTTAGGTTTCCAATTAGTCCAAGATAGTTTCTAAGGCTTGGAAGAGGAACAAAATCATTCAACAGGTAAGGGAACAAGTCCTAAACTAATTGGTTAATAACGGGTCTAGTCTGGAAAACCTATTGATTATTCATTCCTCCATACTTTTGGTTGTGATGCTTATATGTGTGTTCCTAAAGAGTTAAGGACTAAGCTTAATGCGAGGTCCACAAAATATATTTTACTTGGCTATGCAGCAGAAGTAAAGGGGTACAGGTTGTGGGATCCTATTACCCATAAGCTAGTTATTAGCTGAGATATTGTGTTTAATGAAGATTCATTGCAAAAAGGGAAAGAAACCTCACGTTCTTACTTACCATAGATGTTTGAACTTGAATCACTCAAAGAAGTTTAAAATCAATCTGAAGAATAGCTGACCAATATTGAAATGAAGTTGATGAAAAGCATACTGAATCAGGTGCTAAAACTCAAGTGACCAAGGATGACCCAAGAGGACTAAAATCCTCCTATTTAGCTCAAAGATTATGTCATGGCTTATGCTTGCATCACTGAAGAGCATGAGCCTTGTACATATCGAGAAGCCTGTAAATCTAGCGATGCTTCTTAATGGAGGGCATCTATGAAAAAAGATATGGAAACACTGTATAAAAACAAGACTTGGGATCTTGTCAAGCTGCCTAATGGGCAAAAGGCTATTGGTTGCAAGTGGGTCTACAAGCTGAAAAGGAATACTAATGGGAATGTTGAACAATTCAAATCTTGATTAATAGTGAAGCGTTATGCTCATAAATCAGGTATTGATTCAACGAAATATTTTCTTTAGTTGTGTATCTAACTACTATTCGTACTGTGTTGAGTATGGCAGTTGTGCTTGAATTAAAGCTTGAGCAGTTGGATGTGAAAACTACCTTTTTGCATGGGAATCTTGATGAAGAAATTTCTATGATTCAACCCGAAGGTTTTGTTGAAGAAAACAAGAAGGAATTGGTTTGTCGACTAAACAAGTCGACTGAACAAATCGCTATATGGCTTGAAACAGGCGCCAAGATGCTGGAGCAAGGAATTTAATTCTTTCATTGTGAGCTTGGGGTTCAAAAGATGTGAAGCAAATCATTGTGCCTATGTTCGCAGTCATGGTAATGATGGCTTCATAATCTTGTTGTTGTATGTTGACGACATGCTAGTTCCAGGTACCTCTAAAGGTGGTATTGCAGAACTAAAAGCTCGCCTGGCTAGGGAATTTGATATAAAAGATCTGGGTTCTGTAAATCAAATTCATGGGATGACAATACTTCGAGATCGAGAGAATAGGAAGATCTAAATAACTCAGAAGAGTTATGTTGAAAAGATTCTGCGTCGCTTCAATATGTAGAATGCTAAATCAGTTAATATCCCATTTCCTATTGGTTGTAGACTATCTTCTAAATAGAGTCCTAGCACGAGCAGAGAAGATAGAGATGGCTCGAGTACCATATGCATCAGTAGTAGGAAACTTTATGTTTGCCATGTTGTGCACCAAACCAAACATTGCACAAGCAGTGGGAGCAGTTAACAAGTACAAGGCGAATCCGGGTCGAGATCATTGGACTGCTGTAAAGTGGATCCTTCATTATTTGAAGGGTACTTCTGACATGGCTATCTATTACAGTAGCCAAAATTTATAGTTGGTTAGGTTTATAGATGCAGATTATGCAGGAGACCATGACAGGCGGAGATTTACCACTGGTTACTATTTCACTTTAGTCGATGGTGCAATTAGTGGGATCTCAAGATTGCAAACTATGGTGGCTTTGTCAATTACAGAAGCTGAGTGCATCGGAACAAATGATTCATGCAAAAAAGGCATATGGCTGAAGAGATTGCTTGATGAACTGAAGATCAAGCAGAAAGCGATAACTATTCATTGTGATAGTCAGAGTGCGTTATATTTGACTGTTAATTCAATGTTTCACTCTCGTACCAAGCACATTGATGTAAAGTATCATTTTGTTCATGACATGGTAGAAGATGGAGTAATCTTGCTATAGAAAATTCACACCCATGACAATGTAGCAGATAAGCTGACGAAACCTATTGCGAGGGAGAAGTTCATATGGCATAGAACTTTCCTTGGGCTTGTAATTACTAAGTGAGTAGTGATGATTGGGCAAATAAGAGCTGTAAAGACTATTTAAAAATTAGTCTTCAAGTGGGAGAATGTGAAGTTATTGACATCACCCCCTTATCCCCTTGTTACAAATTAACTCAATGTGTTAAATGAGCAGCACCCCAATGTTGAAAATGGGTGCTGCACATTTAATATTATGTTGAAATAGGTTCATCTATTTTTTGAGTTTACATGATTGTCGGTCATGACTTGGAGATGTTGTGCCACAATCTATTTGTGACGGAGAATCCAAAGATCATATCTCCCTTTATATAAAGGGAGATATGATGAACTTGATATGACACTGAGAGGGGAGGTGAATCAGTGTCTGAAAATAGTCCTTAATTATTTCACTGCTGCCCAAAGCTGATGGAGACCTAATTTTTCACACACACATAAGCGCATGCAAATCTACCTCGCTACCACTCAGTGGCCAGGTTTACCAGATTTGCACACCCATCCTGTAAGTCATTCCACGCACTCCAAAATATGCCAAAAAGCAAAACAATCAACACAAGGATATTACGTGGTTCACCAACACAGTGTGTGATGGCTAGTCCATGGAGTAATGCCCAACGGGCTCCGTATTTACTCAACACTCAACTTTTAGTCTTTTACAAGACAAGGATACTAACCCTAGGTTTTCTCAGCATAAAACTGAGAGGGTGCAACAATGCCAAGATTCAGGCTACAACAGTCAGTGTTCAACACCCACTGCACACACCACGCTTAACCCGCACCCACGGAAAGCAAATAACAATTTTTTAGGCTTATAGAATTGCCTTACAATTTTCCCCCACTAGCTAGGTATTCAATAATTTTCACCTACGCTAGCATACAATATATTGAAAGCATAAATAGATAGGGAATTGAAAAATCTCACAAACAATGCTTATGAATGGTCAACAATCTCTTTGAAACTTTACACTGCTCTCAGGAACTCTTCAACAACCTTCAATGATAATAAAGATCGATTCACAGAGCACACCTTGCTCACAGGCTTTCAATCTCTTCCACACAACCCATAATCACCTGAATGGAAAAATAAAAGCTCTACTGACCTCTCATGGGGATTTAGCACTCCATTGATGCACAGAGAAGAGGTAGTTGGTGATTGATCACTCCCACAGGGCACAAAACACTAGAAAACCTTCTGTCTACCTTCAAAAAGCTCTTTTCAATTTTTCTCTGTGTTTTTATGACTCCCAACACCGCCCAATAAACAGAGCATCCGAAAATATGGAAACTGCAACCTGAACGGACCGATTTGGAGCTCGGACGATAAAGTTATGTCGGTTTGAAGTTTGGCCAACCACATAATTCTAAATGAAATCTTTTGAAGCCATACCGTTCACCCGCGCCGCACGAAATCGCCGCCCGCCTTATGCATTGTTGAATGCTGATTGGCGCTCAAGGGATCTTCTCTGCCATGCGTTAGATTACCTTAAAAGAGCAGGAATTTGTATAGACCATTAGATCTGGATAAATCACGTCAGGCGCGATCTGAGATTAGATGGACCGTTGGATCTGGATCAACCGCGGCGTAGTACAGCGAGTGCGCGACACGGAATCAAGGACCCTGTTTCATATAATAGGAATCACCATATTAACTTGCGTTCATCCAATCAGATTGCACGCAGGAGCATCAAGGCGCAATCATCGCATAACACGTAATCCCGCATCTTTTTGAGCCGTTAGATCGGCATTTAATCTTCATGGCTCTATCTGAAGCACTAATATCACATCTTCTCTTTTGCAATTGGACCAAATTGCCCCTAAAAACATATTTAATGGCCTCTGTAACCAAGGCTTCAATAAACAAACCCTGTAGAGACAAATTTGGCCGAGAGAACTTCTCTCTAAGATTTGTCGACTCTCTCTAGGCATTGTGTCGAGCACATGAGGGGCGCTTATTGGGGGAGCGACTAGGGGCCATGCACGACTTGCGGGCCTGCTGCCAAGGCATGCCAATGCTGCTTTGCTGGCTGCCTTGCTGCGGGCCTTGACAGTATGCCTTGTGCTGGCCATGTGGCTGGCTGGCCATGTAGGGCTGCCATTGTGGTGCCGCGGCCTCGGCCAGGCTGGCTGCCATGGTGGCATGCCACCTTGGCACAGTGGGTCCCACCCACATCATCTCTCTCTTCTTTCTCTTTATAGTTTCTCTCTCTACAATCTCTCTCTTCAATCTCTCGTCAATTTCTCATGCCTCAACACAAGAAACACTACAACACTACTAGAAACTTTGTCACACCATCAGTTTCTCTGCCACCTCACCAGTGAGGTCCATAGACACTCTCTCTCATCAAACTCAGTGTAATATCTCATTAAACTCATTTCAAGTCATCTGAAACACATGTAGAACACTATAGAACACACATACGAGGTTGTCACATCTGTGCCACTACACTGACACTCTCTCTCCTACATCGACACTCTCTCTCCTTATTTCTCTGACTGAATGCTTACAAACACTGTCACATCAGCCAAGTTGCCAACAATTACAACATAAAGTCCAACAAGATACATAACACAATCAATTACAACACAACCATAAGCCAAGGAAGCTTAAGAGAAGGAAGAGCAGGTGATCAACTCTAGATCCTCTTTGGATTGGGTTTCTTGTATTGGATTGGGGTTCACGTGTAAGATCTCTTGGGTGTACGATTTCTTTGGGTTAGTGTTTCTTGTGAGAATACTTGTGAGATTTGTACTACTGAGATATATTTGTATAGTGTGGAGCCCAAGTATTATGTTGTCAAGGGTGAAGGGTGTGGTTTGCAATTTTTCCTGATACAGCAAAAGAGCTCCGTTGAGATTGTCCCGTGGACGTAGGCTACCACATCAGTACCGAACCACGTAAATCTTTATATCTGTGCATCTTGTCCATTTTCTCGACGCTTCGCATTTTTCAATGATTCGGTATCGTACATGTCGATTGTGTGAGACGTTGTCCGCAACAAACACATCTATAGAAAATAATCGTCAAGAAACTTCAAATTTCTACCTGAATTATTATTCCTTTGATTTCTTCCTCATTTGGAGCCCAAATCAGCTGAATTTGACGAGTACCAGCATCTTTTATATTTTTCTAACTAATTCATGGAATATAAAAGATGAAACAAAATATATTTTTTTAGAGTAATTCATGCAAAAGTATTTCCTGATCCAATGGTACATTTATCAACTGATACAATTGGAGAAGAATCCATTAACGACCTCCTGCAGTAGACCAGAGAGGATCCCTTCAAGGATAACCGGATGGAGAAGTCGCCAACACAAGTAGCAGTCTTCGTTGGAGGATTTGAAGTGAAAGGAATGCCAAATTGGCAACACAATCGATATTGGAGTTTGATCGTTGCTAAAACTTGACGAAAAAGGTCCATTACCTTGACATGAGGTCAAGTTGTTCAGTTCAATGTAAGAGTCAAGAGAGTTTACTTATGATTTCCATGGCTTGATTTTGGTATTAATTATCAAATCTGCTGAAGGTCTCAAAAGCCCCAAATCCGAGCTTTCTTCCTCTTCGTTCTATTACTACTTCGACCACCAAGTTAATCATGTATGAACATCAACTTCCTTGGTTCGGATCCAACCCCCAATATTCCTTTTTCCATTAAAAGTCCCAGTTTTCAGATGGAAATCACTCTGATGCTCCAGAGTGAATTGTAGCCCTGCACTTGGTAGACATCGGTGAAGACGTCGTTGAAGATATTCTCGAGCATGATAGAGAGAGTGGGATTGGAGCAGGAGAGAAGGGAGGAGTACTTGGTGACGTCCTTCTTGACCTTCCAAAAAAATTCCAGAATCAGTGGGCCTCGGCAATGTGGTACATTAATGGTTTTTAAATTTGGATAAGACTAGGTTTTGTGCACTGCTGTAAGTAGGTTTTTAGGCACAGCCGTGTACTTACAGCAGTGCACAAAACCTTTTGGACTCCATTAAAGCCAAAAAAAAATTCCTGCAAACCGGGCAGATGAAATTTTTCTACTGAGAAAAATGGTTTAGAGTCTTCTCCGCCCTCCGAAACAAAAAAGCCTTTAACTCCTCTCTCCTCCGCTGGCCTCTGAAACTCTTCTTCTTCCTTGATCTCCTTTCTCCTCCATCACTCTCTTTCTCAACTTTCTTCTTCCTTGGCCCTATCTCTCCCCTGAAACAAAATCCCCCCAAATTCAAAATGGTTTAGAATCCTGCAAATTCAAAATGGTTTCGCCGGTGAATGGGACTGAACCGTGTCTCCTGCTTTTCAGATTCAAAAAAAATATTTGATATGCTGCCATTCAGTTTGGTTATGACTTTATACACCAACAAATTTAGTCACAGTCACGTATGTCTCATATCCAACCAAGGCAGCTACGTCTCCCGCATAAACCCAGGCGGGAGACATTTCAATCCGAAAGGGGTTTGAGACAATGAAAGTTTGGGACGCCTATGGTTGCCTAAACAGTCCACCTACAAAGGTGGCCCTAATATCTACCATGTGATAATTTCAAATTCTATAGGCGTGTTGGGCCCTGGTCCCACTCATAGGCCAAGCTTTCAACCATAAGGAAATTGGCAAGTGGCTAAATAAAGTAATGAAAATCTGTTAAAAACAGTTGGAAATTTTAGTACAGTTGAATGTGGAAGGAAAATGCCAATACATTGGTAGTATAAGAGTGATTTTGGCTAACAAATGGCAAATCCAACCCCTACCCTATCTATCCAATGATTGGAAATACTCTCACCCCAACACATGGCAAAAATGAGGGGGAAGGGGGGCCATGTGAGGAGACCTTTTGCTGTGTGATATGCTACTCTATTGGAGTATATCCGTTGCAGATAATGGCAATATCTCAAAAACCAGTTGCAGGCTTCCTATTTAACTTTGGGGGTAGAAAGAGAACTCTAAATGGCTTTCTTTGACTCTTCTTGAATGGATCCCTCCCTCTCAGTGATGGTAACACTGTCTGGTCGAGGAAGCTTTATTGCATTCCCGTTTAGGCCATCAATAGCACTAGCATTTGCGGATGCAGTTGAAGCATTTCCCGATTCGGACACATCGTAACTTTTCGTTTTTTTAGCACTTCGAGAAATCGTGAATCCTCGGCGATGTCCACCAACATTGTTTGCGTCTGAGCTAGAACCAGGAGGTGAAGAAGGAGGCTTCAGGAATAGACAAACTACTGCACAATCATCAATTCTGGATTTAGGGTGTTTTGTTCTCCAAGCTTGAATGGCATGATCCACCAACAGTTGTGCTGCAATGGACTGTTTCTTGGCCGAGGCAACTATACTAACAACTTCTTTGTTTGATAGCACATCCCATACCTGGAAAATGAATAATCAACAGGTTTTAATGATGGCTCCATTACAACCGGATTTTGTCACTGGTTTTGTAGCCGTTGAATTAAATATCATTCTCCTCGAAAACCAAAATTACCCTCTCTTAGGTTTTGTTTGGTTGCAAGGGGAACTGAAAGGAAAGAAAGTGAAAAGTTTTTAACTTTAAACTTTTATAATTGTAACACAACATAATCATATAAATTACCTAAACTTCTTAACATATTTAGTAATGATACTCAAAAGAAGTAAAATTTATTTTTCTTTTCAAATGGAATGGATTTGGATGCAAAATGAAGTATAAATTAATAACTAAATATAGAATAATTTAAAATTAGTTACATAGTAATGTGATAGCATGTGTTGTAATCATTATAAAAGTTTTCATTTAAAGTTTAAAATTTTCACTTCCCTTCCCTTTAATTACCCTTGTAATCAAACAAAGCTTTAGATGTATCCGTTATGAGAACTGTATATGAAATTTATTATTCTTATTTTTTATATATTTTGCACCCTGGTTTCGGGAACCATGATGTAATAAATTAAGGAGGTTAGTTTCAGGAAAAAAAAAAACCGAAGCCAAAAGTCTGTTGTAGTTTTCTCTTACCCCATCAGTTGCTAGGACCACAAATTCATCTCTACTTGTAAGTTTTCTATACGAAACTTGAGGGATAGAGATGAGTCCATAGTCTTTCAGGCAGAAATCCCCAAAAGCCCTTGCCATTGCTAGGCCTGGACAATTTTCTTCTGGCATCCATACTCTAAACACATTTGGTTCCTTGTCCATGGCCAAAACTCTTCCTTTACACTTCTTAATCCTTTCAGCTTCACCTAATAACACCAAACAAGGATATAGCAGTATCAGAATCAGGAAGATCAAGGAAAAACCAAAGAGATGATTTTAGAATCTTCGATCAAAAAAAAAAAAAGAGAAGTTACCTACTTGGAACATTGGGTTTTAAGTCCAGAGTAAGTTGGACGGGAAAGGGTTGGTTTCTGTTGTCTGTTGAGCAAAGAACTGCACGAGAATCCCCCAAGTTGGCTATCATCAAATGCTCCCCCTGCATAAATAAAGGCACATGGTAAAAACTCACTCTCATACCATGTCAAGGTTCCATTAAAAAATTCGAACTAAGCGGAGGGACTTCTAAGTATATATGAAAAGTTATAGATTATTTACTAGTCAATGTCAGACTAGTTAAACTCCTAACTTCACATAACACATACAGGATCCTGTTGAAGGTACATGCACGTGCAGGCCAACTCTTCTTGAAATATATGATATAACTAACCTGTTTAAGGATAGTAACTGCAGTGCTGCCACTGTAGAAGGAATCAATGGTGGAATCCATGCCGAGTTCTTTATCGGTGTCTCGGAAGGCCTTAAGAAAACCAGCCTTCCATGAAGAAATGGTGGGATGAGAAGTATCATTTGTGCCAATGCTACTAACACTGTATTTAGTTTCAGCATCTTTAACCTCACCATCTTTATCAGTTGATGTCTCAACATCTTTGTAGTGAGAACCATCCAGCAGTACTGAACATAGCTTGGACGGTAGAACATCCCGTACATGGAGTGCAACCTTGTGACCAGAAGGACCATGGCCATCGAACACACCACAGAAAATTTTATCTTCCTCACTTCCGAAGCCCTGATTATCAATTACATTGGTGAATAAATTAATCAATGCATTTCAACAATTCAAGGAAGAAGAAATTAGATGTATTTTACATCTGAAGGTCAAAATTCAAATGGAATTTTCCCTTTGAACATCCGATCTGTGAACAATTGTTAGTGTAGTTGGTTGCTGTCCAGCGAGTCAAGTGCGTGCATCCAAGTCGTTTGGGCTTGACTCTTTTATCTCACATTGTGCCTTAATGCACCCCTTCCCTCTAATTCCGAATCCCCCCACCACATGGTAATCACCACCCAAGAGTCATTCAGAGGTGTGGGTCCTGTTTAATTTCCATCTCAAAAGTTCTTACTTGTAAGTGGAGGGATTCATACAAATATAAGACACCTAAGATTCTAATCTCTAAGCAATGTGCAACACTCTCCATCACGTGTTGCCCCACTTTTGGGTGGACATACACGTGGCATGTGGTCCCTCTTTTGGGTGATCATGTGGAGTGAACCTAGAGCTCTGATACCATGTTAGGTTTTCATCTCAAAAGTTCGAACTTGTTAGTGAAAGGACTTTTACATATATACGGCACCTAAAGTTCTATTCTCTAACAATGCGAGACTATTCCCAATAGGTCTCACATCTTATCTACGACTCCCAACGGTGTGGGGTGATTACCAGGTGAGGAAAGTACGCATATTCTCCTTCCCTCTCCTTTTGCAAACATCCATGTGAAGCTTTCATATTTTTTTATGCATGTTATGTTTTTTTTTTTTTTTGGCTAAAAATCCATACTTATATTAATAAAAAAGAAGAAAAATACAAGGCCTTAATATGATGTAAAAACCCCCCACCTTCGGTATTACCATCAGCAAAGACCATCAGCGTGTTACGTTATTAATGCTGAAAATCCTATTTACAGTAAACTTTTCTTTTTCCATCATTTTTCATGAAAACAAATGGAGCCTCTTAGTAAGAGTAAAACATCAATCAAAATTGAAAACATTTATTCTTCTGGTAAAATAAAGAACGCAGCAAGAACAACCATACCTCCCATATGGTCATGGAATCTTGATTAACCCCTTTACGTCCAGCTTTGCTGAACATAGACGTGAATTGAGAAGGACCCCGTAACCTCACACGGGATCCATGATCTCCCTGACGTATATCACTTTCCAGTTCTTCATTACAATATTCTGCTTCTTGTCTCTCTGCCTTGATTCCTTGTATTATTTCCTTTTTACTGCAACAACCCCCCATTTTTTTTTTTTTTTTTCTGAATTCTAAACCTTCAAGAGCTTGTGGAGAAATCTAATCAATACCCTCCAGAAATCCTGCACAAAGCCAGTCTTTCTGGAGGCCCAAAAAGCTCCTAAAAGCCAAGAAGGAGAGACTTGAAGGTAGATGAATTGGAAATAATGGGAACTAATGGGGGATGAAAGAGCCTTTCAGATACCCCAGAAAGGGTCAGAAAATAGAAAGAATGCATATATAGTAGATACCTGAGAATCATCCGTCTCTGCGTGTAAACCGTCAACGGATAAAATAAAGCATACACTAACATAAAAACCGTTGATCAGAAACATCCTGAGCTCTTCTAGTTTTTTAGTCTCAAACTACATAGACAAAGAAGCTATTTCAGTTTTTGATGGCGACGAACGGCTAGAAACTTATATTCATCAAAAACACCCGCTCAATTCGGCAGATTTTATGATCAAATTATCCACTTTTGATCTCCAAAACGTAAATCAATTTTGATCATAGATGGGTTGCCCAGATTGCTGCCAATTAGCATTTCCTAGCTACAATGTTTGATCAGCAAATTAAACTCATTTTGTTAGCAAAGGGATACCTAAGGGTGTCAACGGCTGGTCTAAACAGTTTCGATCCGGGTCAAATCGGTGTCGAGCTTTATAGGACCTGATCGAAGCATATCCATTAAGAGGTTCGGCTTGGGTGGGCATTAATTAACGGGTCGATCCGGTTTAGGGTTGTTATCGGGCTGATTCGGGCTTACTCGGGTTGAAATCCCAATAAGAAACCTGTTAAGACTATCCAAAAGACTTAAGAGTGAAGCTAGAGTTTAATATTCGATCTAAATCGATTTAGTTTGGATCATTATCGAGTTGAGGCTCATTAGTCCGCTTCATCCTGAGGGTCATCCTGAATTTTGTTTTGATGGTTTTTGTTAGTTCCAAGACTGAGATGGATATAATGCTGGTTAAATCTATGTGATTTCTTTTCTTTCTTTTTTTAATTGAAGGTGTTTAGATGATCTTGATTTTTTTTTTTTTCCGGGTGGATTAGATGATTTTGATTTTCATCTTGGACTACCTCGAGGGATCCACTGATAGTTGATTAAGAAAATAGAGGTGTGGTGGCCGTCAATCTTTTCTACATCACATTACAAACTTAAAAACCAAACCATAATATGAATTTTATTCATGCATGATGTGTATTGCATTGTCTGATTTTCTTACTGAGCTATGTTGTGAGCTCAGCCTTGTGTACACACTATTTTTAGATGTTGATGCAGGATATACTATGGAGGACTATGTGGATGCTCCAGTGTATGGAAGAGTTGCTGCCCTGGAAGTGCAAGCAGGGGAGGACGAGCATGACGCTTCATGCGAGTGCCCTTTTTGTGTGTACCTCTAGGATATGGATGATTTGATTATTTTATTTCAGTTGGATTTTATAAACGATGTAAAGCTATTTATTTATATTTTGGTATTTTGAATAATTGGATAATTTATTTATTTATCAATAGAAGTACTCAGTTCATTATTATTAAGACTTCTGCTGTATCTATTTATATTCTAATTATGGTTGTGTAATGGTTTGTGTTAGTGGACACGGTCTTATTGAGATCTTAGTGTGAACCGTTGGGTTTATTGGCAGTTCACTCACACTTTTGGTTCAGCCAAAATTGGGGTGTGACACATGCTGTCATGGTTTGTAGCATGATTATGTCTGTTGAGTGGTTCGCGCACATGATTCTTGCTCAAGCTATCTGCAGAATGACACGTTGCAGCCATGCTTTCCTCTAATGTATGTTCTATATCAACTCATTTTGGATGTCCCAACTCATTACCCGAACTCAGAATTTAACTCATCTTCTCAACTGATTTGGGGAAGTCAGCTTGAATTCTTTTAAAGGTTGAACTCAGACTGATGCCACGTGTCTAGGGTTTTTTGGGTACTTATCTCCCATTACAAGAAAGAAGAGGGGAACCATGACTGCTTGATACTCCACCTTACATTGAACCTTGTTGTAAAGAAGAGAGAGAGAGAGAGAGAGAGAGAGAGAGAGAGAGAGAGAGAGATAGAGATAGAGAGAGAGAGAGTGGTCGGCAATGATGGTCATGGAGGGAGGGAGAAGAGAATCACAAAATAAATCTGAACCATCCATTTTTTAAGGTGTTTTTTTTACCTACACCATTGGTTCCCTCTTTAAGGCTATCTTTGGTGTGTATTATAAAATTAATTGTATAATACATTATGATATATGTAGTTGTTTGGTATGATTTATGGTATTTATTTATATTTAAAATAAATTAATATAATCTAAAATCTACAAATAGGTTAGAAGGTGTTTATCATTATTGTGATAATTTATTATTACTTCTTTATGTCTAGTCATAATAAACAGTTATTATTAACCATTCATAATTTATTCTCATAAATGATTTGTCATAAATAAGTCATAAATATAAATATAAACTATACCAAAGAGAGCCTAAGTTAACAGTGTGCACAATAATATCTAGAGCACTAATACATATGCACGGATATACAGTAGATGCATGCCAATATGAAAGGGGTATTTGAGTGAAATTAGATTATGATATTTAACAAATGTTTAATCTAAACCATGTCCTTGTTATCCAAAAGTCAAAATGGATACGTCATCCGTCTACGTGGCTTATGACGTTTGATTAACCAATCTTTGTGAGAATAATAATTCACCTATTTTTTTATTTGTAAATGTTAATCTCAGGTAGTCAATGAGAGGGGGGGTGAATCAATACCCACAAAAACAATCCCACTGAGATGATCTGGCCTACTGCTATGGACACTACTACCAAGAGTTGTTGTTCACTGTGTGCTGTCTTGAGCTGTCAAATGGACTTTTCTCACTACCAGTTTGTTAAACACATTTCGTGCACACACTAACCACACACCCACAGGTATTTATACCAAGGGCTTGGCTTGCCAAGTGTCTACACCCAGACCTGCAGCACACGGACTTCTATTCCACACACATAGACAATCACATATACATTCACAACACAAGATGTAACGTGGTTCACCGATCACACACTGTGATGGCTAGTCCACGGGGTAATACTCTAACCAGGGTTTCATATTATACCCAATACTCAACTTTAATTGATAGTTTTCGACTGCTACAACAGCAAGGTGCTACACCACCAGGTAAGACAAGCTACAACTTGAATATGAGCTACTACCTATAAACCTATCAAGACTCGACTTGACAGGCTACAAATATAAAGCACATAATAATTACAAACCTATCCCATTTATCACATTCATCATTATGAGGGTTTGTGTTACCTTCCCGACTTGTTCACAGCAGGTGTAGAGCTTACTGTGCAAACTTCTCCATCTCTTCATTGGCTACACAAGCCATTTTTCATCACCATGACTCCACTGGACACTCAATACACTGTCTCATTACTCTACCCTAGCTTCAATGAAGCATTAATGGCCACCCAGAGTAAGTGGAAGTCATACACAGCTCATTGAAGCTCCAACAAGGTTTTTGCCCTAAAATCGCACTTCTTTTTCTTCTTCCCAAGCTCCAACTAGTTTAAAAAGCTTCCTTTTCAAATTACCTTCAGTTTGATATCTTATATGCTCAAATCAGAGATCGGACGACTGAGATATGGCCTTTTAAAGTTCGACCACTCAGATCATTTAAAAGGGAATCTGATTAGAGTCATTCGGTGAACCGCGACGTAGGTTAGCCGCCGTGCCTGACGTACCGTATGTTGTTGTCGGCCTTCGATTGGTGGAGATGGAATCTGTCTCTCACAGCCATTGGATTATATCAGAAGAGGCGGGATTTAATTTTATCTGCCTGATCTTCTTAATCACGTCCAGCGCGATCGGATGCGATCCTAGCCGCAAGATCTGGATCAATGCAACCCACTTTCTACACCCGCGCAACACTGAGACATGGAGCGTCTTAAGTTTTTTGCGGTGCACCATAATACGCTGCCTCTAACCAATGGGAGCAGTCGCAGGAGCATCTTGATGCTCCACTTGAGAGGCATTGTAGCCCGTTTTTTTCTTGATTGTTCGATCGGGATATAGCCTACGTGGCTCAATCTGGGCCGTTGAAGATGAATCTGACACTATTCTTTTGACCAAAATACCCCTGTCAATGAGTGAGATTGCCCTGCAAGTCCTAATTTTTCCAGTAAGGTGTCTGTGGGGTGTTTCCCTACGGCATTTCGTCGAGCACCTTGAGCGCATGCTGTTCAAGCCTTGCAGAGGCTTGCGAGGGGCGCGCGGCTAGGCCCTGCGAGCCTTGCGGGCTTGCGGGAGCCAGCTGCTGCGTGGTCCTGCTGCCGACCAGTTGTGTTGTGCTGCTGTGTGTGCGGCTAGCTCTGCTGTTGTGCGCGCGGCTGGCTCTGCTGCTGTGCGCATGGCTGGCTCTGCTGCTGTGCACATGGCATGCCATGGCATGGCTGCCTGCTGCCTGCTGTGCACCAGCATGCTACTGGGTGGCTTGCTGTGCCGCGGCTATTGACCTGGCTTGGGTTGGCTGCCTGGCCACCTCAAGTGGGACCCACCTGGCCCATATTTTCTCTCTCCTCCTTCTCTCTCTTCTTTCTCTCTCCTCATCTTCTCTCTCTTTTGTTTCTTTCCTCTTCAAATGTTTTCTTCATGATAAAGAACTGAAAAATTACCAGACTGCCCATACTGCCACTGGATTACACATATGCAAACCATGGTTGCCAACAATGACAACGCACTTGGAACTGCCTATGAATATGCCAAATATCTGCTCAACACTGACCAAGGTTCCAAGGTTCCAACAGTAAATCATCATATGTAGCACCCTCCCGGTCCGATAAAGTGGATTGGTGAAGGGGTAATAGGCCACTTCCACAAGATTCAGATCAAATTGGAATTGGTGGCGACCGATTCGGTCCCAATATATACCATTTCGGCATTTCCTTTAACCATGTCTCCCTCTATGGGAAAAATATCCCCCCAAACAAAATCTCCCTATCAAATCAAAAGGCAAAAGCAGTTACACTATGTATCCAAATCCTCTCCTCCCAGAGAGGGGGTGGCCCCGTTAGATGGCCAACACCTGGGGCGCCTCTGGTGAATCCGAGCCCTCCATCCGAGCAGACACGCCCTTGTCGACTCAGCTTGTTGGCTCGGATGGAGGGCTTGGGTTCACTCGAGCCTTAGGTGTCAGCCATCTAATGGGGCCGCCGCCTCTCCTCCCAAACATCTGAGAGGAGAGGATGTGGATCCGTTACACTATGCTATAAATTGACATCTCTTGGACTTTTAGCTGGCATGGTTGCATTGAAACCCTACCTTTTCTTCTTCTAATGGTGATAACATAGGAACCACGCACGATCTTAAGATAAACTACTTGACACATTGATTCAAAATTGTATCAACTTTTTTTTCCCAATTGTAGGTAATTCTTATGTTTCTATTCCTATGATGTTTAGAGTGACGGAAATATAGTTCTTAAAAAGAGATATATTGTGAGTCCCGATCCTCTCCCCAATTGTGAACCCTCCACATACCCGTTACTGTTCAGGGAGTGTGAGACCCACCTTTAGAGTGTACGGACGACCAGTCGTGGATGGTGGGACCCGTGAAGCATCCACAGTTGATGAGAATAGATCCCTCATATATATATTATAAGCTTCCAAACCTTCCCCTACCTACTCCCACTATTTTTGAGAGAGGTGGTTAGTTGATAGGATTTGGTTTCAAGCGGAGTGAAGTCAGAGTTTTGAGGGATCCGCATCGTCTCCTCCCAGTCGTTTGGGAGGACAGTGGTAACCTATCCAGGATGGTTGCCACGTGGCTCTTGGTGAATCCGAGACCCACATCTGAGCCGACACCCAGCCGACAAACCAAGCCGACAAAGGGTGTCAGCTCGGACGTGGGTCTCGGATTCACCGAGAGTCACGTGGCAACCATCCGAGATAGGTTGCCACTGTCCTCCCAAGACCACTGGGAGGAGAAGATATAAATCCAGTTTTGAGGGCTACAGTTTGACACTTTCTGGGTAGCGTTCAGTTTGCTTCTCAATATGTTCCAAACATAAGTAGAATGTTTACTGGATTGTAGTGAAGACAAAGGACGCCTATGGGAATGGGTTCATCAATACTGGACCCAGCCCCATTAGCAATTTCATCAACTATTAGTATTACTTGCCTCACATGGCCACCGCACTAAAGCTAGCGAACATGGCAATGTGGGCCAAGATGGGTGAGGACCTGAAGTAGTTTAGGTACAAACCCAAACCTACCATTAGTGAGGGTTCGCAATGTGGGCCAAGATGGAAGAGGACCTGAAGTTGTCTTGTTACAAATCCAACCCTACCATAGTGAGGGTCAAACTGAAACCATTGTTTAAGTAATCGGTATGGGATTGGTCGATTCCTATAGGTTTTGGATCTGACCAATCCCCAATCTGATCCTATTTTAATATTACTATCTATGATATTGATTACGTGTCAAGTTCCCATTGAATCTGTAACTGATCCAGATCAGTTATGACGAATTCCTGAATTTATAACCTTGAACTTAAAATCTCCATATTAATGAACCCTACAACCCTGCAGGCTGCCTCCTCAATTCCATAGTTCCATGGTGGGAGATAATACTCAGTTCTTCGGACTTAATCCTGAGAAAATTTTCTGGCCTATTTCTGGTCTCCCATATAAAATAAGATGTGATTGCTGCTATGCTAATATGCTGCTTTTCTTCGAGGGACAGAACCTTGGATGCCATTACAGACGAATTCTGATGGTGATTCTGAGATCCAATGGTCTGTTCTCAAAGATAAAGGTCCTGCAGCCCATTTTCATCCAGTGGAAGAACAAGAATAGACTCCAGCCGCAGTTCCATAGGTTCTGCCAAGGAAATGAGCTGGTTCTCGAACCACTGCTTAACCTTTCCCCTGAATTCCCTTAGGACCCTGGCCCCTAAGAATTCTGGGTGCTGATTTAATCTCACTTTTTCTGATAGGCTAATTGGCTGCTGATTTTGGCTATCTCATTAACAATTTTTAGCTAGGAATTCCAACACCTGTTTCTGTCTATTAGCTCTAGACATGGTGTTTGGGTACCACAAGGTCATGTAACTTGAAGTTTTCCATTTTGGGAATCCAAGTATCTGACCATATGTTAATTCTTCATCCATCACCCACTGATTTGCATATCAAATTTAGCAGTCTTTTTTCTTTTTCTTTTTAATGCTTAAGATTTAGCAATCATTGATTTTAGAAATCAATTTCTCTGCAAACATCGACTCTTTGGTTTTTTTTTTTTTAATATGTTTTTATTTTTGTAAGTGTTTGGTATCATTTTTGAAGAGCTGGATCCTCTGTAGTGATTGTCATGCAACAGTAAGATCATGATTGTTTGTAGTGAATTCGGGATATATGTTGATGTACTATGAGCGGTCAAGATCTTCACTGTCACTGGCAGTCACTACAGAGGATCCTAACGTCATTTTTGAGTTCTATTTATGAAAAAAAATAAAAAAATAAAACACCCAACAAACAAAAAGAGGTCTTTGATTTTTGGCCAAAAAGTTTTTTTGCCGCTTTTTGCACAAATGTTTAATTAACATGTATTTAAAATGACCTCTTTTGATTTTTTGTCAAAAAGTATTTTTGCCTATTTTTGTAAAGTGTTTAATTAACATGTATTTAAAATGAGGGTAAATGTTTAATTAACATGTATTTAAAATGAGAGTAAAATAATAAAATCAATATTTTTTTATAACATTAGCTTTTCAGTCACTCCTCTTTCTTTTTCTTTCTTTGTTTCATGGGTTTGGCCACCATAAAACACTGTTTCTAACCCCAACCTTCAATCTATTCCTTTAGATGTCAAGTATACTTAAAAATGGTACGGGTTTCCAAATTAAATCAATCGGAGAGGGAGATCACTAGATATAAAAATTTAAAAATTTTCAAAACTTGAAAGAATCCAACTCTTGTACTTAATTTCGACTACCTTAGTTGTACTTTTCTAATCATTCAATCTTAGATTAGACCCATTGGATGTCAAATCAAGAACAAACAATAAGGGCATCCAAATTTCAAATCGTACAGATAAGGGGACAAAATATCATAGCTTAGAAAATTCTGCAACTTCAAGAAATTCAAGTCTTGTTCTTGATTTCGATCACCTCAGTTGTACTTTTCTGACCATCCAACCTCTAATCATATCCGTTGGATGTCAAATCCAGAAAAAAAAAAAAAAAAAAAGAGTAAAAGTGTCCAAGTTTTGTTTCAATAAAATGAGAGAATCACAAGATATTATGATTTTAAAATAATACTAACTTAAAAAAAAAAAACGAAAATAAATTTTTAACTTATTTCTCCTTTTACAATTTATTATGCACAGTATTAATCAAATAATATTTTTTTATCAAAATGATTTTTAAAATACTTTTTGACAATAGATAAAAACTAAAAGAAAATTGATACATAAAAAAGCCTTAATCTAAAACAAGACATCAGCTAAAAGCAGTAATAGATTACAAAAGTCCAAGACCAATTTGATGACTCTTCTTCCAGCTTAGGTATTTCATTTTCCAGTTTGCCAACCTAATCCTGATCCTAAAAATGATGGAATCTTTCTCTGTATTGGGATGCCACAATTTAGAAACTTGTGTTTGCTGACCTGTAATCCTCAAATAACTCCCAAATGAACTGTACAGCATTTTGTGACAAAAGCAAACCGAGTTGAAATTAGAAAAAAGAAAACCAATTAACGGCATTCACCAAACTATTGTGATATGGACAGTGCAAAAAGGCAAGCAATCTTGTGAAAAGCATTCACTTGAATCTTTTTCAACGAATCAATCAAGCCCCTCGGCCCACCCTCAAACCATTGCAACCCTGCGTCCCCATCCTAATGAAATCTTCCATCATAACCAGAAAAAAAAAAGGACACGAATCTATTTCACCTCATCCACCTCCTATGACCTGTTCATCTACATTCTACATAGAAAAACCTAAATGAGGAACGGCGACGGCCGAGAGGATTGTGATTGAAACAAAATGAACCCTTCCTTAATGAGAAATGATTTATACAAGGCCATGAGAAGTTGAATTGATCAAAATTTTCATTTCCTGAGGCCATTTGAGAGAAAATAAATAAATAAATAAAAGTTTAAAAGCCGAAAGAGACAGGGATTTTCATTTCCTGACGCCATTTGAAAGAAAAAAAAAAAAAAAGGGTCCAAAAGCCGAAAGAGACAGGGTGAGAAAGAACTACAAATTTTCCTACTGGTAAAATAAACAATATCTATGTCGAAAAAAAAAATTTCAAAAAAAGAAATTCATTACAGAAAATGTATAGGAATTTACCGATCACCACCACTGATGAACAAGAACTCCGCTCTCTCTGAGCGATGAAAACAGATTCAAGCATTGATCATAAGTCCTCTGATATTTGGGCGACCTCTCACCAGGACAGCATCTCTGCCATCTATTGTAGTGACATTCTAGGAAGATCTCATCAATCAAACAAATGGCTCCAGTCTCAAACAACCTTGGAATCAAATCAAACTCTGTCCCTTCGATATCCATCTTCATCACCACAAAATCACTCTCCGAGACCGTGTTCTTCAACCAAGTAGCAAAGTCGAAACCCCGGATCTTGTCCACATCGCCCACAAAATTGATCGATGATTCAACAGGTTGAATCCGACCCATTCCTCTGCCGCCTTTGGCTTCAGCTTTCTCCCCAGGGCCTCGATTAATTTCAAAAAATAATGTCTCGTTTCTCACCCAAGCCGCGTAAGGCAAGAGATTAATCCCTTTCTTTTTCCGGTACTCTTCATGGAATGTTTTATCAGCTTCAATCGCATAGATTTCAAACGTTTTGTTTTGTTTTGGATATTGCTTCTTGAACCAGCTCCCGATGCTCGACCCATAGCTCCGAGCACCAACATCAATATACACGTACCTCGGCTTGAAGCTAATATCTACCATGGACGAGAGATACTGTATGTTTTTTACATTCCTCTTCAATGTAATCCATGGCTTCAACGGCTCTTTTGTTATCAGAGGCTCTGCTTTCCGGACCAGTTCCTGCTTATACCCAGGAACATCACATTTATTAATTGAACTACCACCGGGCATCTTCTCCCCATGGCTAAGAATCTCAGTTTCTTTCTTCAGAACAATCTCCCGTATGGACGGCATCGAAGAATCCAAGCCACCGATGTCACGGGAACGAATCAATCTACAGCAATTGAATAAAGAAAGAAAAGAATTGAAACTGTACATATCGTTGCCTGAAGCTATGTGGACGACCAAAAACCCTTTGGGCTTAAGCGTCCTCGCAACCTCAGAAGCGAACTCATGAGGACGGACCGATCGCTCGAGGGCACCCAAACCTGAAAATTCGAAATCAAAAGCATTATCATCGAATGGTTGATGAATGGCCTGACCAGAAACCACCAAAGGAGGAGACTTCTTCTTGGCAATTCCGACAGCGTCGAGAACACCAATCTCCTTCAGAGCAAATACATCTTGTCCAGTCGGAGTTTCGATGCATAAGACTTTAGAATTGGGTGAAAGGTAGCCTTCAGCGATCAGATCTTGAAACACGGCAGAATAGAAATCGACGCCCTTGCGCCACTCTTTGCTGGTCCAGAGATCGCGATGACCAGAGCTGGAAGAAGATCCGACAGCATTGACCACGGCAGCGGAAGCGTCAACACGTAGTACCCCACCAGCGATGTTGAGATTTTCAGGGACGGAGAAGAAGCAAAAGTCGCCGGAATCACAAGATCCACCAGTAACCGTAACAACATAAGCAAATCGAAGAAGGAGAATAGAAACCCCAAACAAAAGAATTCGAACCAGTATATTCTTCAAGGGACTGGATTTCCCGGTCGTAGGCTCCATGACTGCGAAAGACTTTCTTCCTTTCTCAGAAAAGAAAAAAAAAATCAAGGTATGATGAAAACTAGAACCTTAGCGAGAGCAGAAACGAGCAGAGGTGTGGTTGCCGCCGATTAGGGTTCTTCCAGATTGGGAGACGGAACAAAAGCGGAAAAAGAGGGGACTGTGAACAGTAAAGCTAAAACGAGGAATCATGATAGCTTCGATGTAGGATCTGAACGCGAATCTCTCTCTCACGAGATCATCTGCGTTTCCATCTTGCCTTTCTCCCTCCCTCTGCCCCCTCTGTATTTGCTGGTTTCGGATGTTCTCCGTCAGCGAAGATTGCAAGAAGACGAACAATAAGAACAAACAAAATAGGTGCAGTTAGCCGTTTATTCATTCGTAAGAGGGAAAAACGCGGATGACACTCGAAACGCGGCTTTTAATTTTATTTTTTTCCTTTATTCTTTATTCCTTTTTTGTCTTCCCTCCTTCGGTTAGGTCTTCGTCTTTATCCATTGGATGGAGAGATTTGAGAATGCCACTTGTTTGTACTCAAATATCCAAAATGCCCTTCCACTGATCTCAATCTGATCTTGTTACCTAAAACTCATTTCAAACGTGTATCGTTTTGGTAATCAACCAATTATATAAATAAGTATTATGGTATTAATATCCTAATATTCATACTTTTTTTTATAGTAAAAAATACCCGTACCTTCTTTTTTTTGGTAAAAATACCTATACTTTACGGTATCTATATTTTAACCTGTATCTTCAATGAGTGACGTGTCATCCCATATCAGTTAATATTCAACTCATTAATTTATTACTAGTTAGGGTGGAGTTGTCGATTGTGAGTCATAACAAATATATATTATAGACACCATATAGCATTCTCTCTCTCTTTCTCCAACTCTCTCTTTGTATTAATTCATTTTTGAAATCTTGGACAAACATAAACATTAGTTTTTATTTTTTTTTGTTAAAACATAAACATCAATTAACTATTTGATTGAAGATAATAGTTATCACCATTTTTTTGACTAGACACATCATAAATATCATATGTTTTATGGTTAGACACATTCATATATTTTCAATTTATGAGAATAAATTGTCCTTTTTTTCATGGAACGGTATTATATTTGATTCTTTTAAAACTCGTACCTTCCGTTTTAGTTTTTTTATCCTTCTCAGAATATTTGACCTTTTTTTATTGTATTGTTCTTATTTTGTTTCGTATAACTTGTTTCGTCCGGTTTTGTTTCTTTCTCTTTCTTGTTTATGATCCAAACCCATGGACGCTGAGTGATATAGAAAATTGGGATCCAATGGATTCAAATCCTCTCCTCCTAGAGATTCAGGAGGAGGGGTGGCGCTTTGAATGGATGGCTGACACCTGGAACTCCGATTCATCCGAATCTTCCATTTGAACAATAAATTGAGGCAACAAAGGTATTTGCTCAGATGAGAAACTCATATTCACCTTAGTCCTATATATCGGCCATCCACCGGGTGCATCTCCCTCCTCCCGAATCACTGGGAGGAGTGGATATGAATCCGGGATCCACCTATATATAAGTAGGTCCAACTGTTAAGGTGTGAGATCATCATAATAACCGTTTGTTCTTAGCATTACTTTTTTGTTTTCGATTATATTACTGACCAATTGTGTCTTGACACGTAAAAAGGCTAGTCTCTCTAAGATTCTCCCTTAAGTTGCATCTTTAATGTTTTCACCACTTTCCAGAAAAACGAGAATGCTGGCTGATTCAGTTATTCCAAGGCCAATCACAAATCACGCCCAAAGTCCACGCCCACGGTAATCACTTCAACGGTATCCAAGGGAGTCACGCCGTTTATCTTCGGATGTGATGGGTTTTGATACAATGGATTTTTTTTGTAGTGTTCTCCTAGGCTCTAGTGGGCTCGAGATGGATTTTAGTAAGCGTGTCAATCACGCTTGGCATATCAACGGCTAAACCTCTGAGGTCCAACTCATGAGGGACAGCCACAGCCCACAATGATACCCTCATTTGACCATGTGGATTGGATGGCACATGGGGTGTCAAATTCTCGCCCGCAATTAATGAGGATTTCTCGGATCCAAATCGTCTCATCCCTGAGATTCGGGAGGCGTGGCGGCAACCCCATTGGATGGTCGCCATGTGGAGGTCGGATGAATCCGACCCCTCCGTTCTAGCCGACACTCTCTTGTCGGCTCGGCTTGTCGGCTCGAACGGAGGGGTCGGATTCATCCGTCCTCCACATGGCGACCATCCAATGGGGTCGCCGCCACGCCTCCCGAATCTCAGGGATGAGACGATTTGAATCCTTCCCGTGATTACATAGCCATTAATTGCCTAAACCTTATGGCTCTCATTTCTCCCATTTCATTGAGGTTTTTAATTTTATTTGTTTCCTTTTTTTCTCTTAAAATAAATTATTATATTATAAATATAAAATAAATAATGATTAATTAAAACAGAATATAAACCTGAAGAAGAGTTATATAGAAAAATAAGATCCATTTAAGATTTTTCTTAAGTTTTGCTTGGTTGTAAGAAGAATTAAAAAGAAGAGAAGTTAAATTTTTTAACTTTGAATAGAAATTTTTGTAACGATTATAGCAGATTCTATTATATTACTATGTAATTAATTCCAAATTACTCTATATTTAGTTATTAATTTATATTTTATTTTATATTTAAATCTTTTGCATTTGAAAATAAAAATAAATTTTATCTTTTTTAAGTATCATTACTAAACATATTAAGAAATTTAAATAATTTATATAATCATATTGTATTACATTTATAAAAATTATATTTAAAATTAAAAATTTTCATTTATCTTCCTTTCCATTCTTTTACAACCAAACAAAACCTTAAAAACTTTCGGATTTAATCTTTAGGGAATGGGGTCGTAATCGGGTAACCTAACTAACGGCCCTAGGAGTGAGGTAGTGAGTTTGGAAGTTGGAAGTTGGCATGAACGTGTTTGCAGTTACGTAGGCACTGAAGACAAAATAGCCGTTATTATTCAGGCTTCTTGTAAATACCCTTAATACCCTTTTGATGCATTTCCATGCTTTTATCACGAAATAAATGGGAGAAAAAGTTATTTCCTTTGAATTATTATTAATCATTTAAGGAAATTATTTAATAAAAAAAAGCCCATGACAGGCATGGTCTCTTCATCAATTCCCATGTGATAATTTAATCCGGAATTTTCGGTAAAGAAAATCCCACTTTTGAACTTTAACCTTTATTAAATGTTGACTTATCTTTTCTCATTTAAATTAATTAATTACAAGAGGGTGTTGACTGTCAGGTTTTTATTTGTTACCATTGATTCTTTTTCTTGGAATGTCATTGGTCGAATAAAGAAAATCAAAATATATATTAAAAATAAGATATTAAATATAAATGAATACGATGGCAACTGTCGTAAAATTATGAAGAGATAGGGTTAAGGTTATAATGGGCTGTCTATGTTGTTCTCATCTTATGGAATAAGGTAATCCCGTGATGGACAGGTTGGCATCAGCTGTGCCTACCCCAGAAAGCACGTAATGTTCTACATAAATTAATATATTAATTAATGATGATTACATATCCGATGTCTATTTCTATAGGTACAAACACCTTTTTCTTTCTTCTTCGAGTTGTTTCCATATGGCCAAATTAACACCCAGGGACCATCGAAATTGACCCCACAGAACCTTCCATGTTTTGGAAACTGTATTGGTGTACGAGCTGAGTAATGCAAGACGGGATACAAAACGTCTCCTGTCAGGGGTTGGCGAGAGATTCCGTTGTATTCAATTGATGCTTAACACATGAGTATCGATTGAATTCGAACCATCTAGTCATTTGATAAAGTGAAATGAAATTAGGTCTCAATTTATGCACCAGCACTGACTGGACTGCTCAAATTCAGCCGACACCTACTCATAGAGCATCGACTGAATGCAGTCGCGTCTCTTGTCTGCAAATACCTTCGCAAGAGACGATTTGAATCCCGAGTGACTAACTGTAAGAGGGATCTGGACCACACTATGTCAACTTGTCAATTTTTATTTTTATGTTTTACAAGAAAAAAGAAATTTATTAAAAAAAAAAAAAAAAATTGGAACTAGACAATAGCTAGCTGAGGGAGGGGAATGCAAGAAAACCTCTAAGAAATGTTATAAAACATGAGCTCAAAGTGGGATATTTGAGGTCAACCTCTTGCTTAACTCCATGCTAATAGATTTGTCTTTTACCTTTGTAAAGATTCAAGATAGAATGAGATGAAATTTGTCTTACAGTTTTCATAGATAGACTAGTTTATTTATATTGTATGTGTTTTTAAAATATCGAAATTACAAGAATCTGAGTTCATGTAAAACTCTCTAGCTTTACAGTTGTTAGTTTGTAGGAACAAACTAAGTCCATACGTTCATTGTATTTGAACATTTAAATTCAAATTGTAAAAAAGTTATCCGTAACAAATTATCTGTAACAACCATAACAAACACTATTCATAACATCCCCCCTCAAACTGATGGTCACTTGTAAATCATCATTTTGTCACATAGGAATTCAAATCTGATGGTGGATAATGGCTTCATAAGGATGTCCGTCAGCTGATCTTCTATAGAGACAAACTGGACGCTGAGTTGGTGTTGTGCAACCAAGTGTCTTACGATGTGGAAATCAACCTCGATGTGCTTCATTCTTGCATAGAATGTTGGATTTGCCGTTAGGTAAGTGGCACCCAAATTGTCACACTATAGTATTGGAGGTTGGGAGATGGGCATTCAATTCGAAGCTCCTGAAGGAGGGACTTATTGATCACATGCAGTTGATATTGAAAGAAGGGGATGAATCAGTATCTTCAAAAATTCTTCTCAAACAATTCCCTGAAGACAGATGCGGCCTTAGTTGACACTTCACTTACTGACCACAACCACGCAATCACTGAAACACAGCCACACTCACACACAATCATATGCACAACCACCTCGCTACTACAAAATGACTAGGTCTACCGTGTTGTGCACACCCATCCTGCAAGCCATTCCACGCACTTCACAAGATACAAAATATACACAGTCCACAACACAAGATATTTACATGGTTTACCAACACATTGTGTAATAGTTAGTCCAGGGATTAATGCCCAATGGACTCAGTATGTACTCAATACGTTTCTTTTAGCTGTATACACAATAGGGAATACATACACCAATTTACCCAGCATATAACTAGGAGGGTACAAATGTGTTTATGATTCAGGTACTAATGTAACAATGTTCAGCACCCGCTGCACACACCAAGCTTAACCCGCACCCTTGGGAAAGCTAACAATATCAATTTTTTGGCTAATGATTGCCTTACAATTTAATTTCCACTAGCTAGGCATTTATCATTCATCACCTACAGCTAGCATACATTGAGTATAAGAATTAAACAATTAATTCATACAAGATTAAGAATCTTACAACCCTTGTCTAGCATTTTTTGATACTCTGGGAAGACTCTGGGATGCGCCTCTATAAAGCCTGGCATAGTCCTCAAGTCCACTAGACTCTTCAATTCATTGCATAATACTCCATCAAAGTCTTCTTTAAGGCTTAACCAAGCTCATACAACCTTCATCAATTGCTCACAGCCATTTTAGAGCACTCAACACTCATGACTAAAGCTCCAACAAAGTCATGGAAGGTGAAAGAAAAGATTCAATACATTAACACACCAAAACACCTCCAAGAACCCTTTTTCCTCACAAAACCTTCCCTGGTTTATCTTTCTTCTTTCCCACACCACACTTCTCTTAACTCTCCATAAAAGCTTCAAACCTCGTCTTTAATGGTAGAAAACCATAAACAGTACTCAAGTTCCCTCATTGGAGATCCAATAAACTCATGGAAGTATGATGATATGATTCAAGCATTAAGAACACACCAAACACCTTCAAGGAGAGGTTTTTGTCAAAAACCATAGATTTTCTCTTCACATCTTCCTCTCTTTGCTCACATAAGCTCCATTAATGGCTCACCACCATTTTGGTCCTTCAATACTCTTCAATGGAGTTATAAGACTCGCACTCTACTAACCCATTCTTACCATGTCGTATCAAGACTTCCTATCATGGTCGGATCGAGCGGACCAAATGCGTGAAGGAACCACAAGACTAGATAGGTAAATCCACCCAAAATAAGCCAATTTAGAGTGTGTGGTTGCATACTTGAGCTGGTATGGTCGATCACACCTAAGGAAAATGAGACCACTCGAAAATCCAACGTGTGGTCGATGGATGCTGTGACCAGACGATGATGAGACCGACTCCAAGTTTTGAAAACTTTCCTAAACTAAGGGATCTCTTTCCTATTTAGAGTGGGACTCTATATAGAGAGTTTTGTTTTCTATATTAAGGATGTCCCATAGCCTCTCCCACTCTTTTAGAACCCAAATTGAAAGAGAGAAAGAGAAAGAAAAAGAGAAGGAGATTTGAAGATAAGGCTAGGAGGAAGAGTTTCTGAGAAGGTTCTTGTTCTCTACAAACTTAAGGTATCGAACCTTTCCTAGTAGCAGTAGAACACCTAGAACAAGATCTTCCATTGTAATTGAGATGTTGAATCAAAGTAAGATCTCAATCATGAGACTCCATGAGCAAATCTCAGAGGAAAACCATGGGAAATAGGTTAGGACCAATAACTTTGTAAAAATTATGAATTTAAGGCCATAGATCGATCATAGGAAGAACCTAATGATAAACCAAGGCATCGAATTATGAAGGGGTTGGACTGAGGATAAAATTCAACCAAAACTTTGTGTGGTCACAGCTAGGGTCAACCACACAGGGATCACATGATCAATCACACGTTCTCGGGAAGATCCCAGAGAAGGTATGGTCGCATGCATGTGTGATTGCATGATATGCGACCACATGTATCGACCACACGCCCTATGGTCCCAAATATTGAGACCACAGGTCCAGCCACACCTACGATCACACAGTTTTTGAAAACCTATTTGTCTTCAGATTAGGTTTCTAACTACTGTAACTTAGTAAACTTGTACCCTAACTTGAATACATTAATTGTTTAGGTTCTCCATAGATTCAAAGTGACTTCCAAAGCTTTTGAGGGGAATAAACATCAATAAAAGGTAAGGGAACAAGACCTAAACTAATTGGATAATAACAAATTGTTTACTTTATTTGTCCAATGAAATGATTGATTCTATGCTTGCTTGTTTGTAATGTACATCTCACATGTCATCCAATATTACTGCTATTTCTACTCATGCATATTTATTTATGTCTATTTATAACATGATGATGATGGCTCTAGAAATAGACATGTGATTGTATGTGTGGTTAGTGTGCTAGATGTGAGTGGAGCATCAAGGGAAGGAGGTGGCATTGTGATTCAGCCTGGTCACTAGACTCTAGCTCTATCCCTACTCAAGTCTTTCCCACTGACATCGTCGTATCGCTATCACCTTAGCAGAACTATTACATCATATGGCATTAAGGGAGGTGGTCTCGACCGTGTGGTCTCTGACTCTATCGGGGGGCCTTAGCTCTATCTCAACGTATTGAGGGATGCTGGGGTAAAGCCTTGGATACATTGGATGGCATTAGGATTGATTAGTTGCGAGCCCAGTTTGTAAGCCCTCGTCAATAGGGGCTTACGAGTTGGTATGGGTAGGGCATCAGGGGAAGTGTTGACGATGTGTGATTTGAACACTTTAGCTCTATATTTATTCCATGGTGGGGTGGATGTAGACGACAATGGTGTTTGATCCATTGGGTGGACTTATACACCCGTGTATAGAGGTACGATGGCCGTCAATTCTTTCTATAACACATTGCAAATTTAAAACCAGACCAAAGATATGAATTGAATGCATGCATATGGTTGCGCATTGTTTTGTTTACTCACTGAGCCGTGATGTGTGTTCACTCTTTCGACATCGAATATTTTTAATTTTTGATGCAGGTCCCACTGTAGAAGATTATATGAACATGCCGATGTATGGACACGTAGCGGCTATGGACGGGGAACTGATGGAAGAAGCACATGACCCGCCATGCGAGTGCAATCAATGTGTTTTTTATTACTTTAGTTATTCTTGAGTGCTGGAACATGTAATTGAATATTTTACTTTATGTCTTGAGTCATTGAGAATAATTGAATTTAATTATTTATTATCACTGTTAACTACTCAGTTCATTATTAATAAAAACTTTCGCTATTGTTATTTACTCTGATTATTATTGTGGAATGTATTTAATTTAACCGGATGGGCATGGCCTATACGAGATCCTTTTGAACCATTGATTCTCATGACGGTTCATCACACCACTGGTTAGTCCAGAATTGAGGTGTGACAGGAGTCCCAAACAATCTATGGGAGTCGGTAGAAAGAATTAATACATTTAAACACCAACCTATAACCTCATAGAGAGTTTCTTGGCCTCAAATCAGTGCAGATCTCACCTTCTTTGTTATTTTTCCTTCTCAGGGCAATCAAAAACAAGAACGTAGCAATTTGAACTATTCGATTTGGACATTAGATGAGTGAGATATGATCAAAATAAGTTTGGCCAGTAATATTATTTAAAATGAAATCTTTGACCGCAAACCATGCACTCACGAAGCACTAAAGCCATGCCGCCACTGACATAGCAGGCGTGTGTCAAATCGCCATTGGCCGCTTAGAGAATCTCTGATAATAGCCATTCAATCATCTCAAAAAGACGGGAGAGAAACTGGGTCGTTAGATCAACTTCATCATGTCAATAGCATTCGAACAAAACTATGACCATTGGATATGGATCATCTGCGCTGCTACGCGGTATGTGCCCAACATCAAATCACAGCCTCTGCTGACAAGTTTGAATCGTTGTTGAGTTGTGATTGGTCGATTAGAGAATCAAGA